>CM053032.1:181927074-182019850 GCA_028564925.1 Lithobates sylvaticus
TGTATACTGTTCTTTCAAAAAAAAAAAAAAATGGTGTCACTTTTATTCCCTTTACAAGGAATGTAAACATCCCTTGTAATAGGAAAAAAAAGCATGACAGGACCACTTAAACATGAGATCTGTGGTCAAAAAGACCTCAGATTTACACTAACACGCAATAAAAAAAAAAAATAATAAAAAAAAAAAAACAACAACACAATGTTGCTTTAACTGCTTCCCGACCGCCTCATGTAGATATACGTCTACAGAATGGCACGGGCAGGCAAAAGCACGTACCTGTACGTCCCCTTTAATTGCCTGCCGGTGGGTGGCGCGCTCGCGACCCGGTCGGGAGCTCCGTGACCCCGGCCGCGGGACCAGCGGACCCGATCGCCGCTGGTGTCCCGCGATCGGGTTACGGAGCTGAAGAACGGGGAGAGGTATGTGTAAACAAACCTCTCCCCGCGCTTCCTACTCTGCCTGTCATTGATTGGCTGTTCCCGGTCATCGGGAAAGCCGATCAATGACGTCAGACGTCAGCCCCGCCCCCTAATGTAAAAAAACACACACACACACACACACACACACACACACACACACACGTCACAGCCCATAACCCCTCCCCTCCCCCAAGTGGTTAACTCTTTCACTACAACTGTCATTTATACAGGAATCAATGCATTTAAATAGCATTGATTGCTGTATAAATGACAATGGTCCCAAAAATGTTTCAAAAATGTCCGATGTGTCCGCCATAATATCGCAGTCACAAAAAAATAAAATAAAAAAAATCGCTGATCGCCGCCATTACTAGTAAAAAAAAAAAAATATTAATAAAAAATGCTATAAAACTATCCCTATTTTGTAAACGCTATAACTTTTGCGCAAACCAATCAGTAATCGCCAATTGCGATTTTTTTTTACCAAAAATATGTAGAAGAAGAATACGTATCGGCCTAAACTGAGGGAAAAAAAAAAAGTTTTTTTTATATATTTTTTGGGGATATTTCTTATAGCAAAAAGCAAAAAATGTTGAATTTTTTTCAAAATTGTCGCTCTATTTTTGTTTATAGCGCAAAAAATAAAAACCGCAGGGGCGATCAAATACCACCAAAAGAAAGCTCTATTTGTGGGAAAAAAAGGACACCAATTTTGTTTGGGAGCCACGTCGCACGACCGCGCAATTGTCAGTTAAATCGACGCAGTGCCGAATCGCAAAAAGGGGCCTGGTCCTTTGGCTGCCAGTTGGTCCGGGGCTGAAGTGGTTAAGAGCTATGGGCGGAAGTGACGTTTTGACATCGCTTCCGCCCTGCATTGGTATGGAGCCAGGTGGGGGCCATCTTCCCCTTACTCAGCTCCATATCACAGAGGACACAGGATCCGATCGCCTCCGGTAAGTGGCGGAGGGCACCGAAGCACAGCGGGAGGGGCCCTCTCCCGCCGTCGATAGAAGTGATCCTGTGGTGAATCCACTACACAGAACACTTTTATCTTAAAGCAGATCGCCCGATGAAGAAAAGGATACCGGGGTTATGGCAGCTAGCTGCTGCCATAACAATGATATTCCTCTTGTGCCGACGTACAACGACAGTGGGCGGTCCGTAAGTGGTTAAAATTTAATTTTTTTTGAAGGAAGACATGGATTTTGTATGGTCAGCATAAGTGACAGCAGGCGCAGGTAGCTTTTATCAAGCCACCTGCCTAGGACAAGGGAGTCTGTCATACATACATGTAGGGATGAGCCGAACACCCCCGGGTTCGGTTCGAACCAGAACCTTCGAACGGACCGAAAGTTCGCGCGAATTTTCGAACCCTATACGTTATAATGGACGCGAACGTTCGAAATCAAAAGTGCTAATTACAACGGCCAATATGCATGTTAATGTCATAAAACAGGTTTGGGGGACCCGGGTCCTGCCCCAGGGGACATATATCAATGCAAAAAGAACTTTTAAAAACTAACGTTTTTTCGGGAGCAGTCATTTTAATGATGCATAAAGTGAAAAAAAAAAAGTGACATTTTCCTTTAAATATGGTACCTGGGGGGTGTCCAAAGTATGCCTGTGAAGTGGCATGTGTTTCCGTGTTTAGAACTGTCCTTGCACAAAATGACATTTGTAAAGGAAAAAAAAAGAAGCCATTTAAAACCACTTGCGGCTTTAGGTTTGATCTTAAGTAGAATCTGAACAGGTACATTATGAAGTGTAGCTCCATCCCAAAAAAATCTATTTTTAAGCTTTTTGGAGAACATAGGGAGGGGTTATCACCCCTGTAACATTTGCTGTCTTTGCACATCTGTTCAGAACATGTCACCTCACTTTCCGTCCCAATGACAAATGTTTTTGGAAAAGTGGGGTTTTAATTGAAACAAGGATTGGTGATAAAGTATCAGTAGAGAGGAGATACCTTTTTCCCAAATTAAATCTAACAGGATAGAATTTCCCTTCCTAGGGGTAGATTTCCTCTCACTTCCTGTTTTCTCTTTCCATTTGCAAGTAGGAGTCGTTTGTAAGTTGGATGTTTGAAAGTAGGGGCCTGGCGTATATACTCTGCAGAAATTTGCCCTATTAGATGTTGGTGTAGCCACAAGACTGGTGGGCACAGGAATGGGCCCTGCTGTGAGTTAATAGATCAAGATTTGTAATTGCATGCACCTGTTGAACAGGGCAGAAAAATTGGGGGTGGTGGTGGTGGTGGTGGTGGACGGTTTTGCCACAAGACTGTAAGCTCTCACAGTTACTCTTGGTGGGCGCAGGAATGGGCCCTGCTGTGAGTTATTAGATCAAGATTTGTAATTGCAAGCACCTGATGAACAGGGCAGAAAAATTGGGCCTTTGGCGGTGGTGGTGGACGGTGTTGCCACAAGACTGTAGGCCCTCATAGTTACTCTTGGTGGGCGCAGGAATGGGCCCTGCTGTGAGTTATTAGATCAAGATTTGTAATTGCAAGCACCTGATGAACAGGGCAGAAAAATTGGGCCTTTGGCGGTGGTGGTGGACGGTGTTGCCACAAGACTGCAGGCCCTCATAGTTACTCTTGGTGGGCGCAGGAATGGGCCCTGCTGTGAACTATTAGATCAAGATTTGTAATTACCGCCCCTGTTAAACAGGGGCTGAAAAATTGTGCCTTAGGCACTGGTGCTGGTGCCACAACACTGCAACCCCTCACAGAGACTGTACTTGGAGCACAGCAGTCACACGTGTTGCGAAGCATTTTTTTAAAAAATTGTAAGTACACGCCCCTGTTAAACAGGGGCTGAAAAATTGTGCCTTAGGCACTGGTGCTGGTGCCACAACACTGCAACACGGCCCTCACAGAGACTGTACTTGGAGCACAGCAGTCACACGTGTTGCGAAGCATTTTTTTTAAAAAATTGTAAGTACACGCCCCTGTTAAACAGGGGCTGAAAAATTGTGCCTTAGGCACTGGTGCTGGTGCCACAACACTGCAACACGGCCCTCACAGAGACTGTACTTGGAGCACAGCAGTCACACGTGTTGCGAAGCATTTTTTTTTAAAAATTGTAAGTACACGCCCCTGTTAAACAGGGGCTGAAAAATTGTGCCTTAGGCACTGGTGCTGGTGCCACAACACTGCAACACGGCCCTCACAGAGACTGTACTTGGAGCACAGCAGTCACACGTGTTGCGAAGCATTTTTTTAAAAAATTGTAAGTACACGCCCCTGTTAAACAGGGGCTGAAAAATTGTGCCTTAGGCACTGGTGCTGGTGCCACAACACTGCAACACGGCCCTCACAGAGACTGTACTTGGAGCACAGCAGTCACACGTGTTGCGAAGCATTTTTTTTAAAAATTGTAAGTACACGCCCCTGTTAAACAGGGGCTGAAAAATTGTGCCTTAGGCACTGGTGCTGTGGCATGGATCATTGAGGAGGAGGAAGAGGATAGTCAGTGAACATAAGAGGACAGTCACTCAGCATCAGCATAGGCAGTCTTGAAGGGATGTGACATTAAAAATTATTCGGTTATATCCGCCTCAGGTGCCTGGTAGCTGGTGGTGATCCAAGACTGATTCATTTTGATGAATGTCAGTCGATCAACCGAGGCGGTGGACAGGCGCACCCTATGATCAGTCACAAATCCTCCAGCAGCACTGAATGTGCGTTCGGAAAGAACGCTGGAGGCAGGACAGGCCAGTAGCTCAATTGCATACTGTGCAAGCTCTGGCCAGTGATCCATCCTCAGGACCCAGTAAGCCAGAGGATTTTCGGTGGGAAAGGTGTCCAAGTCTGACCTTGCCCCAAGGTATTCCTGCACCATGTATATCAGACGCTGGCGATGGTTGCTGGAAACGATCATACCTTGGGGCTGCGGACTAAAAAATTGTCTGAACGCATCGGTCAGACGTCCACCTTCCCCACCGCTCCTTCTGCCACTGACCGAAGCCTCAGCAACTCGTCGCCCAGGACCAGGAGTTTGTAGCCTCCCAGTTTCTGGGAACGCGTTGCACAGACCTTTCTGCAAGGCCTCCCTGAGATGTCTCATCCTCTGCTCCCTCTGCGACGGCAAGATAAGGTCCGCAACCTTACCCTTGTACCACGGATCAAGGAGAGTGGCCAGCCAGTAATGGTCCCTCTCCTTGATCCGAAGAACACGAGGATCCTTCCGCAGGCTTTGCAGGATCAGGGAGGCCATGCAGCGTAGGTTAGCTGAGGCATTCGGTCCGGAGTCTTCTGGGTCACTGAGGATGACATGATCGCCAGCCACCTCCTCCCAGCCACGTACAAGTCCACTGGCTTGTTGGGACTGTACATCATCCCTAAAAGACTGCTGCTGCTGATGCTGAGTGCCAGGCTCCACCTCCATGCTCACACAATCCTCCTCCTCCTCCTCCTCCTCCTCCTCCTCATCCTCTTCCTGTGTGATGGGTGGGACAGAAGGAACACTGTCCGGATAAAGGGGGCCTTGAGAGGCAAGGAAGTCCTCCTCTTCCTGCCTCTGTTCTGCCTCAAGTGCCCTGTCCATTATCCCACGCAGCGTATGCTCCAACAGGTGGACAAGAGGGACAGTGTCACTGATGCATGCACTGTCACTGCTCACCATCCTCGTGGCCTCCTCAAATGGTGAGAGGACAGTGCATGCATCCCTGATCATGCTCCACTGACGTGGGGAAAAAAAACCAAGCTCCCCTGACCCTGTCCTGGTGCCGTAGTCGCAAAGGTACTCATTGATGGCCCTCTGCTGCGTGTGCAGTCGCTGCAGCATGGCCAACGTTGAGTTCCACCTGGTGGGCATGTCAGATATTAGGCGGTTCTTGGGCAGGTTCAGCTCCTTTTGCAGCTCAGTCAGCCGAGCACTGGCATTATAAGATCGGCGGAAATGCACACAGACTTTCCTGGCCTGCCTCAGGACATCCTGTAAGCCTGGGAACCTGCCCAAGAACCGCTGCACCACCAGGTTGAGGACGTGAGCCATGCAGGGCACATGGGTGAGCTGCCCCTGTCGCAGGGCGGAGAGGAGGTTGGTGCCATTGTCAGAAACGACCATTCCTGGCTTAAGCTGACGTGGCGTCAACCACCTCTCGGCCTGCCCCTGCAGAGCTGCCAGAACCTCTGGCCCAGTGTGGCTCCTGTCCCCCAAACACACCAGCGCAAGCACGGCATGGCATCTTTTTGCCTGCGTACTTGCGTAGCCCCTTGTACGCCTACGGAGCACCGCTGGTTCCAAGGACAGAGCACTGGAGGAGGAAGAAGAAGAGGGGGTGGAGGAGAGAGGTGTGTCACAACCAGTAGCAGTAGTCGCGTTTTGGAGGCGTGGTGGCGGAACAACCTCCAACACTACTGCACCTTGTCCTGCATCCCTCCCAGCTGCCAATAGAGTGACCCAATGGGCCGTGAAAGAAAGGTACCGTCCCTGTCCATGCCTGCTGGACCATGAGTCAGCGGTAATATGCACCTTACCGCTGACCGCCCTGTCCAGCGAGGCATGGACATTGCCCTCCACATGCCGGTAGAGAGACGGAATCGCCTTCCGCGAGAAAAAGTGGCGTTTGGGAACCTGCCACTGAGGAACCGCACATTGAACAAACTCACGGAAGGGGGCCGAGTCTACCAACTGAAAAGGCAGCAGTTGAAGTGCTAGCAATTTAGCAAGGCTAGCATTCAACCGCTGGGCATGTGGATGGCTGGGAGTGTACTTCTTTCTACGGTCCAGCAGCTGGGGCAGGGAAATTTGCCTGCTGCATTCGGACGTCGGTTTACTGCAAGTACTTGGTTGTGACACACCGAATTCTACACCTTCAGTCCTCTCAGAGCAGCTTTCAGAGAGGACTGAAGGTGTAGTGGGGATGGAGATCCCAGCTGAGGAGGAGCAAGGAGAGGTCCGCTTAGTTCTTTGGTGTGGGTCTTTTATGTGTGCCTGCCAACGAGCTGCATGGCAGGTCGCCATATGTCTGGTCATGCTTGTCGTGCCCAAGCGGCTGATGTTTTGGCCACGCGAGATACGCTTGAGACAAATATTGCAAATAGCAGTGGTGCGATCTGCTGCACTCGTCTCAAAAAAGGCCCACACCAAAGAACTTTTCTGATAACGTGCAGAGGCAGCGCCCTGCACAGGCGGAGCTCTGCGGTGTTGTACAGTTGCTGTGCTGGCCTCTACCTGGCCTCCAGGGGGCATCCTGCCTCGTTGGACATGTGACGCCGCATCCTCCTCCTCCTCCTCGTCCTCCTCCTCATCCTCTCTCCCTTGAGGCACCCACGTGGAGTCAGTGACCTCATCATCCCCTCCCTCTTCACCACTAGAGCAAACCTGGCAGTAAGCTGCAGCTGGTGGAACTGTACTGCCAGATTCCTCAAGCTGGGTATCGTCATCCGAGCCTTCGAATCGTTGGGCATCCTCCTGGAGCATGTACCCAACACTGTGCTCAAAGAGTTCGGGGGACTCCTCAGGAGGACATGGTGGGTCTAGGGAAGGGGTGGCTGATGATGCTCTGTCAGTACCCTGAGCCTGGGTGAGAGAGGATGAGGAGGATGAGGAGGGCTTGGTCATCCATTCTACCAAGCCTTCAGCATGATGCGGCTCCACATGTCCAGCTGCCGAAAACAAAGACGCGCGTGTCCCATGGCCACGTGCTGATGACGATGCACGACCACGTCCACGTCCACGGCCACGTCCACTAGAAACAGAGCCTGCCTGCCCTGTGTTCTTGGCTCTGCACGCTCTGCCTCCCCTTGGCGGTCTTCCAGCCATTGTAGTCGGTAGTCCTGTGGGTGCTGCTGAGAAGAAAATATAGGAGCTCTGTGTGATGCCACTAACACACTAGAAGTCCTATGGGTGCTTCTGCAAAGAAAATAGAGGAGCTCTGTGTGATGCCACTAACACACTAGAAGTCCTATGGGTGCTTCTGCAAAGAAAATAGAGGAGCTCTGTGTGATGCCACTAACACACTAGAAGTCCTGTGGGTGCTTATGCAAAGAAAATAGAGGAGCTCTGTGTGATGCCACTAACACACTAGAAGTCCTGTGGGTGCTTATGCAAAGAAAATAGAGGAGCTCTGTGTGATGCCACTAACACACTAGAAGTCCTGTGGGTGCTGCTGAGAAGAATATATAGGAGCTCTGTGTGATGCCACTAACACACTAGAAGTCCTATGGGTGCTTCTGCAAAGAAAATAGAGGAGCTCTGTGTGATGCCACTAACACACTAGAAGTCCTGTGGGTGCTGCTGAGAAGAATATATAGGAGCTCTGTGTGATGCCACTAACACACTAGAAGTCCTATGGGTGCTTCTGCAAAGAAAATAGAGGAGCTCTGTGTGATGCCACTAACACACTAGAAGTCCTGTGGGTGCTTCTGCAAAGAAAATAGAGGAGCTCTGTGTGATGCCACTAACACACTAGAAGTCCTGTGGGTGCTTATGCAAAGAAAATAGAGGAGCTCTGTGTGATGCCACTAACACACTAGAAGTCCTGTGGGTGCTTATGCAAAGAAAATAGAGGAGCTCTGTGTGATGCCACTAACACACTAGAAGTCCTGTGGGTGCTTATGCAAAGAAAATAGAGGAGCTCTGTGTGATGCCACTAACACACTAGAAGTCCTGTGGGTGCTGCTGAGAAGAATATATAGGAGCTCTGTGTGATGTCACTAACACACTAGAAGTCCTATGGGTGCTTCTGCAAAGAAAATAGAGGAGCTCTGTGTGATGCCACTAACACACTAGAAGTCCTGTGGGTGCTTATGCAAAGAAAATAGAGGAGCTCTGTGTGATGCCACTAACACACTAGAAGTCCTGTGGGTGCTTATGCAAAGAAAATAGAGGAGCTCTGTGTGATGCCACTAACACACTAGAAGTCCTGTGGGTGCTTATGCAAAGAAAATAGAGGAGCTCTGTGTGATGCCACTAACACACTAGAAGTCCTGTGGGTGCTGCTGCTGAGAAGAATATATAGGAGCTCTGTGTGATGCCACTAACACACTAGAAGTCCTGTGGGTGCTTCTGCAAAGAAAATAGAGGAGCTCTGTGTGATGCCACTAACACACTAGAAGTCCTGTGGGTGCTTATGCAAAGAAAATAGAGGAGCTCTGTGTGATGCCACTAACACACTAGAAGTCCTGTGGGTGCTTATGCAAAGAAAATAGAGGAGCTCTGTGTGATGCCACTAACACACTAGAAGTCCTGTGGGTGCTGCTGAGAAGAATATATAGGAGCTCTGTGTGATGCCACTAACACACTAGAAGTCCTGTGGGTGCTTCTGCAAAGAAAATAGAGGAGCTCTGTGTGATGCCACTAACACACTAGAAGTCCTGTGGGTGCTGCTGAGAAGAATATATAGGAGCTCTGTGTGATGCCACTAACACACTAGAAGTCCTGTGGGTGCTTATGCAAAGAAAATAGAGGAGCTCTGTGTGATGGGACTAACACACTTCAAGTCCTATAGGTGCTTCTGGGAAGAAAATATAGCTCTGTGTGTGTGATGGGACTAACACACTTCAAGTCCTATAGGTGCTTCTGGGAAGAAAATATAGCTCTGTGTGTGTAATGGGACTAACACACTTCAAGTCCTATAGGTGCTTCTGGGAACAAAATATAGCTCTGTGTGTGTGATGGGACTAACACACTTCAAGTCCTATAGGTGCTTCTGGGAACAAAATATAGCTCTGTGTGTGTAATGGGACTAACACACTTCAAGTCCTATAGGTGCTTCTGGGAACAAAATATAGCTCTGTGTGTGTGATGGGACTAACACACTTCAAGTCCTATAGGTGCTTCTGGGAACAAAATATAGCTCTGTGTGTGTGATGGGACTAACACACTTCAAGTCCTATAGGTGCTTCTGGGAACAAAGTATAGCTCTTTGTGTGTGATGGGACTAACACACTTCAAGTCCTATAGGTGCTTCTGGGAAGAAAATATAGCTCTGTGTGTGTAATGGGACTAACACACTTCAAGTCCTATAGGTGCTTCTGGGAACAAAATATAGCTCTGTGTGTGTAATGGGACTAACACACTTCAAGTCCTATAGGTGCTTCTGGGAACAAAATATAGCTCTGTGTGTGTGATGGGACTAACACACTTCAAGTCCTATAGGTGCTTCTGGGAACAAAATATAGCTCTGTGTGTGTAATGGGACTAACACACTTCAAGTCCTATAGGTGCTTCTGGGAACAAAATATAGCTCTGTGTGTGTGATGGGACTAACACACTTCAAGTCCTATAGGTGCTTCTGGGAAGAAAATATAGCTCTGTGTGTGTAATGGGACTAACACACTTCAAGTCCTATAGGTGCTTCTGGGAACAAAATATAGCTCTGTGTGTGTGATGGGACTAACACACTTCAAGTCCTATAGGTGCTTCTGGGAAGAAAATATAGCTCTGTGTGTGTAATGGGACTAACACACTTCAAGTCCTATAGGTGCTTCTGGGAAGAAAATATAGCTCTGTGTGTGTGTGATGGGACTAACACACTTCAAGTCCTATAGGTGCTTCTGGGAACAAAGTATAGCTCTTTGTGTGTAATGGGACTAACACACTTCAAGTCCTATAGGTGCTTCTGGGAAGAAAATATAGCTCTGTGTGTGTAATGGGACTAACACACTTCAAGTCCTATAGGTGCTTCTGGGAACAAAATATAGCTCTGTGTGTGTAATGGGACTAACACACTTCAAGTCCTATAGGTGCTTCTGGGAACAAAATATAGCTCTGTGTGTGTGATGGGACTAACACACTTCAAGTCCTATAGGTGCTTCTGGGAAGAAAATATAGCTCTGTGTGTGTAATGGGACTAACACACTTCAAGTCCTATAGGTGCTTCTGGGAACAAAATATAGCTCTGTGTGTGTGATGGGACTAACACACTTCAAGTCCTATAGGTGCTTCTGGGAAGAAAATATAGCTCTGTGTGTGTAATGGGACTAACACACTTCAAGTCCTATAGGTGCTTCTGGGAAGAAAATATAGCTCTGTGTGTGTAATGGGACTAACACACTTCAAGTCCTATAGGTGCCTCTGGGAACAAAATATAGGAGCTCTGCCTGCCTGCCACGAACACACTACAAGTCCTATAGGTGCTTCTGGGAACAAAATATAGCTCTGTGTGTGTAATGGGACTAACACACTTCAAGTCCTATAGGTGCTTCTGGGAACAAAATATAGCTCTGTGTGTGTGATGGGACTAACACACTTCAAGTCCTATAGGTGCTTCTGGGAAGAAAATATAGCTCTGTGTGTGTAATGGGACTAACACACTTCAAGTCCTATAGGTGCTTCTGGGAAGAAAATATAGCTCTGTGTGTGTAATGGGACTAACACACTTCAAGTCCTATAGGTGCTTCTGGGAAGAAAATATAGCTCTGTGTGTGTAATGGGACTAACACACTTCAAGTCCTATAGGTGCTTCTGGGAAGAAAATATAGCTCTGTGTGTGTAATGGGACTAACACACTTCAAGTCCTATAGGTGCCTCTGGGAACAAAATATAGGAGCTCTGCCTGCCTGCCACGAACACACTACAAGTCCTATAGGTGCTTCTGGTAACAAAATATAGGAGCTCTGCCTGCCTGCCACTAACACACTACAAGTCCTATAGGTGCTTCTGGTAACAAAATATAGGAGCTCTGCCTGCCTGCCACGAACACACTACAAGTCCTATAGGTGCTTCTGGTAACAAAATATAGGAGCTCTGCCTGCCTGCCACGAACACACTACAAGTCCTATAGGTGCTTCTGGTAACAAAATATAGGAGCTCTGCCTGCCTGCCACGAACACACTACAAGTCCTATAGGTGCTTCTGGTAACAAAATATAGGAGCTCTGCCTGCCTGCCACGAACACACTACAAGTTCTATAGGTGCTTCTGGTAACAAAATATAGGAGCTCTGCCTGCCTGCCACGAACACACTACAAGTCCTATAGGTGCTTCTGGTAACAAAATATAGGAGCTCTGCCTGCCTGCCACGAGCACACTACAAGCCCCTCTTTGTCAATCAATCTTTGTAACTGAATCTATCTAACTCAATCTCTGCAAGTGAATCTCTCTATCTATCTAAATGCAGCAGAGTGTCACAGAAACAGCCTGCTCAATCTGCGCCGGAACAGCATGTGACCGGCGCAGACGGCGTGGCGGCGTTTTATAGGGGGGGGCGTGTACTACAGCCCCTGAGCTGTAATTGGCTACAGGCGTCCTGCCTGTAGCCAATTATGGCTCTTCGAGTTTCCGGGGCTGTGATTGGCCAAGCATGCGGGGTCACAGTGCATGCTTGGCCAATCATCAGCCAGCAATGCACTGCGTCGGCCGCGCCGGCCGCAATGCATTGCGGGGCCGCTCGCATCACACGAACGTGTTGCGAGCGGCCAAAATAGTTCTGGGCTCGCCGAGCGAGCGAACGCCGGTGCTCGATGCGAACGTGGGTTCGCATCGAGCACCGGGCCCATCCTTACATACATGTATTACAGTTCTGTCTGAAAATCTGCAAAATGGTCTTGAATTTTTTTTTTCTTTAAAAAAGGAAAAGTTCAGCCTGAGCTTGTTTGGCTGGGCTTCTACTATGGGTCACAGGAGTGCAATTCGGCTGAAGTCCGCTCTCTGCCAACATCACTGGAATAAGTCAAAGCACTTCGTCATCACGACAAAAAAAAAAAAAGAAGCCTGGCCCTGCCAGGTGCCTGGACTGATGCCAGTCTCAACCTCTCAGCGAGCCGCTGAGAGACTGAGATGGCCACTCCCCACCCCAGTGAGCTTGGAGGAGCAGAGGATCTTGTGGATCTGAGAGCGATGAGCCATCGGTGATGTTCGATCGCTCGGTTCTCAGTGCAGTGACGCCGGGGGACAGATGCAGCATTGGTCCAGTGCTGCACCCACCTAGGCAAGTATAAAAAAAAAAAAGGGGGGGGGGGGGAACACTTTTTTTTAAATAGTATATATTGAAAAATTCTCCACTTGCTGGGTTGATGACGAGACGAGCGGCCACACATTTAAAATCTGGAGCAAAGAGCTACTGTTTAACAACAATACATATATATCTTAAAAAAAATCTCAAGGCCCTCTGTGTAGGCAAAAAGTCCGCCCTTACAGGGCTCTCCCATTTTTATCCGAACCCCAGTGTGCCCTCTCTGGCGCCCCCCCCCCCACTCTATCGTAGACATGTGCGATTAGTTTCGTACGAATTGGAAATTCGTACAAATCCGAATTTTTACGAATACGAATTCTGTACAAAATACGAAATTTTGTTTACGAATTTCGGATCCAAATTATCTGAATCAAAACTACGAAATGACGAATTTCAACTAATATGAAAAAAATTATAGCGGATGCAACGAATGATTCGAATAAATTTGAGATCCAATATAAAATCCGAAAACGTATTATAGTTACATAACACAAGTCTATTGTACGGAAATTTCATATTTCGTATTAGTAAATGAAATTTCGTACTTGTTGTCACGCCCCTGGTGGCGATGAGTCTGGTTAGCAGAGGAGAGGGCCTCCCTTGCGGCTCCCACTCTCGGTCCCCTGGTAAGGTGACAGGGAGACCTGGAGTCAGGAGGGGCACGGGTGCCTGGCAGGACTTGTAGGACCGGTAGCGAGAGATCCCTGGATCAGCCCAGCGGACAAGGTAAGTAGAGTGGACCGGATCAGAACTGCAGGTAAGGTCAGCAAAGCAGGCTGGAACAGCAAAGCAGACTGGAACTGTAGGCAGACTGGAACTGTAGGCAGACTGGAACAACAGGCAGACTGGAACAAAAGGCAGGCTGGAACTGTAGGCAGACTGGAACTGTAGGCAGACTGGAACAACAGGCAGACTGGAACTGTAAGCAGACTGGAACAACAGGCAGACTGGAACAAAAGGCAGACTGGAACAACAGGCAGACTGGATGGTCAGGCAGGCCGGGTCGGGTATCAGGCTGGCAACGCAGTACAGGTGGGTCAGACAGGAGAGAGGTCACAGACAAGCCAGGGTCGGGTGCAGGCAGAAAGCAGGTGGTCAAGGGTAGCCGGGTCAAACACTGGTAACAACTTCAGATCAGGTTTCAGGCACAGAACGTTATAGAGCAGACAGCGGGGACCGTCTGTGACAGACCGATTTAAATAGCCTCATTGGCGCCAATGGGGGCACGCACTCGTCCACCCACGCGCGCTCGTCTGCGGGCGCATGCACAATGGCGCCCGTGAACGGGTACCAGGGATGCTGAGACGCTGGTTACTGGCAGGATCTTCATGACATTGCCCCCCTCTAAGGGGCAGCCTCCGGATGCCCTTCCGGGCAAATTTCTCAGGATGGGCCCTCTTAAAGGATTGAACCAGACTCTTAGCGTGGATGTTCGCCTCGGGCTCCCAGGAGTTCTCTTCAGGGCCATACCCCTTCCACTTAATTAAGAATTGGTTTTGGTTCTGCCTTCTCCTGAAGTTGAGAATGGCTTCCACCTCAAACTCTTCTTCGCCGTCCACTAAGACTGGGTCAGGAGGAACGGCCTTTCTATTGGGAAATGGGTTGGAAGCGGAGGGTTTCAACAAGGATACATGGAATACCGGATGAACCTTCAGTGAATCTGGAAGTTCCAACTCGTAAGCTACCTCGTTAAACCTTCTTTTAACCGGGAAGGGGCCCAAGAATTTGGGGCCCAATTTCCGTGATGGACAGGCCAGTTTCAAGTTGGTGGTGGATAGCCACACTAGCTCACCCGGGGCAAGAACCAGTTCCCCCCGTCTCTTCTTGTCAAAGGTGGCCTTGTTGTACTCCTGGGTCCTAGTCATGGTCTCCTGGAGAAGTTTGTTGTTAGTTAAGAAATTGATCCGTTCTTGGACCGCCGGCACAGTGCAATCAGGGATGGAATTGGGCAGGAATGCAGGGTGAAACCGTAATTCGCAAAGAAGGGAGTCTGTTTGGTGGCAGAATGGGTGGCATTATTGTAGGCAAACTCGGCCAGGGGCAGAAGGGAAATCCAGTCGTCCTGGGCAAAGGAAGAGAAGCAGCGCAGGTACTGCTCTAAAGTCTGATTAGTCCGCTCCGTCTGCCCATTGGACTGAGGATGGTAGGCAGACGAGAGGGCAAGCTCGATGTTCAGTGCCTGGCAAAGGGACCTCCAGAATCGAGAGGTGAATTGCACCCCTCGATCTGAGACTATACTAGCCGGCACCCCGTGAAGTCAGATAATTTCTCTGATGAAGACCCGTGCCGTCTCCGGGGCTGAGGCGGTACCCTTCATGGGGATGAAATGTGCCATCTTGGATAGGCGGTCGACGATCACGAAGATCGCCGTGTGGTCCTCCGCCGGGGGCAACTCCACAATAAAGTCCAGGGATATCATTCTCCATGGACGGTCCGGGACGGACAGGGGCTTGAGTAGGCCCCAAGCCCTGGTCTTGGGGTTCTTATTCCGGATGCAGGTGGAGCATGTGTCCACAAACCTCTTGCAATCGGCCCGTAATTGAGCCCACCAAAAGGTATGTTGTACCAAGTCGGTGGTTTTAGCGACACCGAAGTGTCCGTGACTGTCACCCGTAGTTCCTCTGGGGTGTAGATCTTGTCCCCGTACGAGAATAGGCCGTCCTTCGCCTGCAGTTTGGTTTCGGAAGCGGGTTTTTTCCCTGCTGAGGCATGTTTGAACCGGGACAGTAGGTCCTCCTGGAGCAGGAGAAAGTTTCCGGGGGCCAGAATGGTATCTGGAGGAGGATTCCTCCTTGTGCTTGTGGTACATCCTTGATAGGGCGTCGGGTTTGACATTCTTGGATCCGGGCCGATATGTCACATGGAAAGTGAAGCGGGAGAAAAAAAAAAAAAAAAAAAAGAAGGAGTGCCCACCTGGCTTGTCTGGGTTTTAACCTTTTTGCTGTTTTCAGATACTCTAAGTTCTTGCGATCAGTGAATATTAAAATGGGGTGAGAGGCCCCTTCCAGGAGGTAACACCATTCTTCCAGGGCAGCCTTGATCGCCAATAGTTCCCGGTCTCCAACATCATAATTCCTTTCAGCCGTGGACAGTTTGCGGGAGAAAAAGGCGACTGGGTGCAACTGGGACTTGTCCCCTTGCCTCTGGGACAGTATGGCTCCTACCGCAATTTCGGAGGCGTCTACCTCCAGGGTGAAGGGCAGGGAGGAATCCGGGTGCCTGAGGATAGGTGCTGAGGTGAATAGAGCCTTTAGGGCTTCAAAGGCTTCTTGGGCCTCGGAAGACCATTGGAAACGGGTTCCTTGTCTGGTCAGCTGTGTGATGGGTGCCACAATGGCTGAGAATCCTTTAATAAATTTGCGGTAAAAATTGGCGAAGCCAATGAACCGCTGGATGCCCTTTTTGTCTGCAGGGGTAGGCCATTCTAGGATGGCGGAGATCTTCTGGGGGTCCATCTTGATGCCTGTGTTAGAGATAATCAGCCCGAGGAAGGGAATGCTCTCTTGTTCAAATTGACATTTGTCCGCTTTGGCGTATAGATCATGGATACGGAGCCGGCCCAGGACCTCTTTGACATGCCTGCGGTGGGACTCTAAGGAGGGAGAGAAGATCAAAATGTCATCCAAATACACGACAGCAAACAAGTCCAGGAAGTCCCGGAGCACATCATTAATAAAGTATTGAAATGTGGCAGGGGCATTGCATAGGCCAAAGGGCATTACGAGATACTCGTAGTGCCCATAACGTGTCCGGAAGGCCGTCTTCCATTCATCTCCCTCTTTTATGCGAACCAGGTTATAGGCCCCTCGGAGGTCGAGTTTAGTTAAGATGACGGCCGTACCAAGCCTCTGAAACAGCTCTGGGACCAATGGGAGAGGGTAACGTTTTTTAACCGTGATGTTGTTCAGTTCTCGGTAATCCACGCAGGGCCGAAGGGTATGGTCTTTCTTCTCTACAAAAAATATGCCAGCGCCTGCTGGAGAGGTAGACGGGCGGATGAAGCCCTTCCTTAGATTTTCCTCAATGTACTCTTTGAGTTTACCCTGCTCCACCTCCGTCAAAGGGAAGACCCTCCCGAAGGGAATCTCAGCCCCAGGGAATAGTTCAATGGGACAATCATAAGCCCTATGAGGTGGGAGCACCTCTGCTGCCTGTTTACTGAATACGTCCAGGTATTCGTGATAGGCCTGGGGAATGGCCTGACGGAGGTCCACCTCAGAGTCCAGGCTTAGCAAAGTAGCCACTCGGGAAGGGTTTGGGTCCCACAAGACCTCTTACAGTAAGGGGAAGAGAAGGAGACCATCACAGTGGCCCAGTTAATGGCTGGATTGTGGGCCTTCAGCCACGGCATACCCAGTATTACTGGGGACAGTGGGGAGGAGATAATGTCTAGGCAAAGTAATTCCCGTTGGCCACCAGAGATAGTCATGGGCAATGGGGTGGTCTCCTGCGTCACTGGGCCAGACCGGATGGAGGAACCGTCAGCCAGGTAAACCGATAATCCATGGACTTTGGGCTGGAAAGGGACCTGATGTTGAGCAGCAAATGAAGAGTCCATGAAACAGCTGCATGGCCCAGAATCAATGATGGCGGGTGCCTGGAAGGTTCTTCCCGGGAGCTGGAAGGAGACAGAGAGAGCAAGGTGAGAGGAAATCTGGGTTAATGGGTCCAGAAGGTTGGCAGGCATGAGGGGGCACTTACGGGCCTTGGCTGGGCAATTCCTCACATAGTGCCCAGGCTCCCCACAGTAGAGGCACAAATTATTGGTCCGGCGTCGTTGACGCTCCTCCGGGGTTAAGGAAGGCCTCAGGAGGTCCAGCTGCATGGGCTCAGATGGGTCGGAGGGAGGTACAGGCCGGTGGGCAGGAACAGGATGCAAATGGCTTGGGGCCCTGGGGAGCATCCAGGTAGGACGGGAGAAACTGGAAGCTCGTTCAGTCCTGCGTTCTCTCAGACGCCGGTCAATCTGAATGGCCAAATTGACCAAGGTGTCCAAGGTTTGGGGTACCCCAACCCTGGCAAGTTGGTCCTTCAGGGCATCGGAGAGTCCTAAGCGGAACTGATGACGGAGGGCCGCGTCATTCCACTGTGTCCGCACCCCAGCGTCTAAAGTCAGCTACATAGTCCTCCACGGGCCTCCGCCCTTGCTGGAGGGTGCCCAGAGCGGTCTCCGCGGTCACTGAAAGTTGGGGGTCCTCGTAGAGTTGGGCCATGGCATCGAAGGAGGAAGCGAGACTGGCCAATGCAGGGTCTTTCTGTTCCATTAAGCGATGAGCCCAAGTCCGTGGGTCCCCAGAGAGCAAGGAGATCACGAAGCCCACCTTGGTGGCTTCCAGGGAGAAGGTCCGTGGTTGTAATGCAAAGAATAATTCACAGGAATTGCAGAAGTCCCGGAAATGGCTACGGGCCCCGGAGAACTTCTCAGGGATGGGGACCCATGGCTCTGGGGGAAGCATTACCACCGTCGGGGCTGATCCTGCCCCGGGTGGGGGTGCTGGTGGAAGTGAAGGTCCCAGGGGGCCGACAGGATTGGATAGAACTAGCACCCGTTCTTCCAACCGGGTGTATCTCTGCTGGAGATTTTTCACCCCCTCGGTCAGTCCCGCCAGGTGTTGGCACAGTTCTTCCATGGCGGAGACTCCCTGCTCAGACTCAGACATGGCTGTCTGCTACTGTCACGCCCCTGGTGGCGATGAGTCTGGTTAGCAGAGGAGGGCCTCCCTTGCGGATCCCACTGTCGGTCCCCTGGTAAGGTGACAGGGAGACCAGGAGTCAGGAGGGGCACGGGTGCCTGGCAGGACTTGTAGGACCGGTAGCGAGAGATCCCTGGATCAGCTCAGTGGACAAGGTAAGTAGAGTGGACCGGATCAGAACTGCAGGTGAGGTCGGCAAAGCAGGCTGGAACAGCAAAGTAGACTGGAATGGAACAGGCAGGCTGGAACTGGAGGCAGGCTGGAACTGTAGGCAGGCTGGAACTGTAGGCAGGCTGGAACTGTAGGCAGGCTGGAACTGTAGGCAGGCTGGAACTGTAGCCAGACTGGAACTGTAGGCAGGCTGGAACTGTAGGCAGGCTGGAACTGTAGGCAGACTGGAACTGTAGGCAGACTGGAACAACAGGCAGACTGGAACAACAGGCAGACTGGAACAGGCAGACTGGAACAACCGGCAGACTGGAACTGTAGGCAGACTGGAACAACAGGCAGACTGGAGAAAGCAGGAGGTCAAGGGTAGCCGGGTCAAACACTGGTAACAACTTCAGATCAGGTTTCAGGCAGAACGCTGTAGAGCAGACAGCAGGGACCGTCTGTGACAGACGGATTTAAATAGTCAGGCCGGCCGGGTCGGGTCTCAGGCTGGCAACGCAGTACAGGTGGGTCAGACAGGAGAGAGGTCACAGACAATCCAAGGTCGGGTGCAGGCAAAAAACAGGAGGTCAAAGGGGAGCCGGGTCAAACACTGGTAACAACTTCAGATCAGGTTTCAGGGCACAAAACGCTATAGAGCAGACAGCGGGGACCGTCTGTGACAGACGGATTTAAATACCCTCATTGGCGCCAATGGGGGCGCGCACTCGTCCACCCACACTTTTTTTTAAGGTTGTTATCCGATTATTCGAAACAATTGGCCAACTAATTGATTACGAAAATAATCATTAGTTGCAGCCCTACTGCGCATGCGCATGCGCAATGGCGCCCGGGAACGGGTACCAGGGATGCTGAGAAGAAGCTGGTTACTGGCAGGATCTTCATGACAGATGTAAAAAATAAACAAACCACTTCCTTTGTGAAAACCAGGCTCGGATTGGCCATAGGGCAAACTGGGCAATTGCCTGGTGGGCCGCGGCCGCCAGTTCTTGCGGGGGCCCAAGGCTTGAGCTTGCGCCACTCATCCAGCCTCTCCTCGGCCGCCCGGCTGCCAGTTAAGTTCAGCCATCGGCGCCGAGGGGAGGAGCAAGATGAGACGTCTTCGGCCTCTGCGCGGCAGCACAGCTGCTCGTATAGGTCAGCCGTTGGTGCCGGGAGGAGGAGCCAGAGCAGGCACCTTGGATCTTTGTCGAGAAGTGCCGGAAAGACACCGGAACAGAAAATGTGAGTTCAGCCCCCCCCCCCATAAACTGCATAGGAGGAGGAGGGGTGGGGGGTGGCTGTATATAGAAGAATAATTCTCTCCCATCTTCCTCCTGCAGTAGCGGAATGCCTGCGAGAGGCAGAGGAGAAGCAGGCATTGGAGAGAATTATTCTTCTATATGCAGGCGCCCCCACCCCTCCTCCTATCCTGCTTCTCTCTGCTGCTCCCCCCTGGGCTCTCCACCGCACCCATACTCTCTGCCACCCCCTCCCCATACTCTCCACCCCCCCATGCTCTCTGCCACCCCCCATGCGCTCCACTTCCCCCCTGTGCGCTCCACATCCCCCATTTTTTCCACCTCCTCCCCATGTCTTCCACAGCTCCCCCATGCTCTCTCTCCGCCGCCCCCCTCCCCATGCTCTCCGCCGCCCCCCTCCCCATGCTCTCCGCCGCCCCCCGTGCTCTGCCACCCCTGTGCTCTTCACATCACCCCCATGCTCTCTGTTGCCCCCCCCCTTGTGCTCTCCACATCACCCCATGCTCTCTGTTGCCCCCCATGCTCTCCGCTGTTCCCCCGTGCTCTCCACATCACCCCCCATGCTTTCTACCTCCCACGTGCTCTTCACATCATCCCCATGCTCTCCGTTGCCCCCCTTTGTGCTCTCCACATCACCCCCACGCTCTCCACTTCACCCCATGCTCTGTTGCCCCCCATGCTCTCCGCTGTTCCCCCTGTGCTCTCCACCCCCCCCCCATGTCCTCCACCTCCCCCACTTGCTCTCTGTCACCCCCATGCTCTCCCCTGCCCCCCGTGTGCTCCACAGCACCCCCACACTCTATGCTTCCTCCCTGTGCCCTCCACATCTCCATTGCCCCCCGTGCTCTCCGCCAGCCCCCCCCCGTGCTCAGCCCCACTCTCGTGCTCTCCTCTTCCTCCCTGTGTTCTCTGCCTCTCCCCTGTGCTCTCGCCCCACCCCATGTTCTCAAGGTTCTTCCCTGTGCTCTCCAACCCCCAATGCTCTTTCCTGGTCCCACCTCACCCCCCCCCCCCCCACACCTCTGGTGGGTTCCCCCTCCCCTCTCTCAGGGGTTCTGACAGGGAGGAGAGTGGGGAAGGGGCCGGTTAACATGTCATGGGCTGCTCAATGCAAAAAGCCCGGGCCTATTTTTTGTCCCAGTCCGGGTGAAAACCCACCTTGTACCATGTCCACCAATACCTGTGGTACCACAACACCTCCTTTTAACCTAGAATAAATTGGTTCCTCTTGTTTTAAAAAAAATAGCACTTTAAAATGTCTGTGTAACATGAAACCTGATCAGAAAGGTGGAATTTGCCTTTAAAGTCCTTTTACTGGTAGTTTTTTTTTTTTTTACTAACTTAAAAGCTGAATTCCAGGAATTTAGCTCCTTTGTAAAAAAAAAGCTAAATACACAGCGAGGTTCATGACACCTCTTATTCACATTTGACAGCTTTGCAGTACTCCTAGAAGATATCACTGTAGTTGCGGGAGAGCAGCACAGATCCTTCTGAGCTCTGCATCTTGAACAGGAGAGTCGCAGCAGCTGCTTTGCCCCTTCCTGCACATTCACAGAAGCCTTGGTATTATGGGAACACATTCACAAAAAAACAAGGCTTCTGTGAATAGGCAGCAGAGGGGAGAGGTGGGCACAGCTGCTCTGCACTTCTCTCCTCCCCCAAGAGTGTTTCTGCATAGGGCAGAGCAATAAACCTGTCAAATGTAAAATAGAGATAAGCCCAGGAGATGTCATGCAGCTCATTGGACTTTACTCATGGTATCCCATTCCCTTCACTTTTTACAAAGTGGCTAAATTAATTTAAAAAGCATCACGTTTCTACTATGAATTCAATTATTCTTTTTCATGTCTTGCTGCAATACAGGATACTGGCTATGAAATGTCTTGTTCACATCATGCATTTAGAGAACAGAATGAACCATTCCAATAATTAGGCACATACAGTACACAGATGAACATACATAAGGAAGCAATTATCCTTAACAAGAGGATTTGGATTTGTTCATCCAGGTGGATGAGATTAACGCAATTCTGCCTGACCCCACAGCCCTGTTTTGGCATGGAATTACATAATTTTCTCTTCTATAGTTTTGCAGCACTTGCAGGTCATGGTCATGGTCCCCCCCACATCCTGCGACCGGACAAAGAAAGTGGTATACTGGTAAGGTCATCTTTCTATCCCTCTGCTCTCTCCTCCTGTAACATGCTCATTGCTTTTCAGCACAACTGATCCTTGGGCTGCTTCTTCCTCCCACAGTCTGTGCTTTACAGGATCCGCATAAACCTGCTACCAAGTCAAATTAAGTGTTCATTCACACTTGTGCAACTTAAAAAATCGTGCAATTTCAATTGCGACTTTAGTGTGCAACTTGATGCGACTTTGACCAATGTAATAGTTTTGTTTGTGCTCTGCCGAACAGAAATTTGTTTAGTTTTGTTTGCTTTATTTTCGAACGAATACAAAGTTTCAGAACAATTCGAATTGGTCGAAAATTCATGGACATATTCGAATTATGTGTGAATAGCTGGTTGTTAAGGAGCGGGCCGGGAAGCCGGCCACAGCGTCCTTAACCGATGACTCATCAGCATGTTTCCCCACTGACAGCTAAATGTAAAACAAAAGAATGGCAGCAATAATAAAAAAAAATAAAAAAAAGGGAAGAAGGCCAAAATCCATACCATATCCTTATCCGAGCATGCAGCCTGGCAGGTCAGGAAAGGGGGAGGGGGTGGTCGAGCGAGCAGGGCCATACCAGGCCATATGCCCCAACATGGGGTGTGCTTTGGGGCAGAGGGAGGCTCTGTCCCATCCCAAAGCACCATGATGGGGACAAGGGCCTCTTCCCCACAACCCTGGCTAGTGGTTGTGGGGGTCTGCAGGCATGGGGGCTTATTGGAATCTGGAAGTCCCCTTTAACAAGGGGGCCCCAGATCCAGCCCCCCCTATGTAAATGAGTAAGGGGTACCCTACTCATTCACCAAAAAGTGTAAAAAAAGTAAATAAAACAAGTTTTTGACAGTTCCTTGAAATCCTTAAAAAAAAATAAAAAAAAGTCGCCCCCAGTGTAGATCCATTGTCAATCACAATGCCTGCTGCCGACCCGAAAAAAAAAAAAAACACCCCACAAACCTCCAGTTCCATCGAAGGCTCCCATTGTCTGACAGCTCTTAAATAACTAGGGGCCCCCTTGTGACATCATCGGCCGAGGGCATGCAGAGTCAAGTACAAGGTCTTCTCATTGGCATTTTGTCCCTGCTAGAGGCTGCAGCATATGAGTATGATGTTCCAAATATGGTGGACCTGTTAAAAAATGAAACCCCTTTGGACAAGTATATATACTCCGACTCACTCAGTTACCAATATCAATGTCCCCACAACTGCCGCATGGTTCTCCTGGGCGAGGAAATTAGACATTTCCAGCCACTCATCTTTTACATATTTTAGGGTCCATGGTAAGGGGGGGGGAGAGCTTACTTTTTTCCTAGCTTTTCCACCTTTGTATCCCTTTAATCTGATATTCCTTGCTCTCTTTTGAGGGTTCTCCAATTATACGTTGTGAACTAGTGGATGACAATCGAGGCAATGATGTCAGCAAGAGCAATTTACCCACACCCACTGTTTGCTGTGGCATGCTATGTGCACTGTATTACTACTCTTCTTGGGGCACCCAAAGGTGTCCCAGGCCGCTAAATTGTTCATGTTTGGCTTGAAGAAAAGGTGGCAACCCTAATCCAAGACATCTGATCTGACCTAAGAGATCCCTATAATAGTTTGCTGTATGTCAGCGTATGTCAGCGTATTTTTGATGCAGTGTCTGCACCACAAATTGTCAGCCAAAATGTTTGTTAAAAGGGTAACGCCACCTTCGTATGGAAAAAAAAAAAAAATGCCCAAAAAAAAAAGTAAGGGCACTTTCACACTGGTGTGTCGGCAGTAAAAGCACTGCTATTTTTATCAGCGTTTTACCATCGTTTTTGTGGCGCTTTTCGGCCGCTTTTGACCCACCCCCCCGCGATAACGGCTTTGGCAGCGTTGCCCATTATACACCGCTCCTAAAGCGCCTCAAAGATGCTGCTTGCAGGACTTTTATTTAGCGTCCTGCCAGCGGACCACTCCAGTGTGAAAGCACTCAGGCTTTCACACTGGAATGTGAAGAGAGGCGCTTTACAGGTGCCATTTTTAGCGCTATATCGCCTGTTAAGTGCCTCAGTGTGAAAGTAGCCTTAACCACTTGACCACTGGGCACTTAAACCCCCTTAATAACCAGACCAATTTTCAGCTTTCGGTGCTCTCACACTTTGAATGACAATTACTCAGTCATACAACACTGTACCGATTTGAAATTTTTGTCCTTTTTTTCACACAAATAGAGCTTGCTTTTGGTGGTATTTAATCACCGCTGGGTTTTTTTTTTTTTTTGCGCTAAAAAAGACAGAAAATTCTGTAAAAAAAATGCATTTTTCTTCGTTTGTGTTATAAAATTTTGCAAATTAGTAATTTTTCTTCATATATTTTGGCCAAAATTTATACCCCTACATATCTTTGGTAAAAATAACCCAAATCGGTGTATATTATTTGGTCTTTGTGAAAGTTATATAGAGTCCACAAGCTATGGTGCCAATCTCTGAAAATTGATCACACCTGAAGTACTGACGGCCCATCTCATTTCTTGAGACCCTAACAAGCCAGGAAAGTACAAATACCCCGAAATGACCCCTTTTTGGAAAGTAGACATTCCAAGGTATAGTATGCATGGTGAGTTTTTTGAAGTTGTAATTTTTTCCCACAATTCTTTGCAAAATCAAGATTTTCTTTTCCTTTTCACAAAATTGTTATATTAGCAGGTTATTTCTCATACACAGCATATGCATAGCACAAATTACACCCCGAAACACATTCTACTAACCCTCCTGAGTATGGCGATACCACACGTGTGAGACTTTTACACAGCGTGGCCACATACAGAGGCCCAACATGCAGGGAGTGCCATCAGGCATTCTTAGAGCATAAATTACACATATAATTTCTTGACTACCTCTTACACTTTTGACGGCCCTGGAGAACCAGGACAATGGAAACACCCCAAAAATGACCCCATTTTGGAAAGAAAACAACCCAATGTATAATCTATGAGGCATATCGAGTCTTTTGAACATGTCATTTTTTTGGAAACCGTGTAAAGAAAATTAAACCACATTTTTTTTTTTACACAACGTTGTCCATTTACACAATATTTCGAACACATAACATGTACATGGCAAAAAATTACACCCCAAAATAGATTCTCCTACTCCTCCTGAGTATGGCGATACCACATGTGTGAGACCTTTCCACAGCGTGGCTACATACAGAGGACCAACATGCAGGGAGCGCCGTCAGGTGTTCTAGGGACATACGTTTCAAATCTAATTTGACTACCTATTACACTTTTGTGAGGCACTGTAGTGGCATGGATGAGCATGAATGGGGATAGATGGGATGGCTGGGTATGGCCAATTATGGATGGGGGTGGATGGGATGGCTGAGCATGGATGGACGGCTGGGAAGGCAGAGCATGGACGGCTGGGAAGGCAGAGCATGGACGGCTGGGAAGGCAGAGCATGGACGGCTGGGAAGGCAGAGCATGGACGGCTGGGAAGGCAGAGCATGGACGGCTGGGAAGGCAGAGCATGGACGGCTGGGAAGGCAGAGCATGGACGGCTGGGAAGGCAGAGCATGGACGGCTGGGAAGGCAGAGCATGGACGGCTGGGAAGGCAGAGCATGGACGGCTGGGAAGGCAGAGCATGGACGGCTGGGAAGGCAGAGCATGGACGGCTGGGAAGGCAGAGCATGGACGGCTGGGAAGGCAGAGCATGGACGGCTGGGAAGGCAGAGCATGGACGGCTGGGAAGGCAGAGCATGGACGGCTGGGAAGGCAGAGCATGGACGGCTGGGAAGGCAGAGCATGGGCGGCTGGGAAGGCAGAGCATGGGCGGCTGGGAAGGCAGAGCATGGGCGGGTATTCAGAGCATGGGCGGGTATTCAGAGTATGGGCGGGTATTCAGAGTATGGGCGGGTATTCAGAGTATGGGCGGGTATGCAGAGTATGGGCGGGTATGCAGAGTATGGGCGGGTATGCAGAGTATGGGCGGGTATGCAGAGTATGGGCGGGTATGCCGAGTATGGGCGGGTATGCAGAGTATGGAGGGGTATGCAGAGTATGGGCGGGTATGCAGAGTATGGGCGGGTATGCAGAGTATGGGCGGGTATTCAGAGTATGGACGGGTATGCAGAGCATGAAGAGTATGGACGGGTATGCAGAGCATGGACGGGTATGCAGAGCATGGACGGGTATGCAGAGCATGGACGGGTATGCAGAGCATGGGCGGGTATGCAGAGCATGGGCGGGTATGCAGAGCATGGGCGGGTATGCAGAGCATGGGCGGGTATGCAGAGCATGGGCGGGTATGCAGAGCATGGGCGGGTATGCAGAGCATGGGCGGGTATTCAGAGTATAGGCGGGTATGCAGAGCATGGACGGGTATGCAGAGCATGCAGAGCATGGGCGGGTATGCAGAGCATGCAGAGCATGGGCGGTATGCAGAGCATGCAGAGCATGGGCGGTATGCAGAGCATGCAGAGCATGGGCGGGTATGCAGAGCATGCAGAGCATGGACGGGTATGCAGAGCATGGACGGGTATGCAGAGCATGGACGGGTATGCAGAGCATGGACGGGTATGCAGAGCATGGACGGGTATGCAGAGCATGGACGGGTATGCAGAGCATGGCTGGGTATGCAGAGTATGGCTGGGTATGCAGAGTATGGCTGGGTATGCAGCGTAATGCTGGGTATGCAGCGTAATGCTGGGTATGGCTGGGTATGCAGAGTAATGCTGGTCATGGCTGGGTATGTAGAGTAATGCTGGGTATGCAGAGTATTGCTGGGTATGGCTGGGTATGCAGAGTATTGCTGGGTATGGCTGGGTATGCAGAGTAATGCTGGTCATGGCTGGGTATGTAGAGTAATGCTGGGTATGGCTGGGTATGCAGAGCAGGGATGGATGGATCTCTCATTTACTGAGCAGGCTGTGGGCACTACACATGCAGCCCACAGCGATGCTGCCACCGATCTCTCCCCTCTCCGCTCACACTGGACGGAGAGGGGAGGGAGGAACCGGAAATCAATCCGGTCTGTTGACATGTGATCGCGCTGTCATTTGACGGCGCGATCACGTGGTAAACGGCCGCGATCAGCGGCCGTTCACCGTGATCCGTGATGCGCCGGGTCCTCTGGACCCGGCAGTCACGGAAGTCCTCGGATGCGCGCGCAAGAGCGGAATTCTGGGAGGACATCATTGTACACCCTCCCAGAGTTAACCAACAGCCCTGTAGCCGTTTTTCGGCTATGGGCCGGTTGTAAACTGGTTAAAGTAATATAGCATGTACAATTGCTAAACAAGTCATATTGTAATTGAACGGTTAAAAATAACTCTTGCTTTTCTATCTGCAATTGTGTACAGAACGTCCTCCAAATATGTAATTTCCCGCTTGTGCAATTGGTTTATTGATTTTCCCAGAAGTGTGGACTAAGATACAAGTCATATTTTGGGCACCCCCTGCAACAAAAAATTGCATTTTTGGTGAGATACTCCCAAAGGGAAATCATGTCTACCCTGCTACTTTCCTCATTAGAACCCTGCAAGTGAAGCAGCTGAATAATTATAAAGGCACTTCCATTAATATCACTTCCCACATGGACACAGACAAACAGCTATTTCTTCAAAATAACAAAAAGGTCGGAATCTGCAACAAAGTATGTTAGAATCCTTGCAATGTAGTTAGATCACCCAGGGGTGGAAGGTTTTTGTTTTCAACAAAAGTAGAGTTACACTTTAAGTTTTAGGGAAATCAACAAAAATATGAAATGGAAATATGTAGAGCCAAGGCATAGTTGCAAGTTCCAACATTAACTGAATGGTAGATGTTGAATTTTAAAAGCAGCGGCAAGCCTGCTGAGCTCACAGGTTGGCTAATCGGACAGAAGTTTGCTGCTTTTCAAGTTCTCAGCACTGTATTTCACTATATAAACTCAGTTTACTGTTAAAAAAAAAAAGTGTAAAATGCAAAACTCTGGTGGGTGTAACAAGATTTCCGCTTGTCCCCTTCTCAGTGTATCCTTACTAGTGTGGAGTGCGGGGTGTAGCAAGATGGCGGCGACGAAATGTCACTTACGTTACACATTCTGATGGGTGGCCTAATCTGATGAAACACCTGCCCTGAAACTACAGAGGCTCAAAGCATGATGGGACATGTAGTATCAGGACTGGCAAAGGAAGGAAACAGGAGGTCAGAGAACTTTGAAATTCAGCCAGGAGGAGGAGTGACATCACAGACACAGAAACGTGCTAAAAGGAGGTCACACACACACACACACACACACACACACACACAGGTATTGGGGTTCTGATTCATTTACATGCACAATGCATCTATTATTTTGGGAAAGGAAAAGCTGGCGTTCTTCTTTAACTGTAGAGGAGGGCAACAATGCGCTAAACTATGTGAAAAATCGAATACAGTATACTTGCGTATAGGAATGATACAACATCAAAAACAGACTTACTTTGGTTCCGGGGCTAGAAGGAGCTTTATTTGTATTCCGAAAAATAGATAGAGGCACAAGGGTAGTTGGCTGTGGTAGCAATGCTACAACTGGACGTGGAAATGGACGTAGAAGTTTTTGTGAAGGCACTTTTTTCTTAGTTATAGTAGTATACTCACTTTCCTCTCGAGATTCTGCAATGAAAAAGAGATGTTGGTACTTTATCAGTACAGGTTTCATTTGTTGCTCATTAACAAAGAGATGTCTGTACTGTCTAAATTTAGTTTTTTTTTTTTCTGTTTGTTTAACCACTTCAGCCCGGAAGGATTTCCCCCCTTAATGACCGGGACATTTTTTGCGATACGGCACTGTGCCGCTTTAACTGACAATTGCGTGGTCGGGAGATGCTGTACCCAAACAAAATTGACATCCTTTTTTTCCCCCACAAATAGAGGTTTCTTTTGGTGGTTTTTGATCACCTCTGCGGTTTTTATTTTTTGCGCTATAAACAAAAAGACAGACAATTTAGGAAAAAAAAATATATATTTTTTTCCTTTCTGCTTTAATACATATCCCAAAAAATATAAAAAACAAATGTATTCATCAGTTTAGGCCAATTAATATTCTCTTCTTTACCCAGTTCTGCCTCTGAACTTGGGTCACTAGCGGACATAGAGAGTTCTGCCGTCCCGTGGGCAAGCTCCAGCAGCGCGCCCGCTATCTCCTGTGCAAGGTCCGATGTACACCTACAGCGGTTTGCGCAGGAGAGCCATCCTGCCACAGTATAACGACGGTGGCTAAATTGGCAAGCGGTTAAACATATTCACCCGAGGAACCACACCAAGTTCAGGGAGTTCCTTAAATCTGTATTTAGGAGATTTCCACCTCAGTTGGTTCTAAAGAAGAACTATGGCCTGCCATTAAAAAATATGTGCTGCAGCACTTAAATATACATGCATCTGCCCTGGTTTATTTTTAGTACCTCTTTAAAGGTCCTGTATATGTTGAGCCTGCCAGTGAAGTCCACCTAATGCAATTTCCTGTGATGGAGTGGCAATCTGCCAATCTCATATTAGCTGCAACTGCTTGCACTTTAGTAGGATTAAAAAAAATATATATATATAATATATTTAAAAAGGAAGACGTTGTAAGGGCATGGCATAGCAATTTTGGTGGTTATGACCAAGGCATTATAGGTTGAAACACGTCAACTGACTTTATCTGCGTTTGTCCACGGTGGCTTTTCAATAAAATGAAGACATTTTAAGAGCAACAACAGGAGTGCAGATACTTTTTTTTCCACATAGCAATTTTACTGCCGATTCACTAGCCACATCCAGTTCCACTGACCGCTTTCTGGATTGACCAAGCCGGCCGCCGCATCCTTAACAACCAATGAGTCATCAGCTTCCTTGCAGTATGTAAAAATAATTGCCGAAAAAAAAAAAACAGTGGGGTCCCGCCCCCCAAAAAAAAAAAAATCCATACCAGACCCTTATCCGAGCATGCAGTCTGGCAGGTCAGGAGCGAGCGCCCCCCCCCCCTTTCCTGAACCATACCAGACCACATGCCCTCAACATGGGGTAGTGGGTGCTTTGTGTAATGGGGACAAGGACCATGTTGAAAAACGAGAGAGAGGCACACACAGATTTTAGAATGTAAAACTGACCTTCAATAATAATCTTCCATTCAGGTATCTTCCTTGCTGCAGGTATTGCCAGCTTTTTCTGTCCCAGGTATCACTCCACCTGTGGCAGGAGACGGCGCTATACAGGAATCAGCTTATGGGGGGGGGTCTTCTTCCTCCTCGGCTGTGCTTCCTTTAGGGCCGGCTCCCACAATCCCAGGAGCAGAAGGTCGCAGACCACATGTGGCCCATGGGCCAGCGGTTGGGTACCTCCTGTCTTAAACCATTTCTGGGTGCTTTTTGACATGTGCTGTGGGTCATTGTCCTTCTGTAAGAAACATGACCTCTGACGGGGGCCCAACTTTGACACTGGGCCCTACATTGCACCCCAGAAATCTTTGGTAGTTTTCAGGTTTCATAATGCCATGCACACAGTCAAGATATCCAATGCCTGAAGAAGCAAAGCAACCCCAAAACATCAGTGAACCTCCACCATCTTTGACTGTATTCTTTTCTTTAAAGGCCTCATTTATTTTTCTGAAAACAGTAGAATGATGGGCTTTACCAAAATCTGGTCGACAGCACATTCTCCCAAAAGGATTTTGTCTTCTTTTAGGTAAAGTTATGGCAAAATCTGGCTTTATGTTTGTGTCAGCAGTGGGGTGTCCTGCTGGGTCTCCTACCATGGCGTCCCTTTTCATTCAGATGTCGACGTATAGTTGGAGCTGACCATTGTACCCTGTGTCTGAAGGGCAGCTTGAATTTGTCTGGAAGTTGATCAAGGTTCTTTATCCACCATTTGAACAATCCTTTGTTGCAGTCTTTGATCAATTTTTCTCTTTCGTCCATGTCCAGGGAGATTAGCTACAGTGCCATGGACTGTAAACTTATTGACAAAGTTGCACACAGGGGACACAGGAACATTAAGTTCTCTGGAGATGGACTTGTAACCTCGAAATTGTCCATGCTTTTCACAATTTTTGTTCTCAAATCCTCGACAATTCTTTGCTGCGCTTTCTCTTCTCGATGCTCCGTGTTGCACACAGACACACAACAGAAAGGTTGAATCAATTTTTCACCATTTAACTGGTTGCAGGTGTGATTTCTATATTGTCAGCAACTGTTAATTGATACAGGAGAGTTTAAATTACAAATTGCAGGAGCATCACAAAAACTTTGCACGCAATTATTTCGTACAATTTTGTGAAGGTGCCAATAATATTGTCCAGTCCAATTTTGGAGTTTTGCGTGGAAGGTGTCAGATTGTATTGGTAAGACCCAAAAAAAAAAAAAATAAATAAATTAAAAAAAAGTGGAGAAACAAAGCCAAACAAAAGAAAACAGGAAAATACCTAAATATGTGTAATTGCAACAATTTTCTGGGCGATGTAGTGTATTGCGGGTTGCCAATATTTTTTGGCCATAGCACTATACACACACACACGTTTGTAGGCGCTATAACTTTCATGCAAACCAGTCAATATACACTTATTGTGTTTTTTTTTTTATTGGATGTTTTATAGCAGAAAAGTAAAACTTTTTTTTTCTCCTGCTATAAAACCTAAGTTTTTACTTTCCACTATAAAACCTAGCCCAAAAAAAAAAAAATAAAAAAAAAAAAAAAAAAAGTTTACTAAGTTTTCAGTCTTTTTTCCATTTATAATTGCAAATACTACCAAAAGAAAGCTCCATTTGTGTGACATTGTGTCTCCAGCTAAAGTGATGGCAAGTGGTTTCTGGGACAAACATGGCATTATTCGTGTGGGATTTTCTACTCAGTGTTGCCACCATCAATGGTGAATATTATATTGTGTTCTTAGTGATGTGCATACGCATCTGCAGAAAAAAATGGCCTGGTTTGAGCACTAAGGGCGCCCTGTTGCTCCAGTACAACACACAAGCTCATACTGTTCACCGAACTACATGCACATTACAGCAATTCAGCTGAGAGGCATTGCCACATCCCCCTTACAGCCCGGACCGCGCTCCAAATGATTTCCACCTGGTTGGACCCCTAAAAAAGTTCCTCGGAGGTAAACATTTCAGCACCGTTGATGAAGTGAAGCAGGCAGTCCTAGGATGGTTCAGGTGTACGGACAAATCTTTCTGTGCTGAAGACTTCCAGGCATTAGTTACACACTAGGATAAGAGTATAAATGTAGCAGGCATAAGCGTGCACAGCCCATTGCATTGGGGTGTGCACCCAAGGAGGTAAAACACACACATATACATAATATTGTCAAAGTATTGGGACACACATGAAATTTACTGGCATCCCAGACTTAGTTCATAGGGTTCAATATTGAGTTGGCCCACACTTTGCAGCTATAACAGCTTCAACTCTTCTGGGAAGGCTGTCCACAAGGTTTAAGAGTGTGTCTATGGGAAATGTTTGACCATTCTTCACAAGACAGGATCCGTGGACATACTCCCTCAGACAGCTTGCAGAGGAACCATGGGTTGTGGCTTCAGCATTCCTGGCACTCAGGTTGACCAGCAGCCTTCTCCCCACCTAGACCTCCCTCTGAGGTAGACTAGACCAGGAGCTCATGTGCTCTTCAGATATAAAATAGGATTTTTATAACAGCTTACCTGTAAAATCATTTTCTTGGAGTACATCATGGGACACAGGGCCTTAAAGTGGAGTTCCCCCCCCGAAAATTATGATTTTAGCATTGTTCAGCTGCATTTAATACGCTAAATAACATTTGGAATTTTTTTTACTCCTCTTAATGCCTCCTTGTAATCTGCCTCCTTACGTCACTTTCCTCTGCGCCTCCGCTCGCTACTGCTCATGGGAGATGAGTGTCATCATTTCCTAGGAGTCAGTGGGCTGCGCCGAGGGCTAGGTTGCCGTAACAATGGGGCGGGCAGTGCGACGACGACGCCCGTTATGGCAACCTGAGTACTTCACGGCGCTCAGATAATGGATGATTGCGCATGCGCGAGATCGGGGAAAGAACGGGCGGTGCATGCTGGTTGATCAGCAGCACCGTATCCCGGAAGAGGATGCTTGTGGGCTTTGCATGCCCACAAGCAAGATAAGAACTTGCAGAAACAAATATAAGTTGGTTTTGGATACGAAAACGGCAATCGGGGGATATTTTTCTGCTAAAAAGTGAGTGGTACATTTTAATTCGATGATCATAGAAATTAAGAAAAAATTAATAACTTTTTTTAAATTTTTATACGTTGGAACTCGGCTTTAGCCACGTCCAAATACCGATTTGGAAGGGGGTATACTCATCAACATATGCCTGCTGGCCAGATTTACCATGCTTTTTATTGTCTGCATACATCTTTTTTGATGTTTTGTACCATTTTTTTATTGCTTATTTTAAATACATTTTTTACCGGAGTGACCTGCTCTATGTGGAGGCTTTTTTTTCTCAATGAAACATCTCATATCTTGATGAGTATACCCCCTTCCGAATTGGTATTTGGATGTGGCTATCGCATATGTGACATCTTGATACATGCACCATGGCCATATCATCTGATGCCATGTCACCTTAAAAGGGAATAACAGCCGTTGTGGATTAATCTTTATGCCCGATTGACTCAACTCTACGGTGTGTGGGTCCACACCATTTGGCAAGAGTACCCATTTCTTTCATTTTAAAGTTTGTTTTCCTTTCTACTGCATGTTGGAAGAGGAGGTATATGCATCACTAAGGCATTTCAAATATTTGGGTCTCCATGCATGAAATCAGGTGACCCCACTGTGGTGGAAATCCCATACTACTTTGTGAACTGGCATTGAACTATATAGTTCTACATCCACATCACTGTTATATGGAATTTGTGTGTATATTTATGTTCTATTGCATTTATCATGTGCATTTTTTTTTACTTTCATTGTGTTGAAGTGGACTTCATTATTAGCACACAGAGGACACTTTTTACTTATGATTCACTGTCCTATGCCGTGAGAGGCATTGGGCAAGTGTTTTTCTTTTTCACTTATTTTTATTACTGGTTTATTATATGCATTTATTTGGATATATCACTTTAATCAGTTTTTTTTAGCACTGCATTTTTTTTTCAGAATAAATAAGACAGTCTTATGAATCTGAGTTGCCTTTAAATAGGATTTTCACTGCTCTCACCACATCAAGACATACAATGAAGTGATTTTTCTTCCCTGGAACATGGTTTTGGAAAAAATGATGGCAGCACAATATCTTGATTCAGGTGAAGACCACTTTTGGCGCAACACCATTCTGTTCTCATGAAAAATTAAATAGGGCTCTAGAGCAGCAAATTCCGAAACCCTCCTATATAGCAACCAAAAATGCCAACTTTGTCAGAAGGACGCATGCCCCGTACACACGAGCGGATTTTCCGGAATTCCGCTCAAGCTTGGCTTGCATACACGGTCACACAAAAATCGACGATCGGAATTTCGGATCAGATCTTTTTCCAACCGAAAAATAGCGAACATGCTCAATTTTTTGCTGGCGGGAATTCTGACAGCAAAATTCCGGTCGGAATTTATGACCAAAAGCTCTCATCGGACTTTTGCTGGTGGAATTTCTGATCGTGTGTACGGATCATCAGGGAATATTTGTTGTATTGGTTCAAAATGGCTGTTTTTGCAACACAGACAAAACTAAATTCAAGTCCCAAGGGTTCAAGGATGGTTTGACAGGCGGATTAAGCCGCGTCACTCCTTGCATAAAACCCTGGACTAAAGAATGTATAGCAAGTGGTCTTTGAAATAAGACCAATAAAGCTGAGACTTCGCCTTTAATAGTACAAGGCCAATTTAATTTCTACCCCTAATTGTAGAAAGGCAAGAATTCAGCCTACGATATATCTCTGAGGGTGCAAACCCATAGATTCCAACCAGGAAACATAAGCCTTCCAGGCTCTATAATATATATTTCTGGAAGCTGGCTTCCTTGCATTAATCAAAGTAGAGATAACTGACCCGGAAAGCCCACGTTTTTTCAGAATGTGGGTTTCAATAGCCAAGCTGTTAAATTTAGAGAGACTGTAAGGAAGGATGGAATATCGGTCCCTGTGAGAGCAGATCTGGCCGTAGTGGGAGGGACCATGGGCCCTTCACTGCCATCTTTACGATTTCTGCATACCATGACCTTCTGGGCCATGCTGGTGCCACCAGAATTACTGGCTTTCTTTCCAGCTTGATCCTGCAAAGAAGTTGTGGCAGTAACTGAATAGGGGGGGGGGGATGCATACACCAGTTAGAACTGATCCCACGGGGTCACCAACGCATTCGTTCCGCATGCGAATGGATCCCTTTTTCTGGCCACAAAGTTGACCAACTTCATGTTGAATATAATAAAATAGTGCAGCGCAAAAAATAAATGATTAAATATATAAAATAGATCAATAAGATCTTGGATTGTCCCAGAAAACAGTCAATGTGTGTTCCAGAATAAAGTGCATGTGCAAAACTAAAGCAACTTCAAGCGGTGACATAATCCAGTAATCAATCTCTGTGGTGGTGATCCCTTCACTGAAAGTAAGGATGGCCTCTCACCTCCCTGCTTCGACCTACAGTAGGTCACAAAGCAGTATGTAGCTAATTAAAACTCTGGTCTCCAACCGTCAGGATTTCATCTCAAACGCAGGGGAAAAAAAACAGGTCCAAACAGTATCCAGCATACATATGTAAAAGGAAAAAAAGGACAAATCTAGTGCTCTGTGTTTTAAATAGAATTTATTTGCACAAGAAATAACAAAAATAGACTCACATTCTGCAGCACTCAGTCCCGAGTGCTGGCGCTGTGTGTGTATAGTGATTCCAAGATGGCCGCGGGTGACGTCACTCGTGCTCCCTGACCCTCGTACGCGTTACGTCCAGGCGGGACTTCCTCAGCGTGGGGGAGGGTAGCAACGAGACGGCCCGCTCGATCTACATATTGTCATGGTAGCCGCCGACGGACCAATCGGGTCCCGCGGCTTCAGTTAACCAATGACAGCGCTAGTAGGAAAAACGCTTATGCTTTGTGTGTATTAAATACAGCTGCAGCGCGGTTACAATTAGCAGAGTGGACGGTGCAATAACTTTAAACTAAGCCTGATTTGGGACCAGGTTAAGCAGCAATAAAGAGTACACCTAAAAGGGGAATAGGTCAGTGGATACCACACTGACTAGCAGCCTTCGGTTCCCTATCAGTGAGACATGCCTGGTTTAAAGGAGCACTCCACATTACAATATACACATCAATAAAATCACCCTTAAAAAGTACTAAAATATATAAAAGAGTGACGTCATTCCGCAACCATCATAGAAATAAATGCCATACAATTATATAAAAACAATGAATAGATCAAACAATTGGTAATGTGACCTTAATAGATAAATATCAAAATGGCCCATATATAAATAATCTTAAAAAATACAGTAAGAAGGACAGGATATGAGACAAAAAACTATAGAAATAATTAGTAGAACATTATATATATATAAAACATATATATATAAAATGTATATAAGTTATATAAAAAATATTATATTAAAATTAATCTATTAGAAATAAAACAATTCAAGTCAAAATCAACGTTCAACCCTGCAGGTGCCATAACTTTTGTTTCATAAATCCAGAAGGATTCTCTGCGACTAAGTTGCCGTATATAGTGCCCACCTCTCCAGTGTTTGGGTACTTTTTCTATTCCCCAAAATTTGAGACATTTTGGGTCCCTCTGGTGGCAGTTTCTAAAATGTCTGGATACACTATGCGTTTTTATACCTCGCTTGATATTGCTTATGTGTTCCCCAACACGTACATGCAAAGGTCGCGAAGTGCGACCCACATATTGTAGGCCGCAAATCGCATTCCAACATGTACACAACTCCTATTGTTGTACATGTAATAAGATCTTTTATACTGAATTGTTGCTCTGTAGTGTTGGAAATAAAATCTTTGCGTTTTTTGATGTTGTTTTTAGCATGCTTGCAAGTCGCACATCTGTCGCATGCATAAAAACCTGATAAAAAGTTAAAATTCTCACTTGTTTTTGGAGGATCTACTGACAGAATTTATTCGTACATTAAACATGAAAAAATACTTCTTATCAGACCCTATTCAGAGGAATTCTTCCCAGGTTACTGTCAACACACATTCTAATCTCAGGAATAAATCTGTTTTTAACCCCCCCTGTAATGACAACAGACATTTAGATGTTTTCAAGACTATGGTCTGTAGCGACCTTGATAACCTTAAAATTAAAAAAGTCAGAGACTCTCAGCAAATTAAACTTCCCTTCAACAGAGGAATGGCATTGTTATCCATCCGGCTGATAAAGGAGGTGGGTTAGTGGTGATGAGTAAGACATACCATCAAACAGAAATGATGAGACTATTAAGTGATCATGACACCTATAGATCATTATATGGGGATCCTATGTTTTTATATAAAAATAAACTACATGCACATAGACAAGGGTATTTTTTGGGGGGGGGGGATTTTTGCCTTACTGTTCCAGCTGCATCACTAGTTCCACTGGTGTGCCGTTTAGATGGATTTTAGCAGCCAGATACCTTAGCAGTTTCTCAATTGTTTGGAGTTTACAAAATGCTTCAGTTCTGGGCATCCAAATCGAAGTTAAACATTCCCTAAATAAACAACCTAAATTAAAACCCCTAGATTGTGTTCTATTGAGTCATTTTAAGTGTAGAACATTCCTGTTGACTGGCTGTGGGGGGAAAACGGACCATTTTCCTGACGAGAGAGGGAGATCATACACACGTGAGTACACCCCTCACATTTTTGTAAATATGTTGTTATATCTTTGTATGTGACAACACTGAAGAAATTACACTTAGTGAGTGTACAGCTTGTATAACAGTGTCAATTTGCTGTCCCCTCAAAATAACTCAACACACAGCCATTAATGTCTAAACTGCTGGCAACAAAAGTGAGTACATCCCTAAGTGAAAATGTCCAAATTGGGGCCAATTAGCCATTTTCCCTCCCCGGTGTCATGACTCATTAGTGTTACAAGGTCTCAGGTGTGAGTTGGAAGCAGGTGTGTTAAATTTGGTGTTATTGCTCTCTATCTCTCTCGTCACTGGGAGTTCAACATTGTACCTCATGGATAAGAACTCTGAGGCTCTGAAAAAAAGAATTGTTGCTCTACATAAAGATGGCCTAAGCTATAATAAAATGCAGCATGGTGGCCAAGACCATACAGCGGTTTAACAGGACAGGTTCCACTCGGAACAGGCCTCACCATGGTCAACCAAAGAAGTGGAGTGCAGTTGCTTAGCATGATATCCAGAGATTGCCTTTGGGAAAAAGACATGTGTGCTGCCAGCATTGCTGCAGAAGTTGAAGGGGTGGGGAGTCAGCCTGTCAGTGCTCAGACTATACGCCACACACTGCATCAAATTGGTCTGCATGGCTGTCATCCCAGAAGGAAGCCTCTTATAAAGATGATGCACAAGAAAGCCTGCAAACAGATTGCTGAAGACAAGCAGACTAAGGACATGGTTTACTGGAACCATGTCCTGTGGTCTGAGACCAAGATAAACCCATTTGGTTCAGATAGTGTAAAGCATGTGTGGCGGCAACCAGGTGAGGAGTACAAAGACAAGTGTGTCTTGTCTACAGTCAAGCATGGTGGTGGGAGTGTCATGGTCTGGGGCTGGATGAGTACTGCAGGCACTGGGGAGCCATGAATGCCAACATGTACTGTGACATACTGAAGCAAAGCATGATCCCCCTCCCTTCGGAGACTGGGCCGCAGGGCAGTATTCCAACATAACGACCCCAAACACACCTCCAAGACAACCACTGCCTTGCTAAAAAGGGCTGAGGGTAAAGGTGATGGACTGAGCATCTGTGGGGCATCCTCAAACGGAAGGTGGAGGAGCGCAAGGTCTCTAACATCCACCAGCTCCGTGATGTCATCATGGAGGAGTGAAAGAGGACTCCAGTGGCAACCTGTGAAGCTCTGGTGAACTTCATGCCCAATAGGGTTAAGGCAGGGCTGGAAAATAATGGTGGCCACAAAACATATTGACACTTTGGGCCCAATTTGGACATTTTCATTTAGTGGTGTACTCACTTTTGTTGCCAGCGGTTTAGACATTAATGGTTGTGTTGTTATTTTGAGGGGACAGCAAATTTACACTGTTATACAAGCTGTATACTCACTACTTTACATTGTAGCAAAGTGCCATTTCTTCAGTGTTTGTCACATGAAAAGCTATAATAAAATATTTACAAATATGTGAGGGGTGTGTGAAATGTATGGAATTAATGTATCCACGTTGGCGAAAGCGTGGAGATCCTCGACTTTGGAAGTCAATGAGATTGTGGAATAGAATTTATAATACTATGATGCAAGCGAAAATGTTAGCTCTTGAAACTGACAAAATTCCTAAATATGAAAAAATATGCTAACCTTGGATAGAATTTTTTTTGCCATCAACATTTGATAAGAGTACTATTACCATGGTAGTAAATTTGATAGGTCTCGTTTCAAATATGGTTGGTCAGTGAAGTTGTGGGTGCTCCCGACCGAACCCGACGGAACTCATTACCCTTTCTCTATACATCCCTCTCTTTCCTTCTACCCTTCTTCCCCTGATCTTTATATCCATATTTACTTCTTGCATTTGGAAGCTCCTACATATGCTACCTATGATCATATAGAATTTTTACAGTTATAATTGTATAAATTAAGATATTTCATTCAAATACAGATCAACAGTTGCTTATAACTTTATTTATTTTATTTAATATATAATAGCAATCTGTACTATTCTTTGCATTTATATAACTGAGCTTCATTGATTTGATTGATAACAGATTATATTGTACACTTGTATAATTTACCTTTGAATACATAATAAAATATTTTGACAAGGCATGAATGTATCCAGATTATCAAAATGATTAAAGAGGTTGTAAACTTCCAAAAAAAAAATAAAGAAATAAAAAAAACCTGTAAGGCAAAGGCATAATGAGCTAGTAAGGAGTTCCTCATTAGGAAATGCTTACCTTAGAACATTGTCCTGAATCGGCGCCGACACCTTTCACCAGAGTTGCTTCCGGGTTCGTGGGCTGGTCATCGCACAAGCCCTAAACAAACCGCACCAGCAGGCCTTTTCTTCAGTGCGCATCACATGCGCCGATGATGTCGGCAAAAGGGTATATAGTGCATATCTCCTAAACTGCAAGTTTAGAAGATACAATAGGTACAAGTGGTGTAACAGGGTTTACAACCACTTTAAACGGAGTTAAGTGCATGCACATGTTCTGGATACTCAAATTGCTACATTTCTGAATCAATAAAAGTGTTTGTCTGGGCAAGAATGAAGAGGTGGAGGGAGGGCACATGCAATCCATGCACTTATGATTTGTCTCTGTCTCTTTTTTCAATAATCTAAGGGGAAGATGTTGTTATTACAGAACAGGAAAGAACTCAGACAGGGTTAATAACACTTCGGCTCTGCATAGGCAGCACATGTATTCAATATTTGGTATGACCAAATACATGTGCTGCCTATGGACATTGGTTATACCCAATCCAGGAAGTTCACTCCCTATATACTCCCTCCTCTTTCCAAGAGCACATCAGTTTTTTTTGCCAATGTCTAAGGTGTTGGTCACGAGTGAAGATGTGCTCTGAGGAGCTCCCAGGAGGGATCAATGCTGTATTTAAATAGCCTCCATAGACCAGATCCATCCAAAGTGCCATTGAGGCCTAAAAGGATTGTACCTGGGGCCTTGTATATGAAGCATGAGGTTTTTGCCTGTAATGCCTCTTTGAAGGGCTGTACCCCAGGAACCCAGGACTTTGGTCTTGCTACATTACCTAGCTTTCCTGGTGGGGTGCTTTACAGGTCCAAGGGAGTTGGAACCCTGATAACTAGCTACCCGGTCCTTGAAGGTTTGCTAAACGCAACCCGCCGTGATGGGTGAAGGTTGAATTTTCTGTTAATTCAGCAAATCCTGTGGCGGGGGTAAGGGAAGAAACTTGGGTATTTAAAAACGCCTATGTATTCCTCCATTAGGGAAAAAATGTTGTCATGCCTTTAATTCTCCACTAGAGGGAGTCTATGCACATACCTTACTCTTCACTGTAAAGCTCAGTCAGTCTGTGGCCGCAGCAGCACGTGCAGGGAGATTCCTCTCAGGTAAAAAAATCTGCCAAATGTTTTCTTTTCTCCCCCCTGAAGGGGCCAGAGGTTAGGGGCACATCAGCAGTGTACCCCCCTTACATTACCCCCCTTCCCCCGCCATGGGGGGGGGGGGGCGGAGGTCCAGCTGGTACTGCTAATGTTGGTAAACTGTTGCTACTGTTTGTGTTTGTGTGTGTGTCTGCTACAAACAGGTCTCTGCCCCTCCCCCGCGTTGGGTCGGCAGACCCAAAAACGCTGCACACAAGAGCGGGAACATTTTAAATGTAAAAAGGGGGGGCATAATTTTTTTCGGCATGGGTGGGGCATAAGCGTGGTGCTGTGAACGTCCACGAGGACGCACGACAGGCAAAACAGATAAAAATTACAGCTGTGACAGTCTCTCCTTTTGGCTGATGAGGAGGAAACAAGCAGCCTGCGCACAGGGACACAAGCTGTGGGACACGTGAGGGTTGTAAGCTGGCATTTCCTGATACAGGAAAGACACTTTATTTGTCATGACTATATTCAGCGATTTAAGTGCAATTGTATAGTGCCTCTGGTTTTGTGCTTGGGACTATGCTTACCAAAAAAGACACCACAAAGACCAAAAAAGTAAAGGTTTCATCTCCAGGCGCTAGGATCTCCAGTCACATTTCCACGCTGTCATCCTGAATTGCCAGTTATGGCAAGCCAGGGTGAGCCATTGGAACAAATTGATGGTGAAGCTGCTTCTCACATCTTGGCCCCTGTATATGTGACTGAAGATGTCCTTTTCTCCTCCCTGCAGGGTCTGGAAGGAAGATTAGCATCTTTAATCGCATCCTCCATTCAAATGGATAGGAAGCGTGCTAGATCCCCCCCCCCTCCCCCACTTCAGAACCTTTGCAAGGGGAACAGTGGGCTCAGGATGAGGTGTTGCCCTCAGTCGATCAGGAGGTAAAACAAACCGATGATTTCTCTGTGGAGGAAACAACGGTAGATGAACCTTTTTTAGCCTCACAATCTGAGAAATTGCTGATGCAAACTCTTACGGAGAGGGTTCGTTCCACTTTCATGCTGCCCCAGCGCAGTCTCCTGAAAGCTTGGTTTCTTCCTTGGGTTCCTTTAAAACATGGGTCTTCAAACTACGGCCTCCAGTTGTTCAGGAACTACATTTCCCATCACATGCATTACTAGAACAGCTTATTTTTGCTGAATGGGATCACCCGTATAAGCATTTTCTCCCTCCTCAGCCTTTGCATGCGTTTCCTGCACATGCATTACTAGAACAGCTTATTTTTGCTGAATGGGATCACCCGGTTAAGCATGTTCTCCCTCCTAAGATTTTGAATTCGCTTTCCATATTTTGGATAATTTCTCCTCCAGGGGAAAGTACCAGCAGTTGATGCTGCAATTTCCAGTGTGAATAAAGGCCTAACTTGTCCTGTAGACAATGCACAAACAGATAAGAAGTTGGAATCCCTGTTAAAATCTACTTTTTCCTTGGCAGGTGCCGTTAGTCAGCCTACAGTCGCTGCAATAGGCGTCTGTCAATCACTAAAGGACCAATTTAAACAGGCCCTTAGAGAGATTCCTGCACAACAAGCTCAGGAATTGTCTGAACTCCAAAAAGCATTATGCTTTGCCATAGATGCTATTAAAGATTCTATTCACCAGGTGTCCCGCCTTAAGCTTATGCATATGCGTAGCATCCTGTGGTTAAAAAATTTGTCAGCTGAAGCACCGTGTAAAAACCTAAACTGGGTTCCCTTTTCATGGGGAGCGACTATTTGGAGATGACTTGGACAAATTATATCCAAACTATTTCTAGTGGGAAAAGTACTCTTTTGCCAGTCAAAAGAAAGTATAAACGCCCTTCATTTAGACGGGCTCTTTCCCCTGCATGCCTCTAGGCAGTGTTGGCGGCCCTTCGCCGTCAGACTCTAGAAGCAAACCTCAGGGTCAGACCCAGACTCAAAAGAAGTCCTGGGGTCGGAAACCTGCACAGCACAATCCTAAAGCCTCATCGTAAAGAGGCAACCCCCCTCACCAAGGTGGGGGGAAGACTTCTGCAGTTTTCAGAAGTCTGGAAAGAGGAAATTCAGGACAGATGGGTCATCTCCACGTTAACTCTGGGGTACAAGCTGGAATTTCCACCGTCTCGCTTCCTGAGGTCAAGCATTCCCAAAGATCCAGAGAAAAGACAATCTTTCAGGCACTAGACCGATTAATATCTCAAGGGGTGATCATACAGATCCCCCACAAAAGAGCAAGGTCTGGGGCTTTATTCAAATATTTTTATCGTACCAAAACCAAATGTAGATGTCAGACCAATTCTAGATCTAAAAAAATCTAAATCAGTTCCTGAAGATCCGCTCCTTTCGCATGGAGACGATCAGGTCAGTAGTTTCTATCCTTCTAGGAGGAGAACTTCTGGCATCATTTGACATCAGGGATGCATATCTGCATGTCCCTATTTTTCCCACCCACCAAAAGTTTCTGTGGTTCAAGTTAGAACCGCAGCATTTTCCGTTTGTAGCCCTGCCCGTTAGGCTAGCCACAGCTTCCCGGGTCTTCACAAAAGTGCTGGCCCCACCTCTAGCCAGGTTAAGGGCACAGGGCATAACAGTCGTAGCATACCTAGACGATCTATTACTCATTTGGAGCAAAGCGTACGCACTACAACCAATTATCTGGAAAGTTTGGGTTGGATTCTCAACCTAGAGAAATCTTCCTTAATACCGCTAAAAAGGCTGGATTACCTGGGTCTGATCATAGTTACAGCCCAGGAAAAGGTGTTCTTGCCTCAGGCAAAAATCGTCTCCATAAGAGAGCTGGTGCGGATGGTCAGATCAAAAGGCGATCCCTCCATTCGCCTTTGCATGAGGTTGCTAGGAACCATGGTGGCTTAATTCGAAGCCATTCCCTATGCCCAGTTTCATTCAAGACTGTTGCAAAACAGTATCCTGTCTGCTTGGAACAAAACAATTCAAGCTTTAGACTTGCCAATGTGGCTGTCCCAAAGCCTCACTTGGTGGTTACCAACCCAAAATCCTTCAGATCAGTAATCTGGAAAGTGGTAACGACAGATGCCAGCCTTTTAGGCTGGGGAGCAGTACTAGAAAAGACAACTGTCCAGGGACAGTGGTCAAGAACCGAAGGAACCTTGCCCATCAATATCCTAGAGATTCGGGCAGTGCGTCTGGCTCTAAAGGCCTGGACTTTCCCATTACGAGATTGAATCCCGACAGGACAATCTGACAATGCCACAGCTGTGGCCTATATCAATCACCAAGGGGGCACCAAAAGTCTATCAGCGCAGAGCGAGGTGAACCGTATTCTAACTTGGGCAGAAAGGAATGTCCTGTGCCTATCGGCAGTCTTCATTACGGGAGTAGAGATTTGGCAGACGGACTACTTGAGTCACCAGCAGTTATTCCCAGGGGAATGGTCTCTTCTCCCCGACATATTTCGGGCTGTTTGCCAAAGATCGGGGACTCCGGATGTAGATCTTCTAACGTCCAGGTTCAACATGAAGTTGTAAGGAAGGTACTCAGCACTGTCGTCATAAAATAAATAACAAATAAAACTGGTCGAAAATGCCTGCTGCAACTCGAGGTTAATTCAAGAAATGCCTCATAGGAACAATATAATAAAATAGTGCAGCGCAAAAAATAAATGATTTAAATATATAAAATAAATAGATCAATAAGATCTTGGATTGTCCCAGAAAACAGTCAATGTGTGTTCCAGAATAAAGTGCATGTGCAAAACTAAAGCAACTTCAAGTGGAATGGTGACATAATCCAGTAATCAATCTCTGTGGTGGTGATCCCTTCACCGAAAGTAAGGATGGCCTCTCACCTCCCTGCTTCGACCTACAGTAGGTCACAAAGCAGTATGTAGCTAATTAAAACTCTGGTCTCCAACCGTCAGGATCTCATCTCAAACGCAGGGGAAAAAAACAGGTCCAAACAGTATCCAGCATACATATGTAAAGGTAAAAAGGACAATCTAGTGCTCTCTGTTTTTAAATAGAATTTATTTGCACAAGAAATAACAAAAATAAACTCACATTCTGCAGCACTCAGTCCCGAGTGCTGGCTGTGTGTGTGTGTGTGTGTGTGTGTATAGTGATTTCAAGATGGCCGCGGGTGACGTCACTCGTGCTCCCTGACCCTCGTACGCGTTGCGTCCAGGTGGGACTTCCTCAGCGTGGGGCAGGGTAGCAACGAGACGGCCCGCTCGATCTACATATTGTCATGGTAGCCGCCGATGGACCAATCGGGTCCCGCGGCTCAGTTAACCAATGACGCCGCTAGTAGGAAAAACGCTTATGCTTTGTGTGTATTAAATACTGCTGCAGCGCGGTTACAATTAGCAGAGTGGACGGTGCAATAACTTTAAACTAAGCCTGATTTGGGACCAGGTTAAGCAGCAATAAAGAGTACACCTAAAGGGGAATAGGTCAGTGGATACCACACTGACTAGCAGCCTTCGGTTCCCTATCAGTGAGACATGCCTGGTTTAAAGGAGCACTCCACATTACAATATACACATCAATAAAATCACCAGGGGAACAGGTGAATTGATACCTTTTTAAAAAAAGTACTAAAAATATATGAGTGACGTCATTCCGCAACCATCATAGAAATAAATGCCATACAATTATATAAAAACAATGAATAGATCAAACAATTGGTAATGTGACCATTATAGATAAATATCAAAGTGACCCATATATAAATAATCTTAAATACAGTAAGGACAGGATATGAGACTAAAAAATATAGACATAATTAGTAGAATATATATATATATTATATATAAATATATATAAATATTATATATATATATATATATAATGTATGTGTGTGTTATATAAAATATATTAAAATTGAATTCTCTATTAGAAATAAAACAATTCAAGTCGAAATCAACGTTCAACCCTGCAGGTGCCATAACTTTTTTGTTTCATAAATCCAGAAGGATTCTCTGTGACTAAGTTGCCGTATATAGTGCCCACCTCTCCAGTGTTTGGGGACTTTTTCTATTCCCCAAAATTTGAGACATTTTGGGTCCCTCTGGTGGCAGTTTCTAAAATGTCTGGACACACTATGCGTTTTTATACCTCGCTTGATATTGCTTATGTCTTCCCCAACACGTACATGCAAAGCTTGCGAAGTGTGATCCACATATTGTAGGCCGCAATCGCATTCCAACAAGTACACAACTCCTATTGTTGTACATGTAATAAGATCTTTGATACTGTATTGTTGCTATGTAGTGTTGGAAATAAAATCTTTGCTTTTTTTATGTTTTTAGCATGCTTGCAAGTCGCACATCTGTCGCATGCATAAAAACCTGATATAAAAAGTTAAAAAGCTTATTCTCACTTGTTTTTGGAGGATCTATAACACCTGGTGCCAAGCTGTCTCTCAAGGAGGGGGCCTTGCGGTAAATGAACTCAGGACGATCCGGAAGGGAAGGTCCAAGAACCCGATCATATTTGAGAATGGGCCAATGTTTAGCAACAATTCTTTTGAATTTTTTGTGTTGAATGATGTAGTCCATGATTTTTTATTTATTTTTTTTTTTTTTAATTCTTTATTTATTTCAAAGTTTTCAATACAAACACAATACATTTTCCTTTTCCCACCCAGCACCCCAAGCTCCCCCCCCCCCCATCCACCCCACCACCCCCGCCAGACAGAATCTTTCCAGGGTCCTATATGCTGCAATCTAGTTGTCACTCGAATTATTTTGTCGTATAAATCTTTCTATTTATCTAGTTATCTCTTCAAAATATCTCCATGAGCTTCTAAAGTCAATCCAAGAAGACCATTTGTCCTCCCCTTTGTCCGGTTCCCTATCGCCTTCTTGCCCCCATTCTGCTTTCTCTAGCTTTCGCTGTCTATTTACCCCTCTAAACCATTCCCCGATTTGCGGGCTCCCAGTTTCCATCCACTTCTTGGGGATCAGATTTTTCGCCTCATTTAATAGGATGGGAATTATTGAGTTTCTATACTGTTTAATGGTGCTGTCTGTCCCGTGGAACAGAACCACCCACGGATCCTCGGGGATATCTTTTTTTGTAATGCTTTTAATTAATGCTAATATCTGTCTCCAGTATGTTTTAATGGTGGGACAATCCCACCAGATGTGAGCCATTGTACCTATACCTCCACGTCCTCTCCAGCATGTGGGGGGTCTATCTCTTTGTATTTTGCTCATTTTTACCGGGGTTATGTACCACCCCATGAGGCACTTATAGTTGACTTCTATAGTTCGACTGTCAACTTTCGGTCCGTGAATTAATTTTAGTATCTTTTCGCATCTGTTCTCAGTACAGGGGATCCCCAATTCTTCTTCCCATCTTTTGACCCCCGGAGGAATACCAAGCTGATTCTCCTGTAGTAATACTCTGTATATACGTGAGATAGTGTTTCTAACCGGGAGGCTTGTACATATTTGCTCTATTGTAGAGAGATTATCTAGGTCCCGGATAGGTTGCGGTAAACTCTCAACAAAATTTCTCAGCTGGATATACCTCCAGACGTCAATCGACATCAGCTCTACCTCTTTATTTAATTCGTGAAACGTGATTAATTTACCTCTTTTAATAATGTCCCCTAAGCGTGCTCCCCCCTTTTTAATCCAATTTCCCCATAGTTTACTCCTACCGGGTTCAAAAAAAACATTATTTTTTAACTTTATCATAGGGGAATTGAATTCCCATTTATTTTTTCTGTGTACTCTATCCCATATTTTTAAAGTGACCCGTGTGATTTCATGTGTATCCTCTTCTATTAACCTAAATTTTGGTGGATTCCATATTACGTGCCCCCAATCTCTATTTCCTAAGACATTTTCTATATTCACCCATCTTTTTTTAACTCCCTCTTTTGTCCATTCCGTGATTCTTGATAGTGAAATTGCATTGAAGTATAGTTCAAAATCTGGCAAGGCGAGGCCCCCCTGTTTTTTCAATTTGGACAAAATTCCTGCTGAGATACATGCTTTTTTATTGGACCAAATAAATCTAGAGATGATCTCCCTTAGAATCCTAAAGAAGGCTTTGGGGACAGCTATTGGAAGCAATTGAAATTTATAATTTATTTTTGGGGCTATGATCATTTTCACCGCATTTATCTTACCCATCCATGACAGCGGACTATAAGTCATGTTTTTTATTTCCTTTTTAATCTCTTCAAGTAATGGTATGTAATTTATCTGGTAGGTCTTCCTTAATGACCCTGCAAGTTTTATTCCTAAATATTTTATATTTTCCTTCCAAGGGAACTGGAACTCTTTAGCTAGTTGGACCACTTCTGCTTGGTCCATATTAATATTAAGAATTTCTGATTTAGTTGGGTTGACTTTAAAGTTAGACACCAAGCCATATATTCTTAGTACCTTAAGCAGATTGGGTAGGGTTATTCGGGGATTGGACAGGAAAAACAGGACATCGTCCGCGAAAGCCGCGTACTTGTATGTCTCATCTCCTACCACAATCCCCTTTATGTCTGGTGAATTACGTATGGTTGATAGCAATGGTTCCAGAGCTACCACAAACAGAAGAGGGGACAGAGGGCAACCTTGACGGGTTCCATTTTTCATGGAAAACAGGTGGGAGAGAAGCCCATTAACTCTCACCCTCGCCTGTGGTTGATCATATAATAATCTAATCCAACTTAGCATTCTCGGGCCTATACCCATTGCTTCTAATGTTGCAAACATATGTCCCCAGTCTATCCTGTCAAATGCCTTCTCGGCATCTATTGACAGAAATAGACTGGGGACATTCCCCCTCTTACATGCCTGCATCAGGAGCAACGCTTTAATCCCATTGTCCCTCCCCTCCCGCCCCGGGACAAAACCCACCTGATCTGGGAATATCAACTCGGGCAATTTATTTTTTAACCTGTTGGCCAATACCTTCGCAAACAGCTTCGTGTCTGTATTCAAGAGGGCTATTGGACGGTAACTTGAACAAAGCGTCTTGTCCTTTCCTTCCTTCAAAATCAACGTTATTGATGCCATTAAGGCCTCTCTGTCCATACCTCTCTCTCTACCCAGGGAGTTCCAATACTGGCACAGTCTGGGCACCAAAATATCCCGGTACCTTTTAAAATAAGCAACTGAAAATCCATCGGGGCCCGGGCTTTTGCCAGCAGAGGAACTCTTCAGGGCCTCATAAATTTCCGACTCTGTGATCGGTTCCTCCATCATACTACTATCTTCTGTGGATAGTGAGGGGACCTCGCTGTTCCTCAAAAAATTCCTACACTCTTCACTTTCCATTTGTGATATCGAATCTTTAGTTTTAACGTCATACAACGCTTCATAGTAGGCTCTAAACTCTTTGGCTATATCTTTAGTCAGATTTACCATTGAGCCACTTTTATTTTGGATTTTGTCGATATAGTTAACTTCTCTCTTTTGAGTATTCTAACTAGGTGTTTGCTGCTTTTATTTCCCCACATGTGTCTTTCTCTATCCAGTTTATGGAACCACTTCCTCGCCTCCTGATCCATCTCTATTTTTAATTCCTCTCTTTTATTTAGTAGTCTATGGTAGGTATCCCCCTTTCTTATCGTTTCGTCCATGTGCCCCTGTTCAAGTTCCCGTATCTCTCTCCACAGACGTGCCCGGAGCTCCCTTTTTTTCTCTTTTTTTACCTGCCCCAATAGAAATCAGAATACCCCTGATATACGCTTTATGCGCTTCCCAAAGTGCGGTTTGTGATGTTTCCCCTGTATCATTAATTTCAAAAAAGGATATAATTTCCTTGCGTATACTCTCTTCCGTACCGGGGTCAACCAATAAGCTGTCATTTAAGCGCCAAGCGCTTGGCCTCATCTGTGTTCCCGGCAGTCTAACTGTCATTGTGATAGGCGCGTGGTCCGAAAAAGTCGTGATTTCGATCCCAGATTCAGTCACGTAATCTAGCAGTCTGTGTTCTATTAGGAAATAATCTAGGCGGGAATGGGTTCCATGAACTGGAGAGAAAAAAGTGAAATCTTTCACACCTGGGTGTTGCACTCTCCATACATCGACAAGTTGACTCTGCCTGAGTTTGAGTTTAATATTCTTTAGCTGACGTGGACTCTGGCTTCCTGTTCTTGATGTGGTATCCATAATAGGATCCCAACCAAAATTCAGGTCACCCGCGATGATAACCTCCCCCGTGTAAAAGCCTGACAGGCGTCCCAGAACCTGGGATAGGAATCGAGTTTTTATTTAATCGGATTTTTATTTGGGCAATAGATATTTACCAGTGTTAACATATTTTCGCCCATTTTGCCTTTTATAGCTAGGTACCTTCCATCAGGGTCCAGGAGCCTATCGCTAATAACAAATTTTACATTTTTAGCGAACCCTATGGCCACCCCCTTAGCACCTCTCGTTGGGGTATCCCCCTGGAACCAAAGTGGATAATCTTGTGAGGCTAGTCTTATCCCACTATCTAGTGTCAAGTGTGTCTCTTGTAGGAAAATCACCTCACCCTGATAGGTTTGTATCTCCTTAAGTATCTTATATCGCTTCATCTGTGAGTTTAAGCCTCTGACATTATACGACAAAAATTTCAGATTAACCTCCTCCATTTTTCAGGGGGGGTTTTATGCATTTATCGGACCTTCTTGATTCATACTTTACTTTTTGTGTGTCTGCAAGGCGGGGATCGTCCCCTTCCCCATCCTTCCCTTCCCCCCCTCCCCCCCATCTCCACCCTCCCCCCTCCTGCTCCCCTGGTCGAATTCCGACCCATATGTGAACGGCGAGGTGTCCCTTAGAGAAACCTCCTGTCCACTGCGCCACCTGGGGTGAAGCGCCGTACCTGGCTGTCTGGAGCTGGGTCTCCCTCCCCCCCCGGTCCCTTCCATAGAAGGGAGGGGCCCGCTAGCTGCATTAGGACCCCAAGTTCCCCCGCCCGTGTCTGCTCACCCCTCCCCCCCCTTTATACCCTCTCCTCCCCAATAGAAGAGGGAGAGGAGCGAGAAGAAAAAAAAAAAACCCCGCTCTTCCCACTCCCCTCTCACACCTCCTTCATTCTATTTCCCCACTGGGGTTTACTATTTTAGTTCCGGTTCTGAGGGATTTTGGGGACAGGTATCCCCAATTCCTCACAAAAATTTTGCAATTCCTCCATATATTTCATACGTAATGTCTTCCCATCTTTGATAACAATCAGAGCCGCCGGGTATCCCCAGCTATACTTTATATTCAGGGCTCGTAGGTTTTCCAACAAAGGCTTCATTTCTCTTCTCCGTGCAAGTGTCCCAGCTGACAGGTCCGCAAAAACCTGAATTTCGGTCATTTCAAACATCAATGGAGATTTTCCTCTAAGGTTTTTGTAGATTTTGAATTTTTCCTGATACGAGTGGAATCTTACGAGCACATCTCTAGGGGCGTCTTCTCTTACTCCAGGAGGTTTTCTAATGCGATGGGCTCGTTCTATTTTCAAGTCCATTTCCTCTTCCATGCCTAAAATCGGTTTAAAGAGATTTTTCATTTTTAATATCAAATCTTCCCCCCTCTGTTCAGGTAGCGCTCTTATCCTCAGATTTTGTCTTCTATTTTGGTCTTCCATGCTTTCTATTTTATACCTCATGTCTCTTTCCATTGATTGTATTTTTTCCATCTGCTTACTGACCACCTTGTTTTCTTTCACCTGTTCGGTTACAAATTCTTCGATTTTTTTTTTTTTTTTTTTTTTTTCCACTCTTTTTACTAGGAAGCCAATATCAATTCTAATGTTCAAGATCTCAGTTTTGATGGCACTTTCCAAGTTGGAGAACATTTCTATCATCTCTGTTTTGGTAGGAATTTGCGATATGTCGCTTAGTTGTAAAATGGCACTTGTGTCACCCACCCTCTCCAGCTCAGCCTCTGTCCTGAGTGTCTCTGCCTGATCTGCCCTCTGCCTTTCCATCTCTCTCTTCCTTTCCTTCGTCCCCTGTTGTTGTTTTTTTCCCAACTCAGGACTTTTTAGACTGGTATCCTTTAAGTATTTTTGTATGGAACTGGTGTTTAAGTTGTCTTTAGGTGTTTTGGGCTCAGCGCCTCTTTGTGTCCTCCCCTTCATCATTAGTTAAAGCCCAGTTTCACTTTTAGTCATTTTCTCCCCTGGGCTGAGGTACTTGGAGGGATTTAAACTTGAAAAAGTCACGACAACAAGAGGGGAAAATCGCATAGGCAACAGTTGTATTCAGGCCTGGGCGAGGGGGGTAACCCCTCCTCACTCGCCACTTTTACCTCAGTGGCTCTTCTATGCCGGTAAGGCCACCCTCTTTGATTACTTTCTGCCCTGGTCACCCCCAATCCAGATCTGGCGTGTTGTGCAGAAGTAAAAGGGAAAAAAAAAAAAAAGAAGGAAAAAAAATCAGGAAACACCTTCAAGTGTCATGTAATGTCTCCAGTGGGAGTTGGTGTAGGAAGTTGGGAGCACTTTTCCCTCAGCCGTCCTTTTCTCCTTCTGGGGCTGTTAGTTTATTTCAGGCTCTAGTAAACGATGACGCATACTCTCGTGGTGTCGATATTACTTTTCCCCCTTTTTATGAACGCCTTTAAAGGCCCTTGGGACACTCAAACGGTCCGTACAGTCCCTCCAGTACCCGCTCCAATTAGACTGAAGCTGGGCTGGGGTCTACAGGTGCCAGGGAGAACATAACGTCCGTCTGAGCACTTCTTTTAGGGTCAGAAAGTCACTAAGTGTTAGACAGCCATCAGTGGTTTGCTTGCATCCTTACACCCAAACAGCAAGGTATAACAGTACTTTCATGCCAGCATTATAATGTTTATAGGCTTAAGCAGCCCCGGAAGTATTTCTCCCTTTATCTCCTTTTTTTTCCCCTTCCTCTTCCCTCCCTCCAGGAGGGGTCTGGTATCACTCAAGTAGCTATGCCTCCTCTAGGGTTTTTTTTCCAATAACAATTAGTCCTTACACTGAGTTAGGGTCAGGCTTCGTAGATATCTAATAAAACACATCTTCTATCAAGGGTTTTTATCCTAGAGTCCAAAAAAGTCCTTTAAATATCACTCAATGGTCATTTGCTTTATACTTTCAGACAGAGTTCAAATTTTATAGGCATTTAAGCAATAGCTGGGTTGACAGCTTTCTTACCTGAGAGAGGGAAATCCTTCCAGGGATCCTCTCTCGGTCCATGAAGATTCAGCTGGGCGGGTGGGTGAACTTGATTCCCCTGTGTGGGCTCTTCTGTGGACGCAGACCCCTCCAAGAGAGAAAGTGCCTCCTTCCTACGGGCCGTGTTCGATTTCCCGTGCTGGGGTTTTTGCCGTGGAGCCGGGTTATACCGGCTCTGTGCGGGCGCTGGTCATGCTATGGGGATGTCTGGTGCTCGGGTGCGGCGTTCGGCAGTCCTTCCTTCCCTTCCTTTCCGTTCCCGCCCGAGTGCTGAAGCAGGGCTGGAGCGGAGCTGGGCTGGAGCGGGGCTGGGTTGGCGGCGGGCAGGCAGACAGACGGGCGGGGGCGAGGGGGGTCCTCAAGATCTCTGTACTCTGCCGTGTCAGGAGTACACCTCGCGGGCTCTCACCACCGCGCTGTTTCCCCTGGATCGCATCCCCCGGCAGAGCTCCATGCAGCTACAGCCAGCCTTCGACGGACTCCTCCCCCAACGCTGACGTCTCACGTCAGCATGGCGCCCGATGAGGCTGCATTTGATGGGCACTGATCGTCCATGATTTTTTTAAATCCTTGTGTGCTGTCCTTATCTGGAATCTTAATCTTATCAGCCACAATAAGACTCCTGTCAGTATTTCTTTCCCTTTCTATCCCAATCTCTGAGTATAACCCTTTTGTTTAAAACGTTCAGATAACATTTTAGACTGGGTTAAAAATTTATTTTCATCTGTGCACTTCCTGCGGAGACGGATGAATTGTCCCCTAGGGATATTACAGAGCCAGATTTGCATTGCGATCCGTCAGTTTTTAAAATGATTCCTTGTCTGAAATGTATTATTTTTCTTATAAATCTCCAGATCAAGGAAAGTGACCTGTTGCTTATCAACTGTCCAAGTGAGTTTGATACTTTTATCATTATTGTTGAGTTTATTCATAAAAAGCTGCAAGCTGGACATGTCACCTTCCCATATCATTATGATATCGTCAATATATTGTTTAAAGCATAATAGCTTAGGTGGGTGATCATGAAATATTACCTGGTCCTCCCAGTGGGCCATGAACAAGTTGGCCACACTGGGAGCAAAACAAGCACCCATCGCTACGCCTCGCATTTGTAAAAAATAATTGCGGTCAAACCAAAAATAGTTATGTAGTAAACGGAAGTCTAGACATTCCAGTAAAAACTGGACATGTTCTACTGTTAGGTCTGTTTCAGCCAGAGCCCATTTGACTGAATCAGTGGCTGCCTTATGGTCTATGATGGTATATAGCGACCCCACATCAGCAGTAATAAGTATACTATTGGCAGTGCATGATAATGTGTCTAAAATCTGAATAATTTGTTTAGTGTCACGCAGATAAGCTCTCATTTTAGTTACTAAAGGCTGTAAAAAGAAATCTAAATATTGGCCCAAGCGTGATGTGACAGAATCTATACCATTAACGATAGGGCGTCCTGGTGGTTGTTCAGCATTTTTATGCAATTTTGGTAAAAAATAAATTATAGGGGTCCTACAGTAAAAAGGGTCAAGGTAAGATGCTTCCTTGTTGTTTAATATCCCCGTATTTTTACCCTTGTCTATGTGCATGTAGTTTTTTTTTTTATATAAAAACATAGGATCCCCATATAATGATCTATAGGTGTCATGATCACTTAATAGTCTCATTTCTGTTTGATGGTATGTCTTACTCATCACCACTAACCCACCTCCTTTATCAGCCGGATGGATAACAATGCCATTCCTCTGTTGAAGGGAAGTTTAATTTGCTGAGAGTCTCTGACTTTTTTAATTTTAAGGTTATCAAGGTCGCTACAGACCATAGTCTTGAAAACATCTAAATGTCTGTTGTCATTACAGGGGGGGTTAAAAACAGATTTATTCCTGAGATTAGAATGTGTGTTGACAGTAACCTGGGAAGAATTCCTCTGAATAGGGTCTGATAAGAAGTATTTTTTCATGTTTAATGTACGAATAAATTCTGTCAGTAGATCCTCCAAAAACAAGTGAGAATTTTAACTTTTTATCAGGTTTTTATGCATGCGACAGATGTGCGACTTGCAAGCATGCTAAAAACATCAAAAAACGCAAAGATTTTATTTCCAACACTACAGAGCAACAATTCAGTATAAAAGATCGTATTACATGTACAACAATAGGAGTTGTGTACATGTTGGAATGTGATTGCGGCCTACAATATGTGGGTCGCACTTCGCAAGCTTTGCATGTACGTGTTGGGGAACACATAAGCAATATCAAGCGAGGTATAAAAACGCATAGTGTGTCCAGACATTTTAGAAACTGCCACCAGAGGGACCCAAAATGTCTCAAATTTTGGGGAATAGAAAAAGTACCCAAACACTGGAGAGGTGGGCACTATATACGGCAACTTAGTCACAGAGAATCCTTCTGGATTTATGAAACAAAAGTTATGGCACCTGCAGGGTTGAACGTTTGATTTCGACTTGAATTGTTTTATTTCTAATAGATAATAAATTTTAATATATTTTATATTTTTATATACATTTTATATATATATGTTTTATATATATATAATGTTCTACTAATTATTTCTATATTTTTTAGTCTCATATCCTGTCCTCCTTGCTGTATTTTTTAAGATTATTTATATATGGGCCATTTTGATATTTATCTATTAAGGTCACATTACCAATTGTTTGATCTATTCATTGTTTTTATATAATTGTATGGTATTTATTTCTGATGGTTGCAGAATGACGTCACTCTTTTATATATTTTTAGTACTTTTTAAGGGGGATTTTATTGATGTGTATATTGTAATGTGGAGTGCTCCTTTAAACCAGGCATGTCTCACTGATAGGGAACCGAAGGCTGCTAGTCAGTGTGGTATCAACTGACCTATTCCCCTTTAGGTGTACTCTTTATTGCTGCTTAACCTGGTCCCAAATCAGGCTTAGTTTAAAGTTATTGCACCGTCCACTCTGCTAATTGTAACCGCGCTGCAGCTGTATTTATTTAAACACACAAAGCATAAGCGTTTTTCCTACTAGCGCTGTCATTGGTTAACTGAGCCGCGGGACCCGATTGGTCCGGCGGCTACCATGACAATATGTAGATCGAGCGGGCCGTCTCGTTGCTACCATCCCCCACGCTGAGGAAGTCCCGCCTGGACGTAACGCATACGAGGGTCAGGGAGCACGAGTGACGTCACCCGCGGCCATCTTGGAATCACTATACACACACAGCGCCAGCACTCGGGACTGAGTGCTGCAGAATGTGAGTCTATTTTTGTTATTTCTTGTGCAAATAAATTCTATTTAAAACAGAGAGCACTAGATTTGTCCTTTTTTTTCCTTTTACATATGTATGCTGGATACTGTTTGGACCTGTTTTTTTTCCCCCTGCGTTTGAGATGAGATCCTGCCGGTTGGAGACCAGAGTTTTAATTAGCTACATACTGCTTTGTGACCTACTGTAGGTCGAAGCAGGGAGGTGAGAGGCCATCCTTACTTTCAGTGAAGGGATCACCACCACACAGATTGATTACTGGATTATGTCACCACTTGAAGTTGCTTTAGTTTTGCACATGCACTTTATTCTGGAACACACATTGACTGTTTTCTGGGACAATCCAAGATCTTATTGATCTATCTATTTTATATATTTAATCATTTATTTTTTGTGCTGCACTATTTTATTATATTCAACATGAAGTTGGTCAACTTTGTGGCCAGAAAAAGGGATCCATTCGCATGCGGAACGAATGCGTTGGTGACCCCGTGGGATCAGTTCTAACTGATGTATGCATCCCCCCCCCCCTATTCAGTTACTGCCACGACTTCTTTGCAGGATCAAGCTGGAAAGAAAGCCAGTAATTCTGGTGGCACCAGCATGGCCCAGAAGGTCATGGTATGCAGAAATCGTAAAGATGGCAGTGAAGGGCCCATGGTCCCTCCCACTACGGCCAGATCTGCTCTCACAGGGACCGATATTCCATCCTTCCTTACAGTCTCTCTAAATTTAACAGCTTGGCTATTGAAACCCACATTCTGAAGAAACGTGGGCTTTCCGGATCAGTTATCTCTACTTTGATTAATGCAAGGAAGCCAGCTTCCAGAACTATATATTATAGAGCCTGGAAGGCTTATGTTTCCTGGTTGGAATCTATGGGTTTGCAGCCTCAGAGATATATCATAGGCTGAATTCTTGCCTTTCTACAATTAGGGGTAGAAATGAAATTGGCCTTGTACTATTAAAGGCGAAGTCTCAGATTTATTGGTCTTATTTCAAAGACCACTTGCTATACATTCTTTAGTCCGGGGTTTTATGCAAGGAGTGACGCGGCTTAATCCGCCCGTCAAACCATCCTTGAACCCTTGGGGCTTGAATTTTAGTTTCGTCTGTGTTGCAAAAACAGCCATTTTGAACCAATACAACATATATTCCCTGATGACCCGTACACACGATCAGAAATTCCACCAGCAAAAGTCCGATGAGAGCTTTTGGTCATAAATTCCGACCGTGTGTATGCTCCATCGGAATTTTGCTGGCAGCATTCCCGCCAGCAAAAAATTGAGCATGTTCGCCATTCTTCGGTTGGAAAAAGGTCTGATCCAAAATTCCGATCGTCGATTTTGTGTGACCGTGTATGCAAGCCAAGCTTGAGCGGAATTCCGTCGGAAAAAACATCCAAGCTCCGCTCGTGTGTACGGGGCATGCGTCCTTCTGACAAAGTTGGCATTTTTGGTTGCTATATCCTCAGCAAGGAGGGTTTCGGAATTTGCTGCTCTAGAGCCCTATTTAATTTTTCATGAGAACAGAATGGTGTTGCGCCAAAAGTGGTCTCAGGTTTTCACCTGAATCAAGATACTATGCTGCCATAATTTTTTCCAAAACCATGTTCCAGGGAAGAAAAATCACTTCATTGTATGTCTTGATGTGGTGAGAGCAGTGAAAATCCTATTTAAAGGCAACTCAGATTCATAAGACTGATGTCTTATTTATTCTGAAAAAAAAAAATGCAGCGCTAAAAAAACTGATTAAAGTGATATATCCAAATAAATGCATATAATAAACCAGTAATAAAAATAAAAAATAAGTGAAAAAGAAACACTTGCCCAGTGCCTCTCACGGCATAGGACAGTGAATCCATAAGTAAAAAGTGTCCCGTGTGCTAATAATGAAGTCCACTTCAACACAATGAAAGTAAAAAAAAATGCACGTGATAAATTCAATAGAACATAAATATACACACAAATTCCATATAACAGTGATGTGGATGTAGAACTATATAGTTCAATGCCAGTTCATAAAGTAGCATGGGATTTCCACCACAGTGGGGTCACCTGATTTCATGCATGGAGACCCAAATATTTGAAATGCCTTAGTGATGCATATACCTCCTCTTCCAACACGCAGTAGAAAGGAAAACAAACTTTAAAATGAAAGAAATGGGTACTCTTGCCACACACCGTAGCGGTGAGTCAATCAGGCATAAAGATTAATCCACAACGGCTGTTCTTCCCTTTTAAGGTGACATGGCATCAGATGATATGGCCATGGTGCATGTATCAAGATGTCACATATGCGATAGCCACGTCCAAATACCAATTCGGAAGGGGGTATACTCATCAAGATATGAGATGTTTCATTGAGAAAAAAAAGGGAGAAAAAAAGCCTCCACATAGAGCAGGTCACCTTAAAAAATAAAAAAATGTATTTAAAATAAAATGAGCAATAAAAAATGGTACAAAACATCAAAGATGTATGCAGACAATAAAAAGCATGATAAATCTGGCCAGCAGGCATATGTTGAGTATACCCCCTTCCGAATCGGTATTTGGACGTGGCTAAAGCCGAGTTCCAACGTATAAAAATAAAAAATAAAAGTTATTTTTTATTTTTTCTTAATTTCTATGATCATCTAATTTAAAATGTACCACTCACTTTTTAGCAGAAAAATATCCCCCGATTGCCGTTTTTCGTATCCAAAACCAACTTATATTTGTTTCTGCAAGTTCTCCTCTTGCTTGTGGGCATGCAAAGCCCACAAGCATCCTCTTCCGGGATACGGTGCTGCTGATCAACCAGCATGCACCGCCCGTTCTTTCCCCGATCTCGCGCATGCGCAATCATCCATTATCTGAGCGCCGTGAAGTACTCAGGTTGCCATAACGGGCGTCGTCGTCGCACTGCCCGCCCCATTGTTACGGCAACCTAGCCCTCGGCGCAGCCCACTGACTCCTAGGAAATGATGACACTCATCTCCCATGAGCAGTAGCGAGCGGAGGCGCAGAGGAAAGTGACGTAAGGAGGCAGATTACAAGGAGGCATTAAAAGGAGTAAAAAAAATTCCAAATGTTATTTAGCATATTTAATGCAGCTGAACAATGCTAAAATCATAATTTTCGGTGTGGAACTCCACTTTAAGGCTCTGTGTCCCATAATGTACTCCAAGAAAATGATTTTACAGGTAAGCTGTTATAAAAATCCTATTTTATATCTGAAGAGCACATGAGCTCCTGGTCTAGTCTACCTCAGAGGGAGGTCTAGGTGGGGAGAAGGCTGCTGGTCAACCTGAGTGCCAGGAATGCTGAAGCCACAACCCATGGTTCCTCTGCAAGCTGTCTGAGGGAGTATGTCCACGGATCCTGTCTTGTGAAGAATGGTCAAACATTCCCATAGACGCACTCCTAAACCTTGTGGACAGCCCTCCCAGAAGAGTTGAAGCTGTTATAGCTGCAAAGCGTGGGCCAACTCAATATTGAACCCTATGGACTAAGTCTGGGATGCCAGTAAAGTTCATGTGTGTCCCAATACTTTGACAATATTATGTATATGTGTGTGTTTTACCTCCTTGGGTGCACACCCCAATGCAATGGGCTGTGCACGCTTATGCCTGCTACATTTATACACTTATCCTAGTGTGTAACTAATGCCTGGAAGTCTTCAGCACAGAAAGATTTGTCCCTACACCTGAACCATCCTAGGACTGCCTGCTTCACTTCATCAATGGTGCTGAAATGTTTACCTCCGAGGAACTTTTTTAGGGGTCCAACCAGGTGGAAATCATTTGGAGCGCGGTCCGGGCTGTAAGGGGGATGTGGCAATGCCTCTAAGCTGAATTGCTGTAATGTGCATGTAGTTCGGTGAACAGTATGAGCTTGTGTGTTGTACTGAAGCAACGGGGCGCCCTTAGTGCTCAAACCAGGCCATTTTTTTCTGCAGATGCATATGCACATCACTAAGAACACAATATAATATTCACCATTGATGGTGGCACCACTGAGTAGAAAATCCCACACGAATAATGCCATGTTTGTCCCAGAAACCACTTGCCATCACTTTAGCTGGAGACACAATGTCACACAAATAGAGCTTTCTTTTGGTAGTATTTGCGATTTATAAATGGGAAAAAAGACTGAAAACTTAGTAAACTTTTTTTTTTTTTTTTTTTTTTTTTTTGGCTAGGTTTTATAGTGGAAAGTAAAAACTTCGGTTTTATAGCAGGGGGAAAAAAAAAGTTTACTTTTCTGCTATAAAACATCCAATAAAAAAAAAAAACACAATAAGTGTATATTGACTGGTTTGCATGAAAGTTATAGAACCTACAAACGTGTGTGTGTGTGTGTGTGTGTGTGTGTATAGTGCTATGGGCAAAAAATATTGGCAACCCGCAATACACCACATCGCCCAGAAAATTGTTGCAATTACACATATTCAGGTATTTTCCTGTTTTATTTCTTTTGTTTGGCTTTGTTTTTCCACTTTTTTTTATTTTTTTTTATTTTTTTTTGGGTCTTACCAATACAATCTGACACCTTCCACGCAAAACTCCAAAATTGGACTGGACAAAATTATTGGAACCTTCACAAAATTGTACGAAATAATTGCGTGCAAAGTTTTTTTGATGCTCCTTCAATTTGCAATTTAAACTCTCCTGTATCAATTAACAGTTGCTGACAATATAGAAATCACACCTGCAACCAGTTAAATGGTGAAAAATTGATTCAACCTTTCTGTTGTGTGTCTGTGTGCAACACGGAGCATCGAGAAGAGAAAGAGCAGCAAAGAATTGTCGAGGATTTGAGAACAAAAATTGTGAAAAGCATGGACAATTTCGAGGTTACAAGTCCATCTCCAGAGAACTTAATGTTCCTGTGTCCCCTGTGTGTAACTTTGTCAATAAGTTTACAGTCCATGGCACTGTAGCTAATCTCCCTGGACATGGACGAAAGAGAAAAATTGATCAAAGACTGCAACAAAGGATTGTTCAAATGGTGGATAAAGAACCTTGATCAACTTCCAGACAAATTCAAGCTGCCCTTCAGACACAGGGTACAATGGTCAGCTCCAACTATACGTCGACATCTGAATGAAAAGGGACGCCATGGTAGGAGACCCAGCATGACCCCCCCACTGCTGACACAAACATAAAGCCAGATTTTGCCAAAACTTACCTGAAGAAGCCAAAATCCTTTTGGGAGAATGTGCTGTCGACCAGATTTTGGTAAAGCCCATCATTCTACTGTTTTCAGAAAAATAAATGAGGCCTTTAAAGAAAAGAATACAGCCAAAGATGGTGGAGGTTCACTGATGTTTTGGGGTTGCTTTGCTGCTTCAGGCACTGGATATCTTGACTGTGTGCATGGCATTATGAAACCTGAAAACTACCAAAGAATTCTGGGGTGCAATGTAGGGCCCAGTGTCAAAGTTGGGCCCCCGTCAGGTCATGTTTCTTACAGAAGGACAATGACCCACAGCACATGTCCAAAAGCACCCAGAAATGGTTTAAGACAGGAGGTACCCAACCGCTGGCCCATGGGCCACATGTGGCCTGCGACCTTCTGCTCCTGGGATTGTGGGAGCCGGCCCTAAAGGAAGCACAGCCACGGAGGAAGAAGACCCCCCCCCCCCCCATAAGCTGATTCCTGTATAGCGCCGTCTCCTGCCACAGGTGGAGTGATACCTGGGACAGAAAAAGCTGGCAATACCTGCAGCAAGGAAGATACCTGAATGGAAGATTATTATTGAAGGTCAGTTTTATATTCTAAAATCTGTGTGTGTGTGTGTATTATTTATGTATGTATGTGTGTGTGTGTGTGTGTGTGTGTGTGTGTGTGTGTGTGTGTGTGTGTGTATATCTCTCTTTGTTTTTCAACATGGTCCTTGTCCCCATTACACAAAGCACCCACTACCCCATGTTGAGGGCATGTGGCCTGGTATGGTTCAGGAAAGGGGGGGGGGGCGCTCGCTCCTGACCTGCCAGACTGCATGCTCGGATAAGGGTCTGGTATGGATTTATTTTTTGGGGGCGGGACCCCACTGTTTTTTTTTCGGCAATTATTTTTAGATACTGCAAGGAAACTGATGACTCATTGGTTGTTGAGGATGCGGCGGCCGGCTTGGTCAATCCAGAAAGCGGTCAGTGGAACTAGATGTGGCTAGTGAATCGGCAGTAAAATTGCTATGTGGAAAAAAAAGTATCCGCACTCCTGTTGCTCTTAAAATGTCTTCATTTTATTGAAAAACCACCGTGGACAAACGCAGATAAAGTCAGTTGACGTGTTTCAACCTATAATGCCTTGGTCATAACCACCAAAATTGCTATGCCATGCCCCTACAAAGTCTTCCTTTTTAAATATATTATATTTATTTTTATTTTTTTAATCCTACTAAAGTGCAAGCAGTTGCAGCTAATATGAGATTGGCAGATTGCCACTCCATCACAGGAAATTGCATTAGGTGGACTTCACTGGCAGGCTCAACATATACAGGACCTTTTAAAGAGGTACTAAAAATAAACCATGGAAGATGCATGTATATTTAAGTGCTGCAGCACATACTATTTTTTAATGAAAGGCCATAGTTCTTCTTTAGAACCAACTGAGGTGGAAATCTCCTAAATACAGATTCAAGGAACTCCCTGAATTTGGTGTGGTTCCTTGGGTGAATATGTTTAACCGCTTGCCAATTTAGCCACCATCGTTATACTGTGGCAGGATGGCTCTCCTGCGCAAACCGCTGTATGTGTACATCGGACCTTGCACAGGAGATAGCGGGCGCGCTGCTGGAGCTTGCCCACGGGACGGGAGAACTCTCTATGTCCGCTGGTGACCCATGATCGCGGTGTTCAGAGGCAGAACTGGGTAAAGAAGAGAATATTAATTGGCCTAAACTGATGAATACATTTGTTTTTATATTTTTTGGGATATGTATTAAAGCAGAAAGGAAAAAAATATATATATTTTTTTTCCTAAATTGTCTTTTTGTTTATAGCGCAAAAAATAAAATTTTGTTTGGGTACAGCATATCCCGACCACGCAATTGTCAGTTAAAGCGGCGCAGTGCCGTATTGCAAAAAATGTCCCGGTCATTAAGGGGGGAAATCCTTCCGGGGCTGAAGTGGTTAAACAGAACTAAAAAAACTAATTTAGACAGTAGAGACATCTCTTTGTTAATGAGCAACAAATGAAACCTGTACTGATAAAGTACCAACATCTCTTTTTCATTGCAGAATCTCGAGAGGAAAGTGAGTATACTACCATAACTAAGAAAAAAGTGCCTTCACAAAAACTTCTACGTCCATTTCCACGTCCAGTTGTAGCATTGCTACCACAGCCAACTACCCTTGTGCCTCTATCTATTTTTCGGAATACAAATAAAGCTCCTTCTAGCCCCGGAACCAAAGTAAGTCTGTTTTTGATGTTGTATCATTCCTATACGCAAGTATACTGTATTCGATTTTTCACATAGTTTAGCGCATTGTTGCCCTCCTCTACAGTTAAAGAAGAACGCCAGCTTTTCCTTTCCCAAAATAACAGATGCATTGTGCATGTAAATGAATCAGAACCCCAATACCTGTGTGTGTGTGTGTGTGTGTGTGTGTGTGTGACTTACCTCCTTTTAGCACGTTTCTGTGTCTGTGATGTCACTCCTCCTCCTGGCTGAATTTCAAAGTTCTCTGACCTCCTGTTTCCTTCCTTTGCCAGTCCTGATACTACATGTCCCATCATGCTTTTAGCCTCTGTAGTTTCAGGGCAGGTGTTTCGTCAGATTAGGCCACCCATCAGAATTTGTAACGTAAGTGACGTTTCGTCGCCGCCATCTTGCTACACCCCGCACTCCACACTAGTAAGGATACACTGAGAAGGGGGCAAGCGGAAATCTTGTTACACCCACCAGAGTTTTGCATTTTACACTTCTTCTTCTTTTTTTTTTTAACAGTAAACTGAGTTTATATAGTGAAATACAGTACTGAGAACTTTAAAAGCAGCAAACTTCTGTCCGATTAGCCAACCTGTGAGCTCAGCAGGCTTGCCGCTGCTTTTAAAATTCAACATCTACCTATAATTGGCTGTCTGGACAGAAAAAGCGTTGATTCTTCAGTTAATGTTAGAACTTGCAACTATGCCTTGGCTCTACATATTTCCATTTCATATTTTTGTTGATTTCCCTAAAACTTAAAGTGTAACTCTACTTTTGTTGAAAACAAAAACCTTCCACCCCTGGGTGATTTAACTACATTGCAAGGATTCTAACATACAGTACTTTGTTGCAGATTCCGACCTTTTTGTTATTTTGAAGAAGTAGCTGTTTGTCTGTGTCCATGTGGGAAGTGATATTAATGGAAGTGCCTTTATAATTATTCAGCTGCTTCACTTGCAGGGTTCTAATGAGGAAAGTAGCAGGGTAGACATGATTTCCCTTTTGGGAGTATCTCACCAAAAATGCAATTTTTGTTGCAGGGGGTGCCCAAAATATGACTTGTATCTTAGTCCACACTTCTGGGAAAATCAATAAATCAATTGCACAAGCGGGAAATTACATATTTGGAGGACGTTCTGTACACAATTGCAGATAGAAAAGCAAGAGTTATTTTTAACCGTTCAATTACAATATGACTTGTTTAGCAATTGTACATGCTATATTACTTTAACCAGTTTACAACCGGCCCATAGCCGAAAAAACGGCTACAGGGCGGTTTGTTAACTCTGGGAGGGCGTACAATGACGTCCTCCCAGAATTCCGCTCACCACGGATCACATGTCAACAGACCGGATTGATTTCCGGTTCCTCCCTCCCCTCTCCGTCCAGTGTGAGCGGAGAGGGGAGAGATCGGTGGCAGCAGCGCTGTGGGCTGCATGTGTAGTGCCCACAGCCTGCTCAGTAAATGAGATCCATCCATCCCTGCTCTGCATACCCAGCCATACCCAGCAATACTCTGCATACCCAGCCATACCCAGCAATACTCTGCATACCCAGCCATACCCAGCCATACTCTGCATACCCAGCAATACTCTGCATACCCAGCCATACCCAGCAATACTCTGCATACCCAGCCATACCCAGCCATACTCTGCATACCCAGCCATACTCTGCATACCCAGCCATACTCTGCATACCCAGCCATACTCTGGCATACCCAGCCATACTCTGGCATACCCAGCCATACTCTGGCATACCCAGCCATACTCTGGCATACCCAGCCATACTCTGGCATACCCAGCCATACTCTGGCATACCCAGCCATACTCTGGCATACCCAGCCATACTCGTGCATGCTCTGCATACCCGCCCATGCTCTGCATACCCGTCCATGCTCTGCCTTCCCAGCCAGCCATGCTCTGCCTTCCCAGCCAGCCATGCTCTGCCTTCCCAGCCAGCCATGCTCTGCCTTCCCAGCCAGCCATGCTCTGCCTTCCCAGCCAGCCATGCTCTGCCTTCCCAGCCAGCCATGCTCTGCCTTCCCGTCTATACCCATCCATACTCAGCCGTACCCAGCCATCCCATCTATACCCAGCCGTACCCAGCCATCCCATCTATACCCATCCAGACTCAGCCGTACCCAGCCATCCCATCTATACCCATCCAGACTCAGCCGTACCCAGCCATCCCATCTATACCCATCCAGACTCAGCCGTACCCAGCCATCCCATCTATACCCATCCAGACTCAGCCGTACCCAGCCATACTCATTCATGCTCAGCCATCCACGGCTCATCTATCCCCATTCATGCTCATCCATGCCACTACAGTGCCTCACAAAAGTGTAATAGGTAGTCAAATTAGATTTGAAACTTATGTCCCTAGAACACCTGACGGGGCTTCCTGCATGTTGGTCCTCTGTATGTAGCCACGCTGTGGAAAAGTCTCACACATGTGGTATCGCCATACTCAGGAGGAGTAGGCGAATCTATTTTGGGGTGTAATTTTTGCCATGTACATGTTATGTGTTCGAAATATTTTGTAAATGGACAACGTTGTGTAAAAAAAAAAATGTGGTTTAATTTTCTTTACGCATTTTCCAAAAAAATTACATGTTCAAAAGACTCGATATGCCTCATAGATTATACATTGGGTTGTTTTCTTTCCAAAATGGGGACATTTTTGGGGCGTTTCCATTGTCCTGGTTCTCCAGGGCCTTCAAAAGTGTAAGAGGTAGTCAAGAAATTATATGTGTAATTTATGCTCTAAGAATGCCTGATGGCACTCCCTGCATGTTGGGCCTCTGTATGTGGCCACGCTGTGTAAAAGTCCCACACGTGTGGTATCGCCATACTCAGGAGGAGTAGTAGAATGTGTTTTGGGGTGTAATTTGTGCTATGCATATGCTGTGTGTGAGAAATAACCTGCTAAGATAACAATTTTGTGGAAAAAAAAAAAAGAAAAAGGAAAAGAAAATCTTGATTTTGCAAAGAATTGTGGGATAAAATTACAACTTCAAAAAAACTCACCATGCATACTATACCTTGGAATGTCTACTTTCCAAAAAGGGGTCATTTTGGGGGGTATTTGTACTTTCCTGGCTTGTTAGGGTCTCAAGAAATGAGATAGGCCGTCAGTACTTCAGGTGTGATCAATTTTCAGAGATTGGCACCATAGCTTGTGGACTCTATAACTTTCACAAAGACCAAATAATATACACCGATTTGGGTTATTTTTACCTAAGATATGTAGGGGTATAAATTTTGGCCAAAATATATGAAGAAAAATTACTAATTTGCAAAATTTTATAACACAAACGAAGAAAAATGCATTTTTTTTACAGAATTTTCGGTCTTTTTTTTTCTTTTTTAGCGCAAAAAAAAAACCCCAGCGGTGATTAAATACCACCAAAAGAAAGCTCTATTTGTGTGAAAAAAAGGACAAAAATTTCAAATAGGTACAGTGTTGTATGACTGAGTAATTGTCATTCAAAGTGTGAGAGCACCGAAAGCTGAAAATTGGTCTGGTTATTAAGGGGGTTTAAGTGCCCAGTGGTCAAGTGGTTAAGGCTACTTTCACACTGAGGCACTTTACAGGCTATATAGCGCTGAAAATGGCACCTGTAAAGCGCCTCTCTTCACATTCCAGTGTGAAAGCCTGAGTGCTTTCACACTGGAGCGGTCCGCTGGCAGGACGCTAAATAAAAGTCCTGCAAGCAGCATCTTTGAGGCGCTTTTAGGAGCGGTGTATAATGGGCAACGCTGCCGAAGCCGTTAGCGTGGGGGGTGGTCAAAAGTGCCCTGTTAGCGGCCGAAAAGCGCCACAAAAACGATGGTAAAACGCTGATAAAAATAGCAGTGCTTTTACTGCCGACACCCCAGTGTGAAAGTGCCCTTACTTTTACTTTTTTTTTTTTTTTGGGCATTTTTTTTCTTTTCCATACGAAGGTGGCGTTACCCTTTTAACAAACATTTTGGCTGACAATTTGTGGTGCAGACACTGCATCAAAAATACGCTGACATACAGCAAACTATTATAGGGATCTCTTAGGTCAGATCAGATGTCTTGGATTAGGGTTGCCACCTTTTCTTCAAGCCAAACATGAACACTTTAGCGGCCTGGGACACCTTTGGGTGCCACAAGAAGAGTATTAATGCAGTGCGCATAGCATGCCACAGCAAACAGTGGGTGTGGGTAAATTGCTCTTGCTGACATCATTGCCTCGATTGTCATCCACTAGTTCACAACGTATAATTGGAGAACCCTCAAAAGAGAGCAAGGAATATCAGATTAAAGGGATACAAAGGTGGAAAAGCTAGGAAAAAAGTAAGCTCTCCCCCCTTACCATGGACCCTAAAATATGTAAAAGATGAGTGGCTGGAAATGTCTAATTTCCTCGCCCAGGAGAACCATGTGGCAGTTGTGGGGACATTGATATTGGTAAGTGAGTGAGTCGGAGTATATATACTTGTCCAAAGGGGTTTCATTTTTTAACAGGTCCACCATATTTGGAACATCATACTCATATGCTGCAGCCTCTAGCAGGGACCAAATGCCAATGAGAAGACCTTGTACTTGACCCTGCATGCCCTCGGCCGATGATGTCACAAGGGGGCCTCGCCCCCTAGTTATTTAAGAGCTGTCAGACAATGGGAGCCTTCAATGGAACTGGAGGTTTGTGGGGTGTTTTTTTTTTTTTTCGGGTCGGCAGCAGGCATTGTGATTGACAATGGATCTACACTGGGGGGGACTTTTTTTTATTTTTTTTTACGGATTTCAAGGAACTGTCAAAAACTTGTTTTATTTACTTTTTTACACTTTTTGGTGAATGAGTAGGGTACCCCTTACTCATTTACATAGGGGGGCTGGAATCTGGGGCCCCCTTGTTAAAGGGGACTTCCAGATTCCAATAAGCCCCCATGCCTGCAGACCCCCACAACCACTAGCCAGGGTTGTGGGGAAGAGGCCCTTGTCCCCATCATGGTGCTTTGGGATGGGACAGAGCCTCCCTCTGCCCCAAAGCACCCCCCATGTTGGGGCATATGGCCTGGTATGGCCCTGCTCGCTCGACCACCCCCTCCCCCTTTCCTGACCTGCCAGGCTGCGTGCTCGGATAAGGATATGGTATGGATTTTGGCCTTCTTCCCCTTTTTTTTTTTTTTTTTTTTTTTTTTTTTTTATTGCTGCCATTCTTTTGTTTTACATTTAGCTGTCAGTGGGGAAACATGCTGATGAGTCATCGGTTAAGGACGCTGTGGCCGGCTTCCCGTCCCGCTCCTTAACAACCAGCTATTCACACATAATTCAAATATGTCCATGAATTTTCGACCAATTCGAATTGTTCTGAAACTTTGTATTCGTTCGAAAATGAAGCAAACAAAACCTAAACAAATTTCTGTTCTGCACATGTCTAGCAACTTTGTAGAGCACAAACAAAACTATTACATTGGTCAAAGTCGCATCAAGTTGCACACTAAAGTCGCAATTGAAATTGCACGATTTTTAATTTGCACAAGTGTGAATGAACACTTAATTTGACTTTGTAGCAGGTTTATGCGGATCCTGTGAAGCACAGACTGTGGGAGGAAGAAGCAGCCCAAGGATCAGTTGTGCTGAAAAGCAATTAGCATGTTACAGGAGGAGAGAGCAGAGGGTCAGAAAGATGACCTTACCAGTATACCACTTTCTTTGTCCGGTCGCAGGATGTGGGGGGGGGCATGACCATGACCATGACCTGCAAGTGCTGCAAAACTATAGAAGAGAAAATTATGTAATTCCATGCCAAAACAGGGCTGTGGGGTCAGGCAGAATTGCGTTAATCTCATCCACCTGGATGAACAAATTCAAATCCTTTTGTTAAGGAAAATTGCTTCCTTATGTATGTTCATCTGTGTACTGTACGTGCCTAATAATTATTGGAATGGTTCATTCTGTTCTCTAAATGCATGATGTGAACAAGACATTTCATAGCCAGTATCCTGTATTACAGCAAGACATGAAAAAGAATAATTTAATTCATAGTAGAAACGTGATGCTTTTTAACTGAATTTAGCCACTTTGTAAAAAGTGAAGGGAATGGGATACCATGAGTAAAGTCCAATGAGCTGCATGACATCTCCTGGGCTTATCTCTATTTTACATTTGACAGGTTTATTGCTCTGCCCTATGCAGAAACCCTCTTGGGGGAGGAGAGAAGTGCAGAGCAGCTGTGCCCACCTCTCCCCTCTGCTGCCTATTCACAGAAGCCTTGGTTTTTTGTGAATGTGTTCCCATAATGCCAAGGCTTCTGTGAATGTGCAGGAAGGGAGAGGGGCAAAGCAGCTGCTGCGACTCTCCTGTTCAAGATGCAGAGCTCAGAAGGATGTGTGCTGCTCTCCCGCAACTACAGTGATATCTTCTGGGAGTACTGCAAAGATGTCAAATGTGAATAATAGAGGTGTCATGAACCTCGCTGTGTATTTAGCTTTTTTTTTTTTTTTTTTACAAAGGAGCTAAATTCCTGGAATTCAGCTTTTAAGTTAGTAAAAAAAAAAAAAACTAGCAGTAAAAGGACTTTAAAGGCAAATTCCACCTTTCTGATCAGGTTTCATGTTACACAGACATTTTAAAGTGCTATTTTTTTTTAAAACAAGAGGAACCAATTTATTCTAGGTTAAAAGGAGGTGTTGTGGTACCACAGGTATTGGTGGACATGGTACAAGGTGGGTTTTCACCCGGACTGGGACAAAAAATAGGCCCGGGCATTTTGCATTGAGCAGCCCATGACATGTTAACTGGCCCCTTCCCCACTCTCCTCCCTGACAGATCCCCTGAGAGAGGGGAGGGGGAACCCACCAGAGGTGTGGGGGGGGGGTGAGGTGGGACCAGGAAAGAGCATTGGGGAGTTCGAGAGCACAGGGAAGAACCTTGAGAACATGGGGTGGGGCGAGAGCACAGGGGAGAGGCAGAGAACACAGGGAGGAAGAGGAGAGCACGAGAGCGGGGCTGAGCACGGGGGGGGGGGCTGGCGGAGAGCACGGGGGGCTGGCGGAGAGCACGGGGGGCAATGGAGATGTGGAGGGCACAGGGAGGAAGCGGAGAGAGTGTGGGGGTGCTGTGGAGCACACAGGGGGGGCAGGGGAGAGCATGGGGGTGACAGAGAGCAAGTGGGGGAGGTGGAGAGCACAGGGGGAACAGCGGAGAGCATGGGGGGGCAACAGAGCATGGGGTGAAGTGGAGAGCGTGAGGGTGATGTGGAGAGCACAAGGGGGGCAACGGAGAGCATGGGGATGATGTGAAGAGCACAGGGGAGGTGGAGAGCATGGGGGGTGATGCGGAGAGCATGGGGGGATGTGGAGAGCACAGGGGAAGTGGAGAGCGTGGGGGTGATGTGGAGAGCACAAGGGGGGCAACGGAGAGCATGGGGGTGATGTGAAGAGCATGGGGGGGTGGCAGAGCATGGGGGGAGGGCGGCGGAGAGCTTGGGGGGGCAACGGAGAGCATGGGGGAGCTGTGGAGCATGGGGAGGAGGTGGAGAACATGGGGGATGTGGAGAGCACAGGGGGGAAGCGGAGCGCATGGGGGGTGGCAGAGAGCATGGGGGGGTGGAGAGTATGGGGAGGGGGGTGGCAGAGAGTATGGGTGCGGTGGAGAGCCCAGGGGGGAGCAACAGAGAGAAGCAGGATAGGAGGAGGGGTGGGGGCGGCTGCATATAGAAGAATAATTCTCTCCAATGCCTGCTTCGCCTCTGCCTCTCGCAGGCATTCCGCTACTGCAGGAGGAAGATGGAGAGAATTATTCTTCTATATACAGCCACCCCCCACCCCTCCTTCTCCTCCTATGCAGTTTTTATGGGGGGGGCTGAACTCACATTTTCTGTTCCGGTGTCTTTCCGGCACTTCTCGACCGAAGATCCAAGGTGCCTGCTCTGGCTCCTCCTCCCGGCACCAACGGCTGACCTATACGAGCAGCTGTGCAGCAGCGCAGAGGCCGAAGACGTCTCATCTTGCTCCTCCCCTCGGCACCGATGGCTGAACTTAACTGGCAGCCGGGCGGCCGAGGAGAGGCTGGATGGGTGGGGCAAGCTCAAGCCTTGGGCCCCGCAAGGACTTGCAGCCTGGCGGCCGCGGCCCACCGGGCGCTTGCCCGGTTTGCCCTATGGCCGATCCGAGCCTGGTTTTCACAAAGGAAGTGGTTTGTTTATTTTTTATATCTTCAAGTTTCCTTCTTTTGAGGCTTTGTGTTCCATCCAAAGACCTCACAGCTGCAAAAGAAGTTGATGCTGCAAAACCTCTGCTGTCAGATGCTGTAATCCCAGGTCTAGACATGGAGTAGGTAGCTACTGTATATAATGCCCAGTAGGGCTGCAACTAATGATTATTTTCGTAATCAATTAGTTGGCCGATTGTTTCGAATAATCGGATAACAACCTTAAAAAAAAAGTGTGGTGTATATTTTAGTTAATATTTAAAGTTTAAAATAAAAGGCAATTTCTTCTTATCTATATGCAGTGGTAAATATAAATAACCAGCTATATGGTTAGGGAGCAAAATCTCTAATCCCTTCTCTTTTTAAATAAAAAAAAAAAAAAAGAAATTTTTGTAGGCCAGCATGTGTTACACAAAAATATAAAGGGGAAATGTTAGTATGTGCCACATCCTATATTCAATAAGAAAAACAAAGGGGTCCCCTATGGGGTGGACTTTTAAGGCACAAAATGTTTTTTACCCCCAGAAAAGGAATTTAGATAGTATATATTGAAACATTTTTATAAATCATTTATTACAAAACCATGATCACATATACATAAATATATAAAAAAGAAAATGAAGTGTTTGAACAGCATTCAAAATAACCACAATGTATGAATATACATTATAGTCACTATTTCTCACACCGGACGCGTTTCGGATGTTTATAGTTTCCTCCTTCAGGGGTGAGAGTATGATAGAAATCAACAATTCGAACACTGTGTGCAAAAACACTCCAATGGCTTAAAAACAAAAATTGGAAGAAAAGGGCTTCTTCACCTTACAGGTCCCGAGAGAGCAAGCATGAGTGAATGATTGATGCCCAACAGCCGATGGAGGAGCCACCAAAGCCCAGATGATCCGAACCCCTCCTCCACTAATAGGGAGGTTTGTACATGTGTGGCGATAGAGTAGACATGGGAGCCGTCAAAAAATTAGTTTTATTTCGTTCCGTTTCGTATAAAAAAAAAAAAAAAAAAAAATCATAATTTGTGTATGAAATTTAATTCGGATTCGCACGAAATACGAATTTCGTACGAATATCGACACTCTACGAATAATAATGAATTATCCGAAAACGTATTCACGTTACATAACACAAGTCTATTGTTCACCAATCACTCAGAGGAAGTACGAAATTTCATTTATTAATATGAAATACGAAATTTCGTATTTCGTACTTCCTCTGAGTTGGTGAACAATAGACAATAGACTTGTGTTATGTAACTATAATACGTTTTCGGATTTTATACTGAATCTCAAATTTATTCGAATCATTCGTTGTATCCGCTATAATTTTTTTCATATTAGTTGAAATTCGTCATTTGGTAGTTTGGATTCGGATAATTTGGATCCGAAATTCGTAAACAAAATTTCGTACAGAATTCGTATTCGTAAAAATTCGGATTCGTACGAATTTCCGATTCGTACGAAACTAATCGCACATGTCTACGATAGAGTGAGGGGGGCGCCAGAGAGGGCACACTGGGGTCGGATAAAAATGGGAGAGCCCTGTAATGACGGACTTTTTGCCTACACAGAGGGCCTTGAGATTTTTTTAAGATATATGTATTGTTGTTAAACAGTAGCTCTTTGCTCCAGATTTTAAATGTGTGGCCGCTCGTCTCGTCATAAACCCAGCAAGTGGAGAATTTTTCAATATATACTATTTAAATAAAAAAGTGTTCCCCCCCCCCCTTTTTTTTTATACTTGCCTAGGTGGATGCAGCACTGGACCAATGCTGCATCTGTCCCCCGGCGTCACTGCACTGAGAACCGAGCGATCGAACATCACCGATGGCTCATCGCTCTGATCCACAAGATCCTCTGCTCCTCCAAGCTCACTGGAGCGCTGGGGTGGGGAGTGGCCATCTCAGTCTCTCAGCGGCTCGCTGAGAGGTTGAGACTGGCATCAGTCCAGGCACCTGGCGGAGCCAGGCTTCTTTTTTTTTTTTTTGTCGTGATGACGAAGTGCTTTGACTGATTCCAGTGATGTTGGCAGAGAGCGGACTTCAGCCGAATTGCACTCCTGTGACCCATAGTAGAAGTCCAGCCAAACAAGCTCAGGCTGAACTTTTCCTTTTTTAAAGAAAAAAAAATTCAAGACCATTTTGCCGATTTTTCAGACAGAACTGTAATACATGTATGTATGACAGACTCCCTTGTCCTAGGCAGGTGGCTTGATAAAAGCTACCTGCGCCTGCTGTCACTTATGCTGACCATACAAAATCAATGTCTTCCTTCAAAAAAAATAAAATTTTAACCACTTACGGACCGCCCACTGTCGTTGTACGTCGGCACAAGAGGAATATCATTGTTATGGCAGCAGCTAGCTGCCATAACCCCGGTATCCTTTTCTCCATCGGGCGATCTGCTTTAAGATAAAAGTGGTCTGTGTAGTGGATTCACCACGGGATCACTTTTATCGACGGCGGGAGAGGGCCCCTCCCGCTGTGCTCCGGTGCCCTCCGCCGCTTACCGGAGGCGATCAGATCCTGTGTCCTCTGTGATATGGAGCTGAGTAAGGGGAAGATGGCCCCCACCTGGCTCCATACCAATGCAGGGCGGAAGCGATGTCAAAACGTCACTTCCGCCCATAGCTCTTAAAGCAACATTGTGTTTTTTTTTTTTATTTTTTTTTTTAATTGCGTGTTAGTGTAAATCTGAGGTCTTTTTGACCACAGATCTCATGTTTAAGTGGTCCTGTCATGCTTTTTTTTCTATTACAAGGGATGTTTACATTCCTTGTAATGGGAATAAAAGTGACACCATTTTTTTTTTTTTTTGAAAGAACCGTATACAAAATGTAAGGTAAAACAAATGAGAAAAAAAAACAAAAAAATGTTTGCCTTTTAGAATCTCTCACTTCCTACCCAGGACTACATGTCCCATGAGGCATTGCTCGGGCACTTACTGACATGTATGGATGGTGTACTAGGCTGTATGTGTGCTGCACTGTTTTTCTTGATATGTAAACAAATAATGCATTCTGTATGCAGGCCAACTAATCGATTTATGAAAATTTTGTTAACTATATTCATAATCGATTAGTTGTCAATTATTCGATTTAGTTGTTTTGGCCCTAATTCCCAGCGCGTGTGTCTGGCTGCAGATCCTATTCTGGTTGCCTAATATTACCCACCCAATAAGTAATGGCCTAGGAAAAAATGCCCTCCATCCCTGTCCTCGCCTAGTCAAGAGATATGAATTAATTTTGAACATGGTAGTCTCAAGTTAGTGTTTTCTAGTAACCAGTGGTGTGCGTGTGTGTGTGCGTGTGTGTGTGTGTGTTTGAAACACTGTCTCTATGTAAAACATGAAAGTAAACTTTACTGATATCCCATTTTGTGCCCTTGTATGTGCTTTCCGGTTGGGCAAAATGGTTAATGTTCTTTTATTCCTAGGTTAACAAGGGCATTAAAAGGAAAGCAGATACCACTACACCTGCTGTATCAGTCATTGCAAAGAGCTGTGAGTCTTCTCCCACTATTCATAAACCAAAGCAGATCAATATACCCCCAAGAACAGAGGACACAATTGCAGACACTTCCAGCAAAGATCTTCCAGATTCTCCACAACCACAAGTTGAAACCATCAAGTTTAATCAATCAAGCGAACAGCTGAAGCACTGCAATAGCATTTTAAATGAATTGATGTCAAAAAAGCATGCAAGCTATGCTTGGCCTCTCTACAAGCCTGCTGATTCTTCAGTGCTGTCCTTTTCGGGTACAGGTGACCTTGTGGCCTGTCCCATGGATTTGACAACTATCAGAGTAAGTTCATCATGAAAATTCACTATTGCCATTTAAATATTGGGGAGTGCTTAAAGTGTTACTAAACCTAAATTTTTATTAAAATAACAAACCTGTTATACTTGCCTGCTCTTGCAGTTGTATTGCTCAGAGCTGCCCCGTTTCTTCTCTTCTGGGGGTTCCCAGCTGCGATCTTGGCTCCTCCTTTTCTTCTGTGGGACTACCATAGCCAGCCGCTGGCTATGGGGGGAGGTAGTCCCCGCGCTCCCGAGCTGTGTGTCTTACATGGACTTACACAGCGGGACTTGGGCCTGCCCCCCACTTCCTCTGACAGCAGCAAGAGCCAATGGCTGCTGCTTGAATGCAGTGTAAAGGACAACGTAAGGGGAGAAGAGATGCAGCCCTGAACAACGTTGATCTCCCCCTTCTCTTTCCCTTCACACAGGGAAGGGGGAGAACAAAGAAACTAAAAACCTTTTTTACCTTAATGCAAGCCATGCATTAAGGTAAATCGTTTTTAGGTTTAGTAACACTTTAAGTATACAATGAAACTTGGCACAATTATAAGGAATGACAAACTTGTGTGTGTATGTATTGTAAGTTTTTACGTGATGTGTAATAACGTCTAATTTAGCTGCATCATCATGGTAGGATTAGATGGTCATATTAAAATATAAGTAATTAACTTGTTTACAACCTTTCCTTGCATCGTAGAAAAATTTTATATGCAGTCCAAAGGTGTGTGTGTGTGTGTGTGTGTGTGTGTGTGTTGTGTTTTTTTTGCGGGTGTGAAAAAATGCTGTAAATTGATAACCCTTTCAGAAATAGAAGCATTAAAGGAGTTGTAAATGCAGAAGGTTATTTATCTTAATGCAGTCTATGCATTAAAGTGATAGTTTGTAAAGGCTTGTTTGTTATTTTAAAAAAAATCATGTTATACTTGCCTCCTCTGTGCACAGAGCAGCCTGGATCCTCCTCTTCTCGGGTCCCTCTTTGCTACTCCTAGTCCCTCCCTCCTTTTGAGTGCCCCTCAGCCAGCAGCTTGCTACAGGGGTCACCCAATCTGAGTCAGTGCTCCATGTATCCATTCAGACACGGAGCCCGACCTGGCACCACCCCCTCTCTCTCCTGATTGACTGACAGCCGCGGGAGCCAATAGCGCCGCTGCTCTGTCTCAGCCAATCAGGAGGAGTGTACTGGGTGGCTGAGGGAATCGTGGACATTGCTGGAGAGAGAAGTTCAGGTAGGTAATTGGGGGTGCTGGGGAGGCTGCTACACAAAGTTTTTTTATCTTAATGTATAGAATGCATCAAGATCAGAAACCTTCTGCCTTTACAACTCCTTTTAAGATAAAAAGCCACCTGTGTGTGGCAGCCCCCTAACACTTAACAGCCTTCACTTAACAGCTGTCCGAGATTCTCCCTCCTGATTGACTGAGACACAGCAGCAGCGCCATTGGCTGCCATTGCTGTCAATCAGTCAGCTAGCCAATCAGGGGGGAGAGGGAGCGGGGCCAGGTCAGGGCTCTGTATCTGAATGGAAACGGGGAGCTGTGACTGGGCTCGGTGCCCCCATAGCAAGCTGCTTGCAGTGAGGGAACTAAACGGGAGGGAGGGGCCAGGAGCAACAATGAGGGACCCAAGAAGAGGAGGATCTGGGCTGCTCTGTGCAAATCCACTGCAACAGAGCAGGTAAGTATAACATGTTTGTTATTTTTACAGGAAAAAAAGACTTTATAATCACTTTAATAGTTTTATTTATCAATAAACAAAATGGAAAGTAAATTAACAGAAGGGAAACCCAAATCAAATTAATATTTGGTATGACCACTTTATGCCTATTATGTAAACCAGTGTATTAACATGCAAACACACTTAAGCTTGATTCACACTAATGCGTTTTTTGACATGGGATCCTATGGAACATGTTCACATCAATGCATTTTTTGTGCCTCTGCATTTTGGAAAGGGTCGGGGACTTATTTCATGCAAAATGCAGCGTTTTGCATGTACTAGAATTCAATGGACCCGCATCCAAAACGCAAGCACCGTGCTTTTACCGCAATTTGTTTTTTTTTTTTTGTTTTTTTTACACTGTATATAGCTGGTTGCTAAGGAGGGGCCCCTTCCTTAGCAACCAGATATATACAGTGTAAAAAAAACAAACACAAAATCGCAATCGCAACATGCATAGATGTGCATCGAGTTTTAATGTGTAAACTAATATAATACAGTGCAACACAAATGTAATAAATTATTCTAGGACACCTGCTACTAGCATGCATGCCGAGCAGCAGCCATCATGGATGCTGGCAATCTGGAGTTTTATTTGTAAAAAGCGCTGTGAATTCTGCAGAGTATGGAGTTCTTTTTTGTTAATAAAAGCCTCTTAATTTTTTGGGATTTGCACTATGGAAAGTGTCTGTTTTATCTATTTCTGTGAGCTGCTGGTCCCATTGATCTGGAGAAGAGTGTTGAGGTTATCTCTTCCACTTCCCCTATAGTGCTGGGAGACGGGAGGAGCTGCAAAGTGTTTTCCAATTTGGGAGAAGTCTGATTCAACCAACTTTTTTGTAATCCCTCTTTCCTGGGGGTAGCAAGCCTTCTTTGCATGTAGTGTGGGGTGAAAGCATTAAAGGCTTCTGACCTGGCTGTCCTGTCACCAACAACAAACTATTGTTTTACGTGTTTTATCATTGCTATCAAGTTCCTTTTTGCATGGACTTTTTTTTATATATTCACTGCATATTTTTGTCACTGATGTTCGTGACATATGCATTGCACTGTATTATATTAGTTTGCACAATAAGTGCGTTCACGTGCTTATACATTGGCTGATAGTTTTTGAAGTTGTCTTTTTTTTTTTTTTTTTTTTGTCATAGTTTTGGGTAAAATTAAGAAATGTATAAAAATATTTCATTTTTTTTTTTTAACACACTATGACCAGAGTATTATAATGTTACCACTACTCTAGGGAAGTGTTCATGATTTCATTTTTTTTTTTCTTTTCCACATTGATTGCTTAAAGAAGTGAATTTCCTTGCTCTAAGCAAGCATTTTACTGAATGAAACGGATTCAGTTGGTTTTGTTGTGATTCGCTGTGATTGGCCAGAGCTAATCACATGGTACAGGTGGGTTGTGATTGGCCCTGTCTGTACCATGTGATTGCATTGACCGATTGCATTGACCGATCACCACTAGCAACACCATTGTACACAATGGATGGTATGGAAAAAAAGGCATCCATTGTTTACCACTGTCATGTGACCTGCTGTGATTGGTCACAGCAGCCACATAGTCCTGGCAGCAATCCGGTACACTGATCAGTCATCGATCTGTCCGTGACAGATCTCGCCGCTGCATGGCCCCGTGGGCGGCGCCTTTACAGAGGTCATCATATGACGTCCACTCCAAAGGAGGAAAGCCCTGTCTGGCTGTTAATCTGCTATAGGCCGGGCGGGAAGGTGATAAATGTATAATTTGTAGCATTGCACCTCCCGGCTGCGGCTCCCTAAGCGATTTTTGTCACTAGGCGATTCGCATGGACTCCTGGGAACCTCACCCTAAAATGGAAGTTCTGCCTTTTTGTAATCCTCTCCTTTAATATTTGGGGTGGGGGAAGCTGGTAGTGGGTACCTATGTCTGGCAAGTACCCACCTCAGCTCCGACCGCCTAGGTGATTGATGCAGATGTTCGCCTGCAAACTCCTCCCCATCCACTTTTAAAGTATTTGTAGCTGCTGATTTTTTTTTTTTTTAACCAGCTCTAAAACCTCTTTAAAATGTGTATTCTATTTTGTCAATTTAATCATCCTGTGCTTTTTATATTAAGGATAAAATGGAGAATGGACAATACAAAGATACCCGTGAGTTTGCATCTGATGTTCGCTTAATGTTTGCCAACTGTTATAAGTGCAATCCTCCAGACAGTGAAGTGGTTAGTATGGCTCGAAAATTGCAGGTATGCTATTGGGTTACTCTGTAATTATTATGTTTAATAAAATACATTTTGTACTCCTAGACCATCCACTTGTGCTTCCTAGGAGGTCTTCAGTGGCGGCTGGTGCTAATTTTCTTTTGGGGGGGCAGCAAATGGTGCACCTGACACCCCCCATGGTCGGGTCGGTCGCTGCACTTACCTCATCCATGGTGGGCATTAATGGGTGGCTTCCCCGGCTCTCCTCCGTGGGCATCACGTGCAGCTTCTCCTTCCCCTGCTCAGTGGCTTCCGTCTCCTCCCTCCTCCTTGGCAGCCAATCAGAACGCTTCCTCCTATTCAGCCTACCGGGAAATGTGTCTCAGACCCGCTATTCTAACACACCTGGGTGGGCTCCGAGCGCAGTGCTCTGTGTCTGGAGTCCACCCTATTTTGAAGCCTAGTAGAGCTTCTGGTTCTAATCGGAGCATCAATAAAACACCCCCGCCACTGTAATTCATGCGCTCGTCTACCTGAAATGGGCCGGACGCATTAATAGGGGGTGGTGGCAGCATGGATGGAGGAGGCGGTGCCCTTAATGGCCGCTGGATGTCTTCACATCTTTGTGGAGTGTTTGTGTTTTTTTTTTTCTTTTTTTTTTCTTTTTTTCTAGTTTAGAACATGTGCACCAAGAGTTTTTCTGTCTCAAAGTGATGAGATATTATGTTTCAGTTGGACCTAAAAGCAGCAGTGTCCCAGATGGCAAGCAATTGTACTGCAAGTTTGAAAATGATTTGCTAAGCTATTGCTAGACTTGCCAGGCTTCACGAGTTTGTTGCACAATTGCAGCAAGTCTGCATTGCATGACTGCAGAGCAACTTTATTTACCAACATTCTGCAAGTCTGCTGCAAGTTCTGGTTGTTATGTTGTGCAACAACAGGGATTACTGTGGCTGAATTTTCATGCTGTAGACTTGCAGAGCTCTTGCTGTAGACTCACTGCTGCAACTTTGCTCTTGCTAGAGACTTGCCGCAAGTTTGCTACAAATTGGAAAAATGTCAACTAGAACTTGTTCAAGTGCTCTGCAAGTGTACAACTTGCCAGTGAAAGTGTGTAGCAAGTTAACAGACTTGCAATTCAACACTGCCAAAAATTTATGGCAAATTATCCTTGCAATCTGGGTTAGAGGTGCATTCACACCTGTAAATGCACCCTCACTGCGTTTTGGATGCAAGAACCCAAGCAGGGGTTTCCACAATTAGCTGCAGGAGGTAGACTCATTGAAAGCAATGGGAACCTGCTGACTCCCTCAGCTAATCGCCACCCCTCTCATATAATCCCTAAGCGGCGTTTAACATGCGAGCGATCAGCTCTGGACACAGGCTGTCTGTGTGCAGCCAAAACACACCCCTCAAACTGGTATTAAGTACATCCCTGTGAGTGAGGCTAAATCTTTCAAAATAAACTTGGTTTCACTGATCTTCAATTACATTATAAACAACTACATCCTCAGCAAGCACGTCAAAATGTTACCACTCTTAGGCCCCTTTCACATGGACGGACCCTTCAGATCTGCCTGTCAGTTTTTTTTTTGTTTTTTTTTTAAATGATCTGAACGGGCGCTCCATACACCTCTATGGAGCAAAGGATGTCAGCGCTGACAGGCGGTCCGTAATCATCCGAACCCCCCCCCATAGCGGACAGCGGAGCTCTGACAGGTCCATCCCTGCACAGAGTGCAAAGGCAGACTTGTCACCCGCTGGCTCAGCGGGGATCAACGGAGAGGATAAAAACGGATCCGCACATGTGACCCCATCTGTATAATTCCCCTCCGTGCAAGCAAGGACACTTATTTCTCCGGGTGATGCAAAGAGAGCCCCGGGAACAAACAAAAGCAGTAAAGGACTGGGAGATGGAAAGCTGGCAGGAGCCGCTAGTGAGGTATTATGGACAGTAGTAGTGATAAAAACGGTCTTTTGGAAATTCGGTCCAATTTCCTCGAAGTCCAGACCTGTATTAAAAGGTTCTGGTATATGTTGAGAGCAGCGACCAGCTCATGAGAGCAGAAGGGACTCTGTAGCATGAGAAAAAGAAGCGTCACTCTAAGCATAATACATTAATTAAAAAGCTTTATTGTGCTTAAAAGTGCATCTCACATTTGAGCAGTTAATATCAGGCAGGAATAGTTCTTTAGGCTGTCCTGGATTATCCTCCGGTTTCCGGCTGGGCTGTGGTGAAGGGTCAGTCCTCGGTCGTTCCGGTGGTGTCCATGGCTCCGAGGCTGGGGGCTCACACAGCGGGTACGTCGGCAGGAATCGTCAGGTGCTCGAATGGGGGGGGGGCATGGCAATGGCAAGCCACGCCCCCCGTTCTCGAGTTGAACTTTTAAGCACGTTAAAGCTCTTTAATTTATTACGCTTAGAGCGGCGCTGCCCTTTCTTTTTTTTAACAAGCAAAAGCATGAGCATTAAAGTGTGCTGAAGCTGAGTGTCATAGCAGACAGTGGAATGCAAATCTGGAGAAAATACTGAATTCCTCCTGGAGGTGTTGCAAGTACTTAATGTCTCCATAAAGTTGTATCTGATGTAACAATTTTATGCCAAAAGTGATGCATAATGACAGTTTGGACGGTAAAGAATTTGGGCAATGATTGAACCAAAAAGGGGTTATTTGGGGAATGGTCCAATTTATTATTTTTTTTATTTGAATGACTTGTAGGAATATGTATGTGTGTGTGTGTGTGTGTGTGTGTGTATATGTATGTGTGTATGTGTGTGTGTATGTGTGTGTGTGTATGTATATATATATATATATATATATATAATATAATTTAAAGCAGTAGATAATATTGACATTTATGTAGTGCATCCCCTAAAGAGCTTATGATGATTTGGTCCTATTTCTCCCTTTAGGGCACACACAGCATTTTCTTTACTCCACTGGCTCATAAAACAGTCCAGGGGCTTTTTTTTTATTTTTATATTTTTTTTAAGGTTTTTATTGGAACAATGAACTTGGATAGTGAGAGGGAGCATGAGATACCCCAGTACTGCAAACTGAGCAATTTAAAAACTCCTTTGTTTCTGGGTGCAGGTTATAAACTGCTGGCTGCACTTCACAAACTCTGTGTCCCACAGGATTCCAAATGCTGCTGGTGACTTTTACTCTCTCAAGAGTTAAAAGCTGCAGTTCCCTTGAGCATTTGGGGTCATCTCCTTTTGCAGCCACAGGATCACCAGTTGACTCCTGCCGATATCCCTCAAACTCGCTTTAGTGAGGGAGTTGTAGACTCACACCCCCATAGGACAGTTGAACTCTTTTGCACCTACTTCCTCCTGGCCCTATCCAGTCAGCTTCCTCCCATTCCAACTTGATCCCTGGACACAGATCTATGAATAGCCCCCCCCCCCCCCCAGCTAAGCCTAGCTTGGACCTTGGTATCTTCCGAAAAGCTGTCTCAAATATCCTGTGCCTGGGGGCTCATCCTGCAGGACTGGACCCAGAACACTGCTGCTCAGGCCTGAAACTATTTAGGGACTCTCACCACCTTTTGGGTACACATCCCCATGGATTGTCTGAAGTTCCATAAATATTAAAGTGGTCTGCCCTGCTATCTATTCCTCTATACTTTAGAAAACGGGGAAGCAACAGCAGCAGCCTGGGAAACACTGAGCAGACCTAAGCAATCAAACCTCTGCTCCGCTTATTACAAAGGAACTAGGAACGTGCTACATTTTAATACAGGAAACATTTGACACTTTTGTTGCAAACAAGGCATGGTTTGGTCAGGAAACAGCCAGTCATGTCAAGTCAGTTAATTTACTATTTGCGCTGCAGTGTAATAAGCTTGGAAATTGGTCCACCGTCTGTAGTGGTAACTGGAAGGGTTTATTTTTATTTTTTTTTTTATTAAGGGGGAGTTTTTTAAGTTGTTTTTTTTTTTTCTCCCCAAATGAAGAAGGAACAAATAGTATTAATATTGCTAGCGGTATCGTGCATCGTGAAATGTTGTATTTTGAAATTAATGGATGAGTTTAATAGAGCCTCAGTTCAGGGAGAATAGTAAAGGACTTTCTTAGTTCACCTGAAATGCTCTTTAACATTTTAATGGTTAGTTGTGTATTTCATTTCAGGATGTTTTTGAGACCTTATTTGCAAAAATCCCTGATGAACCTGTAGATGCTACAACTCAAAATCCATACAAGACATCTTCCAGTGACAGCAGCAGTACAAGTTCCTCCTCTTCTTCTTCTGAATCTGAAGCTGATCAGTCAAAACAGCTAACTCTTTTGCAAGAGCAGGTGTGTGTGTTTTTCCTTTTAAACTGGACATGAAAAAAATTTATGAATAATGTTTGGGCCTAACTTTCTACATAAATCAAGAATATATAAGATAAAAGTACCATCATCCGTATGATATGAGATAAGTTTTTTAGAGGTACCTGGTCCCCAAACCAGGGCCCTCTAGAGGGGGGGGGGGGGGGGGCTGTCGAACTATCACGGTACAGTATAACACAATAGCACAATTAATAAACTGATATATATATAAAATACAAGGTTTTTATTTATACAAAAACTTTTCAGTCATAAAAACAAATGCATATGTAGAGTATTTCAACTAGTTTCGCTAAAGAGATAGCTTCATCAGGAAATACAGTATTTACATCTGCAAAAGAAAATTTGAAATTGGTAACCATGTATGATTAGTTCAAATAGCTGCATCAACATTCAGCAGCAGTTTGTTCAGACCTTAGTATGGGGAAAAGGAATACATGATACTAAACAGTCTCTTACCCCACTTGGATGCCCTGTGGGTATGCAGGTGCGTCCGGCGGAGCCTCCCGTGGCGACTGGGGAGGGACCCATTTAGGGTCGACAGGTCAATCTAGAGCATGAAAAGGTGATAACGATATTGTGTAAATCGTAACGGTGGGATCTAGATGAAGCCCACCCTGCCCACAGATTCTAAGGCACCAGTGTCTGGGTCCGTGTTGACACCAAAAGGGTGAGGAGATAATGAAAAAATAAATAGGAAAAAGTGATTTGTTCCCACACAGCCCTCTATGAATAATGGGCTGGGGATATACTGAGGGTCCCTAGTGACACCTCCACTCGAGTAAAAGGTGAAAAAACACACGTGAGTGTGTATGACAGAAAAACACCATACCCACAGTGGTTGGTACCCAGTGAAGAATGAGAGGTAGAGGGAAGGTGGCTAGATGAAAGCAGGAAACATAGGTCCCAATTTGTGAGGATGGAAGGGTAAATAATTATTCAGTGAGGTGGAGGTGAAAAAGTTGAACTCTAACCCCAGTATGTGGGGGTAAAGGGAAAAAGGGAATGGTGTGACATGGTGAATGGTATAGGTGAAGTGAAGAATGAAGCAGAAAAACCTTGAGTGAAAGGGAGGGGGGAGGGGTAAGGAAGGTAAGCAAGGGAAGGACAAGTGGAAAAGGGATGCGCATAATGGCATGCTGATTCAGTGCATAATAATAAAAACTAGAGTGAGACAAAGATTTGCAAACCGGTGGGGTACTAAAGGAAAAAAATATTTGGAAAACCAATTGGTGGGAAAGCCAAGATGGAATGTAATGGGAGTGAACAAGTGAGGTAAGAAGGTCCAAGGGTGATACATTGAGGGTGAAGTGAAAGGAAGCCGCTGCAGGGAAAATGCCATGGAGAGGCTCCCAGCCAACCTATATACCTGTTAACTGTAAAGTTTAGGCATAAAGTCTCTGATGTAAATTCCGGCCACTGGGGTGACAACACGGTCGCCCACACTCTCAGGGGTGCCAGTTAATCCTGGACATAGGATGCACGGGAGGCTCCGCCGGATGCATCTGCATACCCACAGGGAATCCAAGTGGGGTAAGAGACTGTTTAGTATCATGTATTCCTTTTCCCCATACTAAGGTCTGAACAAACTGCTGCTGAATGTTGATGCAGCTATTTGAACTAATCATACATGGTTACCAATTTCAAATTTTCTTTTGCAGATGTAAATACTGTATTTCCTGATGAAGCTATCTCTGTAGCGAAACTAGTTGAAATACTCTGCGTATGCATTTGTTTTTATGACTGAAACGTTTTTGTATAAATAAAAACCTTGTAATATATATATATATATATATATATATATATATATATATATATCAGTTTATTAATTGTGCTATTGTGTTATACTTTACCGTGATAGTCCGACAGCTCCCCCCTCTAGAGGGCCCTGGTTTGGGGACCAGGTACCTCTAAAAAACTTCTCATGAGAAAAATTTAGACAACAAAACTAGTGGCAGTACTTGCCTAAACCTGCACTGGAATTTGGGCTGACACTTAATCTAAATTATGTTAATGCGGGATTAGTGGGGGTCAGTGGTTCTGCATTGTACGTCAGAATATCAACGAGAGGCTTGCTGCCCTGTGAACATTGTTCAGAGACTAGCAAAAAAAGTGACATCTGGAGACTAGTTGCATACCTCCCAACTTTTTGAGATGGGAATGAGGGACACCTATTTGGCAAAAGTATGTAGGCATAGGACACACACCCTGCCATGCCCCCTTTTAAAGTAGATTTAAAAAAAAAATATGTGTGTGTGTGTGTGTGTGTGTATATATATATTATTAAACCCACAAGTGTTTTTCTACCACTACTATTCTATTTATTTATACTGTATTTTGACATTTACAAATGCAGCAATTTAGAAATTGGATGGAAAGGTTTAGAACTGTGATTCAAGTTTTGAAAGATAAAAATGTACATTTTACATACAACTATATGAATCAGGCCACAATGAGGGACAAATGAGGAGGAAAGAGTGACTTTGTTCCAAATGAGGGACAGTTGGGACCTATGCTAGTTGTCACAACTGGAACTGACAATTGAGAAGACTTTTGGACCGCTGATTAAGAAAAGTAATACTGTTAAAGCAATCCTATTTTTAATCAGCTAAGGATGCTCAAAAATATATATTTTGAATGCAGCCCAAAGTTAGGCTTTCATACCATCATACCCAGGGTGTAGATTCAATGATACTGGAAATAATTTAACACTGGGGCTGATCTCAGGGGAAGAGCGACCAAAGCTAAGTGCATTTATTATTATTATTTATTATTATTATGCTTTTTATTTTTTTAAAGCACAGATTGAATGGAAAAAATGATGGACTTTAACTTAGCTCTTACTCTCATACTCTTAGTAGGTTATTTGTAATGAATCATTTATGCGTCTTTATCATTATACCAACAAACACCTTAACTGCTTTGCTTCTCAATTATCAGCTGAAAATGGTACAAGAGCAACTTAAGACTTTAACCAAAGTTGCTGTTCCCATTCCCAAGAAGAGTGTAAAGAAACAGAAGAGAGGGAATAAAAAAAAAGGCAAGAAAAAACGAAAGATAACGAAGAAGGACAGCCAAAAAGCAAAAAAGAAAAGGAAACGCAAGGAAGTAAAAAAGAAATCTGTGAAGTAAGGCATGGTGTTTACTTCAGCCCAGCATGTGACTTGAGAAGTCCCCTTTTAAATATTAATATCTGCTTTTACATGTGTTTCTTTGAAATGTACTCATGATGGCACTAAGAATCATTTTAGTTGGTTACTGGATGGTTCAAACACTGACTTTAAAGTGGCTGTAAAGCTAAAATGTTTTTTTACTTTAAAGTGGTTCTAAAGCCTCAAAGCTTTTTACCTTTTAAAGGAGTTGTAAAGGCAGAAGGTTTTTTATCTTAATGCATTATATAACTTTTGCATGTAGCAGCCTCTCCAGCACCCCCTAACTACTTACCTGAGCCCCATCTCTCTCCAGCAATGCCCACAAATGTCTAAGACATCTGGGACACTCCTCCTGATTGGCTGAGCTACAGCAGCAGTGCCATTGGCTCCCCTGGCTGTCAATCAAAGCCAGTCAGCCAATCAGGGAAGCGAGGGGGCAGGGCCAGGTCGGGGCTCTGTGTCTGAATGGACACACGGAGCTGTGACTTGGCTTGGGTGCCCCCATAGGAAGCTGCTGACTGTGAGGGCACTCGATGGGAGGAAGGGGCTAGGAGCAGCAAAGAGGGACCCAGGAAGAGGATGATCCGGGCTGCTCTGTGCAAAACCAACTGCACAGAGGAGGCAAGTAGAACATCTATGGTAAAAAAAAAAAAAAGCCTTTACGATGCTCCCCCTTTCTCTTAACTGAGTCCGATTTTCTCTCCGCCCCTCTCCCTCTCTCTCAGCCCCTCTCCCTCTCTCTCAGCCCCTCTCCCTCTCTCTCAGCCCCTCTCCCTCTCTCTCAGCCCCCTCCTCTCTCTCCCCCCCTCTCTCTCTCTCTCTCTCTCTCTCTCTCTCTCTCTCTCTCTCTCTCTCTCTCTCTCTCTCTCTCTCTCTCTCTCTCTCTCTCTCTCTCTCTCTCTCTCTCTCTCTCTCTCTCTCTCTCTCTCTCTCTCTCTCTCTCTCTCTCCTTCCCCCCCCCTCATTTGGCGGGGGGGGGGATAGCATTAATGCATTCCCTACATTAGGGGGGAGGGTTTTAGGACTTGCTGTCCACCCCACTCCTTGTTCGATCCCATTGCTCATAAGGGATTCACCGTGGTTGAGGTTTTTCTTCTTTGCAGCACTTACTTGGAAGTAATATGCATCACAAGTTATATGGGACTATTACATGCATGATTATATGGACATTTTGCTATTTTATGATTGGTTGCTGAAAACCAAACAGTAGAACACCAGATTATAGATATTGGTTATTACTCATAGATTAAGTATTGGAGAACGCAACTTTTTCTTTTTATAAACCTTCTGTAAATGATATGTGCTTGGTCCCACTAGGTCAGTGATGGCGAACCTTGGCACTCCAGATGTTTTTGAACTACATTTCCCGTGATGCCCTTGCACTCTGCAGCGTAGTTGCGCATCATGGGAAATGTAGTTCAAAATGCACTAGGTTGCAAGTCACTGACCCAAATATAACATCTGAAGTCAGAATACCCACTTGTGTTTTTTTTTTTATTATTTTGGGTCAATTTTGAAGTCTTCATATCAGCATTACAGACAGACAACAATGTGTTCAAACAGGAGGTATAGGCAAATGGCTTGATACACAGTTGAAATAAAAATCCTGTGAACGAGTATCTGACAGTGCATTTGTAATACTGTTTATCTGGTTTTGTGATTCAGATACCCCTACCAGTCACAAAGAAGGTACAGATGGGCTGTTTTCACTGCAATCATGGCAATACAGTGTTTTAAGACTAATCTTCAATAGTAAAGGGACAGCAGCTTACTAATAAGGGCACCTTGGTGCTCTCTCTTCCAATCAGCTTGATTTTGTTAATTGTAATACCACTTTGCAATGCAGTAAAACTTGACTGACATACAGTGCTGCTACTTCTTCCCCCAATGTGGATGTTGATGTACAGATGTTTATAGCTGGGTAAATCCCCACTGCCCAGCCCCACTACTGGGGAAACTGTGAGGCTTGCAGCTGCTGCTGGTGGACAGGTCTAAACGCTGTACCTACTCGTACTAATGTTTATGGCAGAATGTTTCATGGGGAGAATGCCCAAGATTCAAGAAGTCTGAGTTCTGGACATTTGTCCCTGGGCGCATACTGTCCTAAATGTTAGTACAACTAAGTGCACTATTAAGCCCTTAAGGCCCCATTCACACCTGAGCATAGCGATTTTACAGTGTTTTTTTTACAGTGTTTTGCCGTGATTTTGTGCAGGTCAAAAGGTCACCAATGTAAAAAGCAGAAAAACGCCCAAATCTGCCTAAAAAAAAAAAAAAAAAAAAACTTGTTTGATCTTCAGGCGTTTTGGAGCTTCTGGCTTCAGGCATTTTGGAGTGGAGATGTGAACCATCTCCATAGAGAATAATTGAATTTTTTCCCCTTCAGCGTTTTTGTAGCTTCAAGCTACAAAATGCTCAGATGTGAATGGGGCTTAATTCGGAATTTTGGAATTTCCGATGGAAACAGTCTGATGGGAGCTTTTCATCGGATTTTCCGACCGAGTGTATGCCCATCGGTCTTTTTCTGTCGGAATTTCCGACGGACTTTGGATTGAGAACCTGTTCTTAATTTTTCCGACGGAAAACCTTTCTATCGGATTTTCCGATCGTGTGTATGCAATTTCGACACGCAAAATTCCGACGCATGCTTGGAAACATTAAACTTCCCTTTTTTATAGTGCAGTCGAACGTTTTTTAAGGCGTGGTGTTATTGACCGTCGGAATTTGGTGTGACCGTGTGTAGTCAAGACAGTTTGAGCGAAATTCCGTCGGGAAAACCATCAGAGCTTTTTCCGACGAGAATTCCGACCGTGTGTACGCGGCATAAGAGTTTTGATAGGCTGCTGGCAGCAGAGTTCTAAGCTAGACGGTGCACCTGTACCTTCCACCTAAATCCCAAAGCCTCCTGTATCGGTGCTAAATGCCAGTGTGCATGGTGCCTAATAGATACAGATTAATGTACTATTTAAAAATAAATTTCTTAATCCATAAATGGGTTATAGATCTTTTACATCTTTTGATTGAATTGTAATACATATGAGTGTATTACAGCTTGCTTTAAGTGGAGAATTCATTTTAGAAGTTTTAACTTGTGATAATTCTTTTTATGTTTAAAGTGAGTCCAAGAACAAGAAAAGGAAGTTGTCTGTTTCAGAAGATGAAGATAATGCTAAACCTATGAGTTATGATGAAAAGAGACAGTTAAGCTTGGACATCAATAAATTGCCAGGGGAAAAACTGTCTCGTATTGTGCACATCATCCAGTCTAGGGAGCCTTCCCTGAAAGAATCCAATCCTCATGAAATTGAAATAGATTTTGAAACCTTGAAACCATCTACCTTAAGAAGCTTGGAAAAATATGTTGCAATTATCCTGAGGAAGAAACCAAAAAAATCAAATGGTATGTAACGGCTGCTGGAATACAGCTGTCAAACTTTAACCTGTGTGTTGAGGTGTAGAAATTGAGAAGCAATGTTATAAACTCCTTTTTTAGATTAAAAAAAGGCACTTTAAAGCATTCCCCTTCCTTCTCTTTTTTTATTTATTTATTTTTGAGGGAAGTGAATTGGTAGCACAATATTGTTGTTGAGTCTTTGTGAACTGCCAATCAAACTCCATTATTGAATTCAAAAACAGATCTTCAGTAAATGGCATGCAAATAACCCTAGATGACATACAACTGTTAATCCATTGTACACACTTCCCCATTGTTATAGGGGTTATGTGGCCCCTACATACGTAAGTTGCCTTGCGCTATATTGGTACAGTCGCTTTGATTGTCATATATCTACAAAACCTGGATGCAGATAATAAACAGACAATGTGGCCTTACCCCAGCTTTGAACCATATACTTTTACATTAGACAGATGTGATCTCCTCATTCTGGTTTCAAATAATTGTAGGATGACTTGCAGTGTTTGCTTATTTAACAGTAAAAAAAAAAATGCATTTTATTTTTAGCTGAAAAAAACTTAAAATCAAAGGATGAGCTGAATAAGGAAAAGAAACAAAAACTTGAGAAGAGACTTCAGGATGTTAGCGGACAACTAAACTTTTCCAAGAAGCCTAAAATCTCAGGTCTGTGACTGAAGATGGTTTATTTTCTATATGTCTTTTATACACTGATGTGCATACAGTTTTTTTTTTTTTTTTTTTTTTTGTTTAAATGGATAACTCCTTTCTACTAAAAATGTTAGCAGCATCCTACCTTGGTAATTTGGACATGGTTTTTAATCATGTAGCCAGCATTAAAACTTCTCTTGATGTCAGAATTGGCTTAAGGTGGAATGGGGCCTTAGGTAAGGTAATTGATCCCCAATGACCTACAATTGATATTGAGCAGGTTTGTAATAGGAACAGAGACGCTGCCCAACTTGCCTTGTCTGTACCGACATGACCCACCTTGTAAAGTGGCAGACAGGTGCGCAGCTTTGACCAGTTGCACTATCCCCCTGATTTCCTGAAGGAGCATAAAGACTGTTACTATCTATGCCCCATGGACATTTTAGCTACCTTGGTAAATGAGCCAGCTCTACTTAATCTCCTGCAGTTCATCCATACAGACCTATTCAGGCAGATTAATACATTTTTGCTTCTTTTATTTCTGCTTGGAAATTACTGATTTTGTATAAGAGCCGGTTCACACTGAGGCAGCACGACTTGGAGCGCGACAGCCTCAGGCGACCGGCATCCGACTTCAGCGGCGGCTTGCAAAATGACTTCTGTATAGAAGTCAATGCAAGTCGCCGGAAGTGGCCCCCAAAGTAGTACAAGAACCTTTTTCTAAGTCGGAGCGACTTGTGTCGCTCCTATTAGCATGGTTCTATACTACAGAACGGGACGCGACTTGTCAGGCGGCTAAGTCGCCTGACGAGTCGCCCCGGTGTGAACCGGCTCTAACAATTTTCTGTTGTCTGAACATTTCTTATTGCACACAGTGAAGATTCAACAGCATTTTTTTTTTTTTTTATTATTTTTAATTATGTTTTAGTATGTAGAGCGCCATACACTAACATTCTGATTTGTGTCCGGTCACACAGTTGAAGCCACGGCTGTGCCTCAGGTGATTGGAGGACCAAGTCGATTAAGTGAAAGCAGCAACAGCAGCAGCTCTTCATCCACATCGGATAGCAGCAGCGATTCCAGCTCTTCAGATAGCAGTGACTCAGACGCAGGTTAGCTGACAACCTGGCATTATCTAGGTGGCAGCACTCTGATTTGTCCTAGGCACTTACAGTATATATACTAACTTAATGCAATTGGTGACTTTTTTTTTTATTTTGTTTTTCACTTTTTGGGCTAAGTTGCATAAAGACAATTTTGTGACATATATGCTTCCACTCAAAAATTGAAGGTTTGGATTTGGGTAGATTGTTAATGTAGAATAAAATTCATTTCATTACCCATGTTTAGTTCAGATATGTTTTATATCTTTTTATATACAGTATAGCAGCAATATCAATTGTTTGTTTATTTTTTGGTACTTTCCTAAAAGTGTGAAGGCAAGTTGCTTTTGGGGCCACATTTCACAATTTAAACATGGTTTATCAATGGTGTTTTTCTGCACAGCTCAGTTGTCCTTTTCATAAATACTATGGTGTTGATTTACTAAAAGTGGAGAGTGCAAAATCTGGTGCAACTCTGCATGGTAGCCAATCGGCTTCTAAATTCAGCTTCTCCAATTAGGCTTTGACCAAACAACCTTTTATGCAGAGCTACACCAGATTTTGCACTCTTCCCTTTTAGTAAATTAATTGTATATGTTTAATGTAACCCTTTGCCCAGTGATTGCCATAAGCTGGCATAGCACAGTGTCTGGCCCTCTTTAATAGGATGCTGTG
>CM053032.1:182020309-182053973 GCA_028564925.1 Lithobates sylvaticus
GGGTGGGGGAGTGTGATAACCCCGTGTGAAAGCCTGTGGTGAAGCCTTGTACCAGAAAGGCTGCTAGTGAGGGTGATGGGTGTGAGGTGAGGTAGGACTGCAGCCATCCGATATCAATACGGCTTAGTCAGGCTGAGCTGAGCTTATTGATCCCGCAGGTGATCCTGGGGTGGGCTTTGCGGCAAATGAGGCAGACGTGGGGGAGTCTGCAACGTGAGAAGTTGCAGATCCCCAAATTGAAATTATTACATATCTGCGCCCCTCCTAAATTTCGGACGGGCCGTCCGAGTCTGTCCTCCTGGGGTGTGGTGGAGTTGCGTCTGAATACTGGGATGTGTGCGGGGCAGAGGGGAAGTTGGGGAGGCGTCTACCATCGGGTTCTGAACACCAATTGGCGGTGTGGGTGGAGGACTGGCAGTTAGTGCAAAGTGGGGAGCGGAGGCCAGCGAAATGGCGACAGAAGAGTTCGGTGTCGATGGCGCTCCAGTCCGTGGTTGCCTGAAACTGACTGAGCTTGGCTGCTGCCTTTGCTGAAAAGGAGCGATGGTAGTCGTAGAAGGCGCTGCCTCCGTACTTGTACCCTAAATCTGTGACAGCATGAAGGTAGAGGTCTAGTTCTTCCCTCCTGTCGGGTTTGATGGAACAGATGACATCCCGAAACATGCCGAAAGCAAGTACGAACTCCGTAACCGTGAGCTTTCGTGTAAGCCTGTGGTCTTTTGCCTTCAAGATAACGGAAACGTCGCCCCAAGCGTAGGCCTTGTTCTCTGTCACATCGTGTACCGAGATCAGAAGGGATGCCAGGTTGATGTCGCGGCCATCTAGTATTTCCTTCCTGATGTTTGCCGGGATGAGATGTGCGGGGAAAACAGAAAAACCGGCGTGGGGCGAGCTGTAACGCATGATGCGGGGTGGCGGGGGCGGCAGCTGGTGGAGTGGGGGTTCCTTGCTGGAGCTCCAAGGTCCCCACTCTGGCCTGGACATCAGAGATGGTAGTAGATAGAGAGGAGACCAGCGTGTGAAGCTGGGACACTGCCGAGGCAATTTTCTGTAGTGAGGCCTGAGTGTCTGGTGGGTTGGTGGGGGATGGGCAGGGAAAAGTAGCTGTACAGTTTCGGCTTCCTGCCTGATGGGGTAGGGGAATTCCTGCGCCTCAGCTCAGGCTGAGACAACCAGGGGATGTCCAAGCTCTGAAGGCTTTGAAGGAGGTTGTCCCTGCCTGACGCCGCTTCGGAGGTGAATGGGGCGGGGGTGAAATCGACGCTGCTTGGCAGAGACATGCGTCTGCTAGAATACAAAGAGGGGGGGGAAGGGAGGGGGGGAAATGCATGTTTGTCTCGGTTTTCATCTCTTTTTTTTTTTTTAATAATGTTTAGAGGGCATAGAGCATATATATATTGATGTGTTTGTGGCAAAAAAAAGGGGGGGGAAGGGGGGGCAGGGTGGGATACCTGTGTTGACAGTCTGGAACAAACGGGTTGCGCGCATGCGCTGAGTGGGATGTTCCCATGGGCGGGCCTATATAGGTAAAACTCGGGGGGGGAGGGGTGTCGTGACACCCGAGGTGAGCCAGGAGTTGACAGGCCGGAAGTTGATGCTCGGGTGTCCCGACCAGTGCTCGGCAAACGGACTGGTTCACCATGCCCCCCCCAAGGGCGGTACTGGGGGGAGTGCTACTGGATAGATTGCTAAGTAGAGAATTTTCCGAGCTGTAGCATTTTACGTAGTTCGGTCAGCTAATTCTTGCAAACTCCAGCAAGTCATGAGACTAGGTGACCTTGTCTGCGTAGTGAAGGCTTGTGCTTCGAAAAATAGAGGGATATGCAATAAAGTAAGTGACAGTTACTAACGGCTGGAGATTTAATCTAAACTATGGTGCTCTGCTTGGATGGTGAGGGTAGATGATGTGACGAAGCAAGATAACCGTTCGATCGTAAGGGAACAAGTGGGGAGCGCGTGAGCGCTGGTGGAGTGTGTTATCCTTGGCCTGTGGAACTCCAGAGAATGCGTGACAACCGAGGAGAGCCAGGAGGTGACTGACCAGGTAACCCGGTGCACGGGTGTCCCGTCTGTGCTCGGCAACGGACTAGTTTCAAACCCAGAGCCCCCACCACGTACTGGGGAGTGCTCTGTTGGTCTAAGTAGGATGTTCGATCTGAGTATTTGAACTGGTTCGTCAGCAATACTTATTACTTTGAGTTACTTTCTTACTACTCTTCACTACTTACATACTACTCACTACTACTTGAACTTACTTTACGATACTTATACTTTTATACTACTACTTACTTTTTTTTGAGACTCCTTTACTTCACTTATTTCTTACGTTACTTACTACTACAACTGTACTACTACTTACATTATACTACTTCTCTTTACTATTTTCCCACCTACCACATCTCCACTCCAAAATCTCTCCTAAATCACCTCTAAAGTATCTTTATTACTTTCTAACACTCACTCCCCCACTAACTTACACTCCCCAACATCCTCTCATAATCATCACTTGCAAATCTGCAAAACTTGGACTGGCCACAAGTCATGAGACTAGAACCCTTCTCTTGCGTCAGATGAAGACTAGATTGCTTCGAAAACTAAGAGTGACATGCATAAGAAGTATGAGACCAGTTTCTAACGCCTGGGTGCTGAGCCAATAAGTAATTTGTGACGGATTTGTGGAGAAAAGGTGTGAACGAAGAACTGTACAAACTGACAACAACCCACCATTATTTACGAGCACCTGCTTGCTGCCCGAGTGATGGAGTCCAATGTTCAGGTTCAAAAACCTGGTGGACCTGTACCTACGGTAGGGTGACACGTCAAATTATTAGTGAGCAGGTGATGCTGCAAGAGCTATTTGGGGCCGCAGTGACCCCCTGGTGATGAGGATCAAACACATCAAGAAAAAAAGGGGTAGCTTACAACACATTTTTTTTTGTTTTTTAACCTGAAAAAGAAAACTGGGATGGTCCTGATTCCTTTTGTGTCGCGATACCAGGGCGATTACTGACCTAAGAAAAGGTGAAAAGGTAATTGCCAGAAAGGACGTGAGTAGCTGAAAGTTATGCTACTAGGGAAGGTGGGGCTGCGAGGCCAATGGCAGCGTCCGAGCCGCAACGACTTTTGCAAGAGGTAATTGGGAGGGTGAGATGTGGAGCCGGTGTCGCAAACCGGCGTGAAGCAAGATGTCGCGTGGTGGCGGCCCTGGCCCACACAGTGGCTGGTTGCCGTTGAAGGCAAGGAGTGGTACACTCATCGGCTGAGGTGTGCAAGGTGTTGTGGGCCCATTTTACAACGAACTTGCGGTGCCATGCAAGAAGTGCGATGGGGAGAGCATATGGACAGATTCACTGGTGATGTGTGTGTTTTTTTTTTTTTTTTTTTTTTTTTTGGGGGGGGGGGAGGGGGGCGTTGTGGTGGACGTGTGAGTGAGGGATGCTTGCACTGGGTAGCGGGCGTAACAACCAGTGGAAGTGGGGTAAATTGTGGGGTAGAAAATAGACAGACAATAGCATGGTAGTTGAAATGACTCAGTGGAAAAACAGGGGTTTCGACGTAGCGACGAAAAAGCATAAATCCTACCTGCGACGCTGAAGCGGAACGAACTGGGGGTGCGATCGGGAAACGAATCCGTAATCTGGAACGAGGAGCGTCGGACAACTCAGGAACGTGTACTGAGTTGCTTGTCGGCCTGGTGACGTGTAATACGGCGCGCTGGAACCGACACCGGCCTCGTGGAGAGGTCTGGTGTATATACCCTCCGGGCTCCTCCCATAATTGCAGGCCACCATGCTGGCCTTCCTATATATATATATTTTTTTTTTAGTGGGAAAAAGTTGAAGAACAAATCCAAATATAGATATTTCTTCATAGTTACATTGATCCAGCCTGGACCAATGTACCTATGCATATACAACACCTATGGGATTCCCCTGGATGCTGGAAATCTCTGAAGTAGGCACGGCTGCTACAGTGATCTATACTTGCTTTCAGGGTCCCATGAAGAGCAGCTGCCCTCCTGCAATGTGGACACAGGAGGCTACCTGCTTGCCATGAGTGCCATTCAGAGATCACTTTGCATTCTTTTTCAATGAATGCAAATTATTCTCTAATTGGACGACGTGGAGAGGCAGAGCGGTGGAGTCAAGCTCTCCAAATGTAAAGCATTCTTTGAATGGCGCCTGAGGCAAGCAGATGTGTTTTATATAAACACACAAGGGTTGGTTTACTAAAACTGGAGAGTGCAAATTCTGGTGCAGCTCTGCGTAGAAAACAATCAGATTCCAGGTATTATTGAACAAGCTGAAGTTAGAAACTGATTGGCTTCCATGCACAGCTGCACCAGATTTTGCTCTCCGCGGTTTTAGTTAATCAACCCCACAGTATGTATATTTCACAAAAGTGAGTACACCCCTAACATTTTGTAAAAATTTTATTATATCTTTTCATGTGAAAACTGAAGAAATGACACTTGTCTACAATGTAAAGTAGTGAGGTACAGCTTGTATAACAGTGTAAATTTGCTGTCCCCGCAAAAAAACTCAACACACAGCCATTAATGTCTAAGCCGCTGGTAACACATTGGGCCCAATTAGCCATTTTCCCTCCCCGGTGTCATGTGACTTTTTAGTGTTACAAGGTTTTAGGTGTGAATGGGGAGCAGGTGTGTTAAATTTGGTGTTATCGCTCTCACTCTCTCATACTGGTCACTGAAAGTTCAAAATGGCACCTCATGGCAAAGAACTCTCTGAGTATCTGAAAAAAAGAATTGTTGCTCTCCAAAGATGGCCTAGGCTATAAGAAGATTGCCAAGAACCTGAAACTGAGCTGCAGCACGGTGGCCAAGACCATACAGCAGTTTAACAGGACAGGTTCCACTCAGAACAGGCCTCGCCATGGTCCCCCAAAGAAGTTGAGTGCACGTGCTCAGCGTCATATCCCGAGGTTGTCTTTGGGAAATAGAAGTATGAGTGCTGCCAGCATTGCTGTAGAGGTTGAAGGGGTGGGTGGTCAGCCTGTCAGTGCTCATACCATACGCCTCACACTGCATCAAATTGGCCTGCATGGCTGTCATCCCAGAAGGAAACCTCTTCTAACGATGATGCACAAGAAAGCCCGCAAACAGTTTGCTGTTTGCAAGCAAAAAAACTTTTTTTTAAAAAAAAAAATTTCCTTTCATGTGATTGGGGATTCTTTGCAAAGTGAAGCTTTACCTCATTTACTAAGCTGTAAAGCAACTGCCTTTGCAAAGTGCACAGCCTTTTTGCCTTTAGTAAATCACCCCCTATGTGTTGACCTGCTATGATGTGTAGTGTATGATGTGGAGTGTATGACGTGGAGTGTATGACGTGGAGTTTATGATGTGTAGTGTATGATGTGTAGTGTATGTTGTGTAGTGTATGATGTGTAGTGTATGATGTGGAGTGTATGATGTGTAGTGTATGATGTGTAGTGTATGATGTGGAGTTTATGATGTGGAGTGTATGATGTGTAGTGTATGATGTGTAGTGTATGATGTGTAGTTTATGATGTTGTGTATGATGTGTAGTGTATGATGTGTAGTTTATGATGTGTAGTGTATGATGGGGGTGTATGATGGTGGGGTTTATGTTTATGTAGATGGTTGTGTATGATTGTGTTATAGTGAGTGTATGATGTGGGTTATGAGGTAAAGGTATGAAAGTGTAGTGTATGAGTGGAGGTAGGTGTAGGGAAGAGTGTAGTTATGATTGTGTGTATGATGTGTAGTGTATGATGGTATGTATAAAGGGTGTGTTTTATGTGTATGTATGTGTGTAGTGTAGTTTTGGGTGTATGATGTGTAGTTATGATGTTGGTATGAGTGTAGTGTATGATGTTGTGTATATGTGGAGTGATGATGTGTGGTATGTGTGTAGTTAGTGTGGGTGTTGTGGAGTGTTTGGTTTTGTGTATGATGTTTAGTGTTGAAAAAGGGGTAGTGTGGAGTTATGATGTGTAGTGTATGATGTGGAGTGTATTTGTGTAGTGTTTGTGGTTGTATGATGTGTAGTGTTTGGTTTTTGGGGCGGTATGATGTGTGGTAGAGTGAGTGATGTGTGTAGTGTTATGTGTAGGGGATGATGTGGAGTGTAAGGGGGAGGGGATGATGTGTAGGGATGATGTGGGTGTATGATGTGGGGTGTTGAGTGTAGTGTAGATTGGAGGTATGTGTGGTGTTGATGTGGGTGTATGATGTGTGTGTAGAATTTTAGTGATGACGTGTGTGTATGATTGTAGTTTTTGATGTGTAGTGTATGAGTGTAGTTTGACGTTTGGGGGTTGAGTTGTAGGTATGATGTGTAGTGTATATTGTGTTTGGGGATGATGTGGGTGATGTGTGGGGTGTATGATGTGTAGGGGGTTTATGTGTAGTGTTATGTGTAGTGTATGATGTGGGGTAGAGTGGAGGTTGATGTGTGTGTATGTTGGAGTGTATGGTGTAAGGTATGATGGGAGTGATGATGTGTAGTTATGTGTGTAGTGTATGATGTGTAGTGTATGAGTGTAGTGTATTTTAAAAAAGTTGGGGGGGGTTGCGTGTATGTTGATGTGTAGTGTATGATGTGTGTTATGATGTGGAGTGTATGTGTGTAGTGTATGTTGTTTGTTTGGGGTGTGGGGTGTATGATGTGTAGGTAGATGGTGTGTATGATGTGTTGTGTATGTGTGGAGTTTGATGTGGCGGGTTTTGATGTGTAGGTATGTGTGGAGTGTATGGTGAAAAATGTTGATGGGAGTGTATGTTGGGGTGTATGAGTTTGTGTATGTTGTTTTGGTAGGGTGTGTTATGACGGTATGTATGACGTGATGTATGATGTGTAGTGTATGATGTGTAAAAGTATGATGTGTAGTGTATGATGTGTATGTATATGTGGGTTTTTTGATGGTGGGAGATGGTAGTGTATATGTTTGTATGAGTGGATGTATTTTTGGAGTGTTGATGTGTAGTGTTGTGTGGAGTGTATGTGTGAAGTGTATGATTGGGGTGTAGATGTAGTGTTTTGAGTGTAGTGTATGAGTGTAGGTATGATTGAGTGTTACGTGTGTGTAAGGGGGTGGGTTTTACGTTAGGTATGATGTGTATGTATGATTTTGTAGTGTATGAGTTATGTTGATGTGGGTGTTGTGTGTGTGTTGTGTGTATGTAGATGTTAGTGTATGGTGTAGTGTATGATGGTATTATGACGTGTAGTGTTTGACGGTTTAGTGTATGAGTGGAGTGTATGCGTGTAGTGTTTGCGTGTGTGATGTTTGGGGGGTATGACGTGAGTTATGATGTGGGTATGATGGATGTAGGGTTGTAGATGTGTTTGTATGATTGGGTGATGCGTTATGTATGATGTGTTGGTTGATGTGTGTTCGATGTGTTGTTGATGTGTAGTGTATGATTGGGGGTATGAGTGTAGTGTTTGTTGTGGGGTTATGATGTGGGTGTATGTGTGGGTGTTGGTGTGTGTACGTTGGGGGTGTTGTGTTAGTGTATGATTTTTGGGGTTGATGTGGGGTGTATGCTGTGTTTTTGGTGTGGGGGGTATGGTGTGGTGTATGATGTGTAGGGATATGTGTGTGATGATGGTAGTGTATGTGGTGTGTTGATGTGGAGTGTATGATGTGGAGGTTTATTTTTGTGTAGATGTTAGGTTGATGGTAGGTTGATGTTAGGGATGTGTGGAGTGGGATGTTGTGTGGTTGATTTTGGAGGTGTTTTTTGATGTGGGGTTTGTGTGGGTGTTTGTGTGGAGGGTTGAGTGGGTGATAGTGGAGTTTTGAGTGGTGGATGATGTGGAGTGTATGATGTGTATGTAGATGTGGAGTGTAGTGTGTGTGTATGTGGTAGGTAGAGGGATGTATTTGTTTAGTGTTGTGTGGAGTTATGTGTGGGGTGTAGAGTGTAGGTATGTGTGTAGTGTAGATGTGGGTGTATGTGTGTAGTTAGGGTGTGTAGGTATGTGGGAGTGTATGACGGAGGTATGAGTGTAGTGTATGAGTGGAGTGTTGACGGTGTGTTTGATTGGGAGTGTATGATGTGGGGTTTAGTGTATGTATTGGGGGGGGGTATGATGTGTAGTGTCGAGTGTAGTGTAGATGTGGTGTAATGTGGAGTGTATGGTGAGGATGATGTGGGTGTTTTTTTTGGAGTGTATGAGTGGGGGTGTTTTTTGTGTAGTGTCGGTTTTTGTGTACGATTGTGTGTATGATGTGGGGTTTTTGACGTGTGTGTATGGGTGGAGTTAGGTGTGGAGGTTGTGTGTGTGTATGAGTGTGTGTTTGTGTAGTGATGTGGGGGTTTGTTGTGTAGTGTTGAAGTGTAGGTATGGTGTGGAGTGGTTGGGGGTGGTTTATGTTTTGGGGTTTTTGGGGGAGTTTGATGTTTTGTATGTTGTAGTGTATGATTGGGGGGTATGTTTTGGGTGTATGTTGGGTGTAAATGATTTTGGGGTGTATGATGTGTAGTGTATGATGGTTTGTGTTATTGTATGTTGGTGGGTGTTGATGTGGGGGTATGATGGTAGTGTAGATGTGTTGTTTTATGTGGGTGTAGGTGTAGGTATGATGTGGGTGATGAGTGTGTGTTGTTTTGTGTAGTGTGTTGGGGGGTGAGGGGATGATGTGGGTTTGAGTGTAGTGTTATTGGGTGTATATGTGTAGGTAGTGGGAGTGTATGATGTGTGTGTATATGTGGGTGTATGATGTTAGTGTATGTGTGTAGTGTATAGTGGGTGTATGTGTGGAGTGTATGATGTGGGGTGTATGATGTGTGTTATGTGTGGGGTGTTTGTGGGTGTATGATGTGTGGTATGATTGGGGGTAATGTGTTGGGGAGGATGTGGGTGTTGTTGGGGGGTAGATGTAAATGTTGTTGGGGGTTTGTGTAAATTTTTTGTGGAGGGGTTTTTGGGAGTGTTTTGTGTGAGTTGGAGGTGGGTGTATGTGTGAGGTATGTTGGTAAGTGTATGATGTGTATGTTTGGTAGGTTGGTTTGTTGTTGTGGGGTTGTGGAGGGGGTTTGGTGTGGGGTTTTGTGGGGTGTTTTGGGGGGTATGAGGGTAGTGTTGGGTTTTAGGTATGGGTTTTGTAGGGTTTTTGTTGTTGTGGGTATGAGGGGAGGGTATGATTTTGTGAGAGTGTAGGGGATGATGTTGGGTATGAGTGAGTGTATGTGGTTGTATGAGTGGTGTTGATGTGTTTGTATTTGTGAGGTAGTGGGAGGGGATGATGTGTAGTGTTGATGTGAGTGTATGATGTGTTGTTGTGGGGGTATGTTTGGGAGTGATGATGTGGGGGATGAGTTAGTGTATGTGGGTTGGAGTGTATTGTGGGGTGATATTGTAGGTATGTGTGGGTGTTGTGTGTAGTGTATGTGGGGAAAGAGGGGGGTTTTTATGATGTGGAGGTATGATGTGAGGTAGATGTGTGGTAAAAGTGTTGGAGTGTTGTTATGTGGAGGTTTGATGTGTAGTGTATGTGTTGGGGGTATGATGTGTGGTATGATGTGTAGTGTAGTGTGGGTATGATGTTAGGGTTGATTGTTGTAGATGTGAGGGTATGTTGGGTGTTGTGTTAGTGTATGAGTGTAGGGATGATGGTAGTGTATGATGGAGGTAGAGTGTGTGTATGAGGGTTTGTGGTTTATGTTGTGTATGATGTGTAGGGTATGATTTTGTGTATGATGTGGGTGGTATGTTTTTTGGGGGAGAGGGGAGTTTGATGTGTAGTGTTTTGAGGGTGTGTGAAATGATGGAAGGGAAATGATGTGTAGTGTATTGTGGAGTGTATGATGTTTTAGTGTATGATGTTAGTGTAGGATGTGGGGTTTATAAAGTTAGTGTATGATGGGTGGGTAAAAATGTGTAGGTATGATGTGGGGGTGTTGATGTTAGTTTTTTGATGTGAAAGGGATTGGATGGTAGGGTATGTGTTTTTTAAAAAGGGTATAAAGGGGTGTAGTGTTTGATGTTTTGGGTATGATGTTTGTGATGAATTGTAGGGAAAGAGGTGTATGTATGAGTGTAGTGTATAAATGGTAATGTTGATGGGGAAGTGTTTTGATGGGGAGTGATAAAGGTGTTTGTTGTAGGGGATGTTGGATTGTATGATGGGGTGTTTGATGGTATTTTTGGAGAGAGTGTTGATTTTGGTATGTATGATGTTTTGTGTATAAAGTGAGGGTAGGGATGGGGAAGTGATGATGTTTGTAGGGGGTTATGTTGTGTGGTGTTTTATGTGGAGTTTGTAAAAATTGGGGGGGGTTGAAATGATGGGGAAAAATTCGGTATGATGTGGGTTTATGATTTTGTGTAGGATGGGGGTTGAATGATGTTTTAGTGTATGATGGGGAGGGTATGATGTTTGTGTATGATTAGGGTGTATAATGTGGAGTTATGATTTAGTGAAAGGTTTTGTGTGAATGATGTTAGTGTATGAGTGGAGTGATAAATTTAGTGTAAAAATGTGTAGTAAAAAAAATTTTGTATAAATGTGGGTGTTGATGTGTATTGTTTAGGGGAGTGTATGATGGATGTATGTTGGGGAGTGTATTTTTGGGGAGTTTTGATGTGTAGTTTTGGGATGTGTATACGTAGACAAAAAAATCTTATCTTCCCCTTATTTGGGGGACCTGTTTTGCCCAGCTTTCATCCCAATTTTTCCTCGGTTTTTTTGCTTTTTTTTTTTGTTCCAGATTTTTTTAATTTTTAAAAAAATATTAACCTTTGGGCCCTTTTCCATACCCCCAACCTTTGTCCCTGGTCAATTGTTTTGTTGAGCTATGCGGGTAGTCCATGAGCTTGTTTTTTTAAATGTAATTGGGTTGGGTTTGGGGGTTTCCCCAAACCCCAAGAAGTTGCTTCTGCCGGAAACTTTAAACCCTGTTTCAGTCGAAAAAGTAAGAAAAAATTCACATGTTTTGGGGGTAATGAACTTTTTAACTTCACCCTGGCCAATCATGGGGTTTTTTTCCCCCCCCTTTTTGTGGACTAGGGAAAAAAATAAATGTTTGGGGAAAAACTTTCTAAAAATGTCCCTTTTTCTTTCCCATTTTTTCCCCACTAAAGTTAAAGCGGTTGTTTTACGGGGGGGGTGTTTTTTTTTTTTTTCTTTCTTCCTGAAAGGGGTAAAGTAAAATTTTCGTTTTGAAATAATTTGGCATACTAGCCCAATTTTGTGGAAGAAATTTTTTAAAAATTTGGCCTTTCCCAGACAATGTTCAGGGGTAGTTAATAAAAAATTGAAACCATCATCCAAAAATTTTTGGGGAAAAAAAAAAAGGGGTTTTGGGAGCCGGCCCAACCAGGTTCTCAAAAAAAAAAAAAGGCAAAAGGGGAAATTTGGGAAAAACTACCCTTGGACAAAATTCGGGGAAAAGGAACCAGCTAAGAAAAGATTAAAAAAAAGTTTATTATGCCTTTTCTCACAGCAGTATTACGGGAGCAGTCTGTGACTTTTATCAGTGTCGGGTTAAACCCCCAAATACTCCCCTTTGCCGGTCCATAAAATTTCCCCACCTCTTTCTTTTATTCTCCCTTTTGCTTTTCCATAAAAACCTCCCCCTAGCCTGTCATATACAAACCCACCTTCCCATAAACCCCCTAGCCTCCCCCTTTATCCCCTTACCTGTCCATATACAAACCCTACCTTTTCTTTTTTACCCCATTTCCCCCCCAAATTAAATTTCCCTACCTGCCCAATATCCCTACCCTCCCCTCCCCTTTACTCCCTTAGCCTTTTTCCATATACTCCCTACCTGTCTTTATACCCCCACTCGCCCCTAAAAAACCCCTTAAATTTTTCCCATATACAAACCCTACCTGCCCCCCTTTAATGTTTTACCTCCTTTTTCCTACCCTAGCCGTCAAATTTTAACTACCCCCCCTTGTCCCTTTTTTTTCCCCTAGGGGCCCTTTTTTCAACCACAGCCTTTCTATATAGGAACGTGCAATGAGGTCCGTGACGGGGGGCACTGGTTTAGTATCAAAAGTCAGATACACACAGAGACTTTCGCACGATCGTTAGAGCGAGAACAATAATTTAGCACTAGCCCCCTCTGTAACTTTTAAACAAAAAACCCTGTTGAAAAAAAAAGGGCTTTCGCCTATGGTGTTTTTTTAAAAACCCTTTTTTCGGGAACCGGACCTTTTTGCGGGTTTAAAAGACCAGAACACATTTTGGGGTTTTGGGAAACTGCGACGTTTTAAAATTGAAAATTCCGGTGGGGCAACGTGGCTTCCAAACAAAATTGAGCCTTTTTTTTTTTTTTTTCCCAAACAAAATAGAGCTTTTTTTTTTTGGTTTGGTTTTTTTAAATTCGCCCCTGGGGTTTTTTTTTTGTTGCGTTTATAAAAAAAAAAAAGAGCAATTCCTACATTTTTTTGGGTTTAAAAAAAAAAAGAAATAAGCAATTTTTAAATTTGGGTTTGCCCAGAAGTTTAAGTTTACAAAATAGGGGTATTTTTAATAGCTTTTTTATTAAAATTTTGTTTTTACTAGTTAAATGGGGGCGATCAGAAATTTTTTTTGGACTGCGAAAATTATTGCGGCCCAAATAAACAATTTTGCCCTTTTTTTTGGGGCCCAAATTGGGTCTTTTTTTTTTTTTTAAAAAAAAAAAAAACAGAAAACAGTGTTTTTTAACATGCACTGATTCCTTTTAAATAACCCTGGCCCAAGGGGAAGGGGGTTTTAACCCCTTTTAGGTGGGGGTGTATTTTGGGGTTAAGTGTTCCTATGGCTGTTATAACTGGGGGGGGGGGGGGCGGGGCCCTGGATCTAGTAAATACGATCTTGTTTCCAATCCCCGGGGAGCAAAAATTCGGTTTTTCACTAGTTGCTAGGCAAAAAGGGGGGGGGGGAATGCTGTTTATTTAACCCCCGCATTTCTTTTTCCCCCCCCCCCCCCCTTTTCCCCCCCCCTTTCCCCCCCCCCCCCAAAAGACGTTTCGCGGGAATCCCCCGGGGGGCGATAAAGGGGCCCCGAAAAAACCCCAACGACCGACCCCGGGGGGGCCCGCCCGGGGGGCCCGAAACCCCAAATAAATCCCGTCTGGGGCCTTTTCTGTCGCTTTAAAACGTCGGGGCCCCGGGTTGGGAAAAAGGGTTTTAATTTCCTAAGGGGTTTGGGTTTTGCCATTCCACAAGTGTGCACAATTTAAAAGTAGGGCCTTTTAAAAGGTATCATTTATCATTTTGTAACATAATCTTTCCATTATTACCAAAAAATTGGGCTAACTTTTTAATGTTTTTTTTTTTTTATTCAAAAACAGTTTTTTCTCCCCCAAAAAAAAGCTTTTGAAAATAACTGCCCAAAAATACCGGGTAAACATAAACATTGCAAGGGACCCCATTTTTTTCCCTTTTTGGGTCTCTAAAACAAAAATTATTTAATTTTTGGGGGTTTCTGTGTAATTTTATAGCAAAAAAAAAAAATGTTTTTTACATTAGGGTATTTTCAAATTTGGGGCCTGGGTGGAAAGGGGGTTATAAGAAATATAAAAATAATTTTTTATATTTTTGTTTTTAAGGGTTAATTTACTTTTTTTTAAAAAAAAACTGAAACCAACAGGTCCCCTTCCCGGACAAATAACTAAATTTAAAGTTATAACCATTAATTTCAAATTTAAAAGATAAATAATTTTTTTTGGGATTAAAATTTATTTTTTTTTTTGCATAAAAAAAAACAAAAAACAAAAAAAAAAAAAAAAAAAATTTTTTTTTTTTTAAAAGGGAAAAAAAATTTTCCACCTTTTTACTGCCACCACCGCAAAAAATCCCAAAAATTTTTCAATAAAATTTCCCATGCATAAAATAAATTTTAACTTTTAAATCCTGCTATGTGCCAAAGGGGGTTGCGCCGAGTAATAATACCCTAAAAACACCCAACATATGCATGCCCGGGGGGCCCTTATTTCCCCCAAAACTTAACTAAAAACATTTTACTAGAAAGTCATAAAATTTTTCGAAAAATTTGCATTTAAACGGGAAAAAGGGTTTTGGAAGGGGGGGGTTTGGGGGGGGATAGGGGAGGGGGAAAAAGGGGGGTTTCACGGGCCCCAAAGCTTTTTTTAACGGCCAAAGGATACCGGGGGGGGGGGGGGATTTTCAACCTCCTACCTCCTTAAATTTCCAAATTAATTTTAATAGTCTTTAAACCAATGTGGACCATCCTCAAAGGTTTATCCTCTCCCTGCGGGTTGGTTTGAGATTTTCTGGCGCACCTTAAAACCCTTTTTTTCCCAAAGCAAACACAGCCCCGCGGGGGCCTGTCAATGTCCCCCTGTGAAGGGTTTTCCACAGAAGGGGAATTTTTGAGTGTGTGATTGTAGACAGGGTGCACAACAAAAAAATTTGTTTATTTTCGTTTCGTTTTTTTTCTTTTCCCCAAAAAAAAAATTGTTTTTTTTCCCCTTTTTTTCTTTTTTATCTTTTCCCCCGGTTGTTTCTTAACAAATTGAAAATTTCCGTAAGTCTCGGTGTTCTTTCGTAACGTTTTAAAAATTTTGAAAAGCCCGTGGGGTGTTCGATTGTAAGGGAAAAAATTTCCCGGAAAGTCGTCGGGGGTTTGGGTTTTCGAAAACGATTCGTAGTTTTGGAAGTCGTCGGTGTTCTTTTTCTTTAAGGGATTCGTCCCATTCAATTTATTTTTTTTATTAGTTTTTTTTTCTTTTTAAATTTTCTTTATTCTTTTAAAATTCAAAATTCAGATTCCCTTTGTTTTTTTGGTACTTTCGTAACTTTCTAACTTTCCCAAGATTGGGTAATCGGGCAAAATTCATTTTTTTAGGGAATTTGTGTATGCATTTTTCTTTTTAATAATTTACAAATTCAAAAAAAAAAAATTTTTCGAATGAAAATTTTTTTTTCTTCAATCCTTTTGGAAGCACTTTTAAAGCACGCCTTTTGAAAGAACACAAAAAACGAATCGAAAAAAAAAAAAAAAAAAAAAAAGGGAAAGAATTTACAAATTTTTTTCCGTTAAATTCCTTTTCGAAGAAACTTAACCACCAAAATTGTAAGAGACACGGAAAAAAAATTAACCAATTCAAAAAAAAATTTTTTTTTTTACAAATTTGTAAAATTTTTCATTCTTTTTTCTTTTTTCCCTTTTTTTCGTTTTTCGGTTTTTTTTCTTTCTTTAATTCGTTGTTTCTAGTTATTTTTTTTTTGGGTTTTTCGTTTTTTTTTCGGATTGGGTTCATTTGAATGATTCTTTAATCGGATTCGTCCCGATTCAACGTTGGGGGGTTTTGGGTTTTTCTTTTCGTTCAAAAATAAATTCGTTCATACGTACAAAAACCCAAAATAAAATAACAAAAAAAAAAAAAAAGAAAAAAAAAACTAATTGCACAGGGTTTTTAGTGATTGAAGCTGGGGCCCAAAAAAGCACAAAGTTCAGGTTAAAAGGCCCTAAACAGTCCCTTTTCCCAAAGGGGGCCCCCAGAAAACCCTGAAAAGCAGTTTCCCCTTGGATTTTTAAAAAAAGGGCATGCCTTATCGCCCGGGTTTCGGGGCATGCATAATGTCCTGGGGGCCCCAAACCCCCCCCTTTTTTCCCAACCATGCCAATTTTTTTGTGCCTTTGGTTCTTTGAAAAACTTTCCCCCAACCATTTTGTTTCCCCTCCAAAGGGAACTGGGGAAAAAGGGGAAGGCCCTGGAACCGGGGTCCCAACAATGTCCAAAGCTAAATAAACTTGTGGATAGGGGTTTGAGCAAACCCCAAAACTAAAAAGGGTTGGGGGCCTCCCCGGCCCATTTGGTTTTTCCCGGGCCCCGGGACCCAACCCGAACTATTGACTGTATTTTTTGGGGTTTGGGGTTTCCGGGTTTTCCCGGTTTTTGAAATTGGGTTTCCCTTTTTACAAGCTGCGGGCACCCAAAAATCCAAGCTATTTTTAAATTTGGCCCCCCCTTAAAAAAAGAAGCCTTTTCACACCATGCCTACAAATTTGGCAGGGTTTGTGTTTGGGGCGGGGCCGCATGTGAACCCCCTTATAAAAGATACACACACCAGACAGAGGGGCACTCTGCATAAAAGGGTTCCGGGCTGCTAAGAGGGGAAATTTTCATTGGGGAGTTAGTTGAAAAAGTCTTCAGCCCAAAAATTCCAAAAAATTTCTTCAAAAAGAATATCAGGACAAATCTACATAGTTAGAGTAAGACAAAGGAGTGTCTTTTTTAAGGGAAAAAAAGGGGCAGAGAGAATTTAAATTAAAGATTCCTAAAAAATTTTGTTCCCCCTTGGGGGGTGCATTTGAACATTTTTTTAAAACAGTGCCTTTGGGGTCGTGCCGAAAAAAATTAAAAAATTTTTCCCCCTAAAGCTCATCCCGCATCTTTGAATTTTAGTAAGAGATACACCTTTCTCTGGGGTGTATTTGCTATTGGAAAAAACATTGCAAAAAAAAAAATTTTTTGTTTTTTTTTTTTTTTGTTTTTTTTTTTTTTTTTTTTTTTTTTTTTTTTTTTTTTTTTTTTTTTTTTTTTTTTTTTTTTTTGGTTTTTTTTTTTTTTTTTTGCCCAAATTTTTTGTTTACATTTTTGGGAGAAAAACGTTTTAAACATATTTGGGGGTGTATTCTGCTATTGGAAAAAAATTCCCAAAAAAAATTTAAAATTTTGGGCTGTAAATTTGGGGGTTTTTTTTTTTTTCCCAAATAGAAATTTTCGGGCATGTTCATAACCTTTTAGACACTGAAATTATTTGCTTTTGACAAAAAAAAAAATTTTTTTTTAAAGTGTTTTTGGGGGAGTGTGCGGGAGTGGAAAACATCCCAATCGATTTTTTTATTGTGCCCCCCAAAAAAAACATTTTTTTTCCCCCAAATAGCTTGTTCTGAAATTTTAGAAATTTTTGAGATACCCTTAAAACCTACTGGGGGTTTTTCTGCTATGCAAAAAAAAACCCTTTTGGGGGGCGAGATCTTCCCTTTTTAAAATATAGGAGGGTTTTTCATCAAAAAGGGGACGGGGCCCCGGGTCGTGGTGTTGTGGGGAGTTCCTTTTCCGGGGAGGGGCGTGGTCGATCTGTGCCAGCTACAAACCCATTTAAAAACACCTTCCTCGGGTGCATTTGGGCGACAGGCCTGAAAAGGGGGGATTTCGGCGCCCCAAATGGGCTGAAAAAAAATTTTTTTTTGTTGAGGCCAGGACAAGTACGGGCAAGTAGTTTGGGTTTTGGCTGACATGCCCCCGGTTCCTTCACATTTCTCCCCACCCATCTCCTGATGAAATTTCGGGATTGGGCCCCTGCAGCCGTTGTCCATCATCTTTCCCCCCCCACCCCCCTTTGCAAATCAGCCAATCAGTTAAACCCCCAAAATCATGCAGCAGCCCTTTTCTGTTTTTTGGGGGACTCTTTTAAGGGGGGTTTCCCGGGGCCATCCAAACAGCCCTGGCCCAGAAGGGGGAAAGGGTCCCCCAGCGAAACTTGGCCCTTCCCCCCTTCCCCGGCTCATAGTAAACGTGCCCCAAGGGGGAAAACCCCCAACCTTGCCAAGGGGCTTGCCAGACGTCGAGAAACAGAAGGGCCCTAGTGGAGTTTCAGCTGCCACGCAGGTGGTCGTTTGGGCAACAGCACCACTTTCCCCGGGCCAATAACGGGGCCTCCATGCGAGACCGGTGTGCCTTGTTGCGCTGTTTCGAGTATCCACCAACATGGCCGGGCCCGATGACGCTTTTTCCCCAGCGTTACTTTTCCAAATTTTTTAAAATGCCTCCTTAAAAAAAGTTGGGGGGCGGGGGGAAGGGAAGTGGATGGGGCCAAGGGGGAAGGAGGGGGAGGAGGAAGGGGGGTTTCTTTTCCAAAGGGTTTTCGGGGCATTCATTTACAAGTGGCTACAGGGGGGGTTTCCTAAAAAAACCAAAAAAAAAAAAGCCCCCCCAGGAAACAAAAAAACTTGGCCCGGGGCCAAAAAAAAATTCCCCCCTTTAAAGTTTCGGAAAGGGGGCCCGGAGGGGAGGTTTTTGGGAAAGGGGGGGAATGGGGGGGAAGGGAGGAACCTTGTTCACAGCAGGGTGGCCCCCAAACCCCGCTCAGGGTCTATCACGGTGCTTTGAAGGGGGGGGAAACAGACCCCGACGTTTAAACCCCCAAAAGGGGACAGCTTTCGGGGCAGCTGGCAACATACTTTACATCTGCAGTGTCCCCCAAAACAAACCCCCCGAGTTGCCCACTTTTTAACGGGTGCTAAATTTTTGGGTGGCCAACCCCGGGGAAACCCCCGTTAAAAAAAGGAAACAATGTCCCCGCCCTTTTTTTCCCCCCTCACTGCGAAGGTTTCGTAAATGCCGAGTACAACGCACGCGGGAAAAACGCGCTCTGGGGCTTTTCCCACGGGAAGGGGGGGACGGTTGGAAGCACAAGGCGAAGGCAGAGGGGGAGGAAAGAGGTCCCCCAAAACCAAACCCCGGGGGCACCGGGCCCCCCCCGGGGAAGGGCCGGGGTTCCCCCCCAAAAACCCCCGGAAGGGGGGGAAAAGCTTTGTCAGAACGCCAAAACAACCGCCCACCGCTGAAGGGAAACCCGTCTTGGGCGGGGGGCAGCATTTCACCAACATGGTGGAGCAGTATGGGGGCACACCCTACCCTTACTGCATAAAGGGGTTTCCCCCTTAACTTCGGGGTCCCCAAAATTTGGGGGATATGGCCTGAGTTTCCCTTTTTACCCCTTGGGGGTGCGGGCCCCTGCCCTGCAGCCAGGGGTATTACTGAACGTCTTTTTAGCGGGCGGGGGGCCTTTTTTCACGGGACAAGCCCCAGGCCGCGTTTTCCGACCAATTTTGGAAAAGCCAGTTTCTAAAAAAATTTAACCAGGGCAGGGGACCCCCCACGGGACTTGGCCGTACCTTTGAAAGGAATAGAAATTTTTACCGGGGGTTCGGGACAAAAACTGTCTGGCCATCGGATAGGGCCCCCAAAAAAAAAACCCCCTTCTGCCAGGCGCAGTGTTGCGCAAACGGGGAAAAAGGAGATTCAAAAAAACCCCCCCTCCAAAGATAAAACGTCGCCTCTCGCAGGGATGCAGGTTAAAAGCCCGCCATAAAGGGACAAAGGGTTGAAAAATAGAAAACGGGTCCCCTCACGGGTTCGCTTTGGTGGGCTTCAACCTCGAATGATGTGGCTTAAAAATCCTGGAGTAAACCCCCGGGGCTTCGTCTTCGGAGATTTTCCCAAAACCCCCTTGTCCCTACATACTGAAAAGCGCAGTACGGGGCGGCCCCCTATGGGGAGGGGGGAAACAAAATTCCAAACACATAATCACCTACCCCTTCCCCACCCCATTGTTTTATTTTTAAACCCCTTTTGGGTACCTCGTCCTCCTCCACCGCCGTTTTCCCCCCTTAAAACGGGGCCAACATCCACCGCCCCTTTTAAAACCCCCTTCTCCATAGGGCCCTCGCCCTCCTAGGTCAAGTTAAAAATTTTTTTTCTTTTTTTTAAATTTTTTCCAAGTTTTTTTTTTTTTCCCCACTATCTTATCCTTTTAAAAAGGGGAATATTTTTTTTTCCGGGAAAGGCTTTTCGGGGGGTATTCCCCCCCATATTTTGCGGCACGTGCCTTTGGGTTTTTTGGAGGTTTTTAATTTGATTTCCCCTGTCCCCTTTTTCCCCGGGAAAAGGGGGCCCCCCGCTTTTTTATTTTTATTTTTTAAATCCCAAAGGGAGTGTCCGGGTTTGGGTTGGGGGTGGAACTGCCCCATTTCCCCCCCCCACCAAGGGACCCCAAAAAAGGGCAGGGGGAAAAAAAAAAAAAGGGACGGGGATTACCCCCAGAGCCCAAAGTTCGGGGTAACCAAAAGGGCCTGGGGATGCAGTTAAAAGCAAAGAAACATTTAAGTAGGAGGGGGGGCGATGTCGGGAACGCCCTTTTCCCCCCCTTTGTAGGGTTTCCCTTTTAAAAAACCCTAACCACCCGTTTTCACTCTGTCCATTTTGGCCCAGGGGAAGTGAAAAAACTCCCCTGGTGATGGCCTTAAAAGGTGTAACCCGGGGGGGGGGGGGGACTGGGCAAAGGTACGAACACGGGGAGAATCTCGCTGCGGAAACCGGGTTTTTTAACCTTTGATGGGACTCTCTGAGGCCCCAAAAGTCCAAACTTTTGTTGAAACCTTGGCCATCTCTCCCCCAGGACTTCAGAGGCTGCGCCCCCCAGTTTTTCCCAAACCCGGACCCGGATTTAAAGAAGTCTTTTTTTTAATGCTAAAAGGAAGGGTGAAAGGAAAAGGCGGGAAAACCCCTTTTTCCCAAAGGGAGCAGACTTCCGACCTTCCCGCAGTTGCCCCCCCCCTTTGCCCCGAAGTTTTGGGCCGAGTCCTCAAAAAAAAGGGGATTTTTTTTAAACATATAGAATAATTTATGATTCAGCTTGTTTAAAACAGTACCTTTTCAGCAGCTGAAATTTCTCATTTTTCCCCCCTTTAACTGTGTGAGAAAAACGTGGCCCTTGTGGGTAAATTTTTTTATACCCTTTAAACCCAACTTTTTCCCTATTTAAGGGGGCTGGGAGGTGGGCATTTGAAATTTTTGACACATCCCCCCCTTCCTTGCCCCCCTTAACATTTGGAGCGTGCCTCCACTGCGGGCATTTTATTGGCAGCCTTGGGCCCCAATGGTGCTTTCCCCTTGGCCGCAGTTTCCAAAGGGGGCCTGCCCATTGGCTCAGTGCCTTGACAAGAAGTAAAGGGCATGTGAGCTCACCCTTTCAGTCTGCTGAAAAAACAGAGTGACCAAAGCTTGTTTTTAAACTGGCCGCTCTTTATGTAGCTTTAAAGGGCGCCCCAATTTGGGGCTCTGAAACCCCGGGAAACCCTTAGGTGGCAAGAGCCCCAAAAATTTTTAAACCAGTGGGGGGGGTGGGGATTACTACCCGGAAAATTTTGGGGGTCTCGGGGCCCCCGATTCCGGCAAAGACCCTCCAACCCTCAATAATTTTTTTATGATAGGGCTCTGCCTCACCGCCTCCACTGACTGCACGCCCCTGGTCTATATACTAACCCCTCCCCCTTTACACCCCCCTAGCCTGCCCAATATACAAAACCCTGGCCGGCCCATATAAACCTAGCCTGCCCAAATTTTACTACCCTCCCCTTTTTTATCTTTATACTCCCCTACCCAAAACCCTTTTTTAAATTGCCTCAGCCCCCCCCTTTGGGAATTGAAAAAAATGGTATGTCTTAAATTTTTGGGGCAAAAAGACAGGTGCGTTGCCCCGTAAATATGACTTCCTGTTTAAATGTAATTTTATTTTATTATCTTGTTATAAAAAAATTTGAATGTCGGGGCCTTTTGGGGGGGCATGTTTTTTTTTCCCAGTTGGGGGGTTTAAATTTGGTCCCTCCCCCCCAAAATTTAGGGTCTCTGTGACCTCGGGTTTGGGCAAAACCCTATATCACCTAGCCTAGCCAAATCAAACCCTAGCCTTTTCTATATACTCCCCTTCCTGCCCTTTATCTCCCTAGCCTTCCCTATACTGCCCTAGTCCCCCTTTAAAAACTGCCCTCACCTGCAACTTGAAATTTGGGAACTGGGGGGAAAATAAATGTAATTTTAGTTTTTTTATCAGATATAAAAAAAATTGAATTTTCGGGGCCTTTTGGGGGCGTTTTTTCTTTTTTTTTAAACCATTTTGTGGGAAAGGACGGGCTCCCTTTCCCCCCCCCCCAAAATTTTGGGGGGCCCTTTTTTTCCCCCTTTTTTTTTGGGACCCCAGGTCCTAAACTATATACACCAAAATATTTCCCTAGCCTGCCCATATACTCCCCTAGCCTGTTTTAACCCTGCCCCCAAAACTCCCCTTTGCCCACCCTTATACTGTCCAGCCCGAAATTTGGGAAATTTGGAAACAAAATGGAAAATTTAATACAATTTTATTTTTTTATTATAATGATATAAAATAATGAATTTGGGGGCCTTTTTTTTTGCTTTTGTGGGAAAAGGGGCCCCTTTTGGCCCCCCCCCCCCCCCCCCTTTCCCCCCCCCCCCCCCCCAAATTTGGGGCCTGGACCCCGGGTGCCAACATATGCTCCCGTAACCCCCCTTGCCTGTCCATAACAACCCTACCCCGCCCTATATACTGCCCTACCCTTGTCCTTTAACTCCCCTAGCCTGCCTATTTACTGCCCTAGCTGTCCTTTTAAAAAACTACCGGGGCATTGTCCCTAACCCCCCTAGCCCACCTTTATACGGTCTCACCCCCAAAATTTGGAATTAAACCCATAAGGGTTTAAATAAAAAAAATTTTTACTTTTTTTAAATCATGAATAAAATAATAAATTGGGGGGGCCTTTTTTGGTGGGGGGTGTTTTCTTTTTTTTTAGCGGGTTGGGGGAAAGGGGACGGGCGGCTCCCTTTCCCCCCCCCCCCAAAAATTTGGGGGTCCCGTGACCCCGGGGTCGCCAAGCTATTTGCTACCATATACTCCCCCCCAAACCCTGTCCATTTTACTATCCTAGCCTGTTATAACTCCCCTGCCTGTCCTTTAAAACTCCCTACCCTTTTCCCTTTATACGGGGGGGCCCCGGGTTAAAAAACGAAAAAGGAATTGGGTTTTGTTCTTAATTTTGAATGGGTTTTTTAAGTCGGAACAGGTACTTTTTTAAGTGAAAGTCCCAGCCAAAAAAATTTTTTAAGCTTTTTGAAAAACCTTTGGGGAAAGGGGGTTTTATCACCCCTGTACTTTTGGGTTTTTGCTGTCTGTGCCCCTTTTCAGAAGATTTAAACCCTCCCCCTTCTGTCCCAAGAAAATTGGAATTTTAAAAATTTTTGGGGGTTGTTGGGGAAGCATGGCCCTGGTGAAAAGCATCGTGGAGAAAAATTTTTCCCATAAAAAAAACTTTTACAGGAGTGAATTTTCCCCTTTTCCGGGGGGTATTTTTCCCTCCCCACCCCTGTTTTTCCCCCCCCCGGGTTGGGTTAAGTAGGGTGGGTTTGAAAAGTCGGATGTTTGTAATTTGGGGGACCCCCTGTATCCCCCTGGGCCAACCCCCTGTCTCAGCCCGCAATTTGGGAAATTTAAACCAAAGGGTTTAAAAAATTTTAAATTTTGGGTTTAATTATCTTGTTTTAAAAATAATAAAAGGTTTTAATGTTTTAACCTTTTAACTCCCCTGGCCTGTCCAAAAAACTTTCCTGCCGTCTATAAACTGCCCTACCCTGTCCATTTACTCCCCAAAGGCCTGCCCCTATACTGCCCTACCCCCTTAACTGTCTCACATGGAATTGAAAAAAATTGGTAATTAAATAAAAATTTTTATTTTTTATTACTTTTGATTTAAAAAAGGAATTTGGGGCCCCCCCTTTGGTGATCGTGATTTCTTTTTTTTTTTTAAAAGTTGGGGGGGGAAAATAGACTGGGGCCCCCCCCCCCCTTCCCCCCCCCCCCCCCCCCCCCAAATTTGGGGTCTCTGTAAACCCCAGGCCCGCCAACCCAAATATGTTCCAAAATTCCCCCTAGCCGTTCCAATACTACCCTAGCCTGCTTTTAAAATCCCCTTGCCTGCCCATTTACTCCCCTTTGGCCGTCCCTATAAAGGGGGCCCCCGGGGTTACAAACGAGAAGGGGATGTAGGGTTTTTAAAAGGTGAATCGGTTTGAAAAAGTCGGAAAGGTACATTTTTTAAGTGTGGGCTCCACCCAAAAAAAATTTTTTTTTTAAGCTTTTTGAAGAAAAATTGGAGGGTTTTTACCCCCCCCTGTAACATTTGTTTTTTTGGTCGTGCCCCGTTCAAAAAAGATTTTCAACTCCCCCTTTTTCCCCAAAATGAAAATTGGATTTTAAAAAATTTTGGATTGTTGGGGAAACAGGGGACTGGTTAAATTAAAGCTTCAGGGGAGCACCTTTTCCCATTTTAACACTTACAGGAGTAAATTTTCCCCTTTCCCTTGGGGTAGTTTCCTCTCACTTCCGGTTGTCCCCCCTCCGTTTGTTAGTAGGATTTCTTTTGGGGTTAAGTCGGATTTTTGAAAGTTGGGGACCCCCGGTATGCCCTAGCCACCCCTTTTAAATGCCCCTAAACCCCGAAAATTTGGGAAATTGAAATAATGGTAAAAAAAAAAATTTGTTTTTTTATTATATGATATAAAAAAATAAAACTATATGTTTCCCAATTTAAAAAAAACCCAAGCCTGCCCATTTTCATCCTGGGCCTGTCTATACACTCCCTTTAGCCTGTCCATTTTTAATTCCCCCTAGCCTGTCCCTTACGCCCTAGCCCTTTAAATACGATCACTTGGAATTGAACAAAATGGTAAAAAAAAAAAAAATTTTATTTTAAATTATCTTGATAAAAATAAGGAATTTGGGGCCTTTTTGGGTGGGCGTGATTTTTTTTTTTTTTCCCATTGTGGGATAGGCCTGTTGCTCCCTTTCCCCCCCCCCCCCAAAAATTTGGGGGGGTTTCTGTGCCCCCAGGTTGCCAAGCTATATACTACCCCCCATATACTACCCTACCCCTTTTCCTTATACTCCCCTTTCCCCTGCCCAAATTACTACTCTACCTGCCAATTTTACTCCCCCTACCCCGTCCATATACCCCTTTAGTGTCTATACACTGCCCTACCTGTAATTTTCCCCCCTTTACCCTTTGTCTATTTTTTTCCCCTTTGCCTGTCCCTAAAATTTGCCCTAGTCCCCTTTAAAGCCCCATACACACGGTCGGACAACCCAAAAGGACCAGGCCCGTGGGTCATGTCCGCGTACTTTGTCCGATTTTGGGTTTTTTGCGTACCCCCGGTCGGAAAAAAGTTGTCAAAAAAACCCCAATTTCCATTCTAAACGGGGTTTTTTTTGGGGGGGAGGGTTTTTTTTTTTTGGGGCCTCCACGGGACAAAGTAGGGCTATACCCCTTTGGTTTTGGCCCTTGAAATTTTTGGATTGAGCAGGTTTACACTTTGTCCGTGGAAAAACCCGAAACAAAAAGGGATCAAATTTTTGGGTTGTGTTCGGCCCCGGGTTTGTGGGGAAAAAACCCTTTTCCAAACCCAGGGATAAGACTTTGTCCGTGGGAAAATTTCAAACGTACACTGTGTTTGGTGCTACACCCCGGGGTGGGTTTTTTTCGACAACAGGGTTCCGATCGGCAGAATCCATAAAAAAGTCCGACCTTTGTGTATGGGGTTTTTTTTACTGTCTCAGCCCCAATTTGGGAATTAAAACAAAATGGTAAAAAAATGTAATTTTTGGTTTTAATTTCATTTAAAAAATTTTTTTGAATGGGGGGGGCCTTTTGGTGGGCGTGTTTTTTTTTTGGGGGGGGGGGGGCACATTTTTTTTCCCTTGGACCCGGGCTAGCCAATGTTGGGGTAGTTTGGGGATGGATTTTGTATTCCCACCCACAGAAAACCCGAGGGGGAAAAGTTTCTGTTGTTGTTCACGGGGATCCCTTTAAAAAGAGTAGAAAACTTTTTTGGGTAAATCACACAGGGGGGGTTGTTACACAGATCGGTTTTACCCTTTTAAAACAGAAGCTTTTTTGTGAAAATTATTAAATTTTGCATTCGGCGCCCTTTAACAAACTGGGGATTCAGCAACACTGCCTTTTTTTCAGTACAGTTGTGTGCGTTTTTTAAAAAAACAAAAAGTTTTAAGACCTTGGGCCCTGAAAAAGATCATTTTGATAATAATTTGGGGGTTTAAAAATTTGGCACGTTCGGGTTCCTAACACAAAATACGCAAAAGGGGGTTTTAAAACCCCAAAATTTTCCATTTACTTTTTTGATGAAAAAAAGTTGCCTTGTTCCCAACCCAAAAAAAAAAATTTCCTTTCCCCTGCTGTATGGTTTCAATAATTTTGGGGTATTTTTGTACATTTTAAAAAAAAAAAACCCCCCGGGAGTGTGCCTGAAAAATTTTCTTTGGAAAAAAAAAAAAAAAGGGGGGGGTTTTCATTTATAAAAATGTTTAAAACAAATGCGATTAATTTTTTTTTATTCCCCGATTGAAAATCACGGGGAAATTTTGGGTTTTTATTAAAAAGGGGGATTCCTTTGAAAATGAAGACAAGTTCCCCTTTTTTCCCTTTAAAGAAATTTTTGTTATTTTTTCATAGTTAAATTTTAAAAACCTGGGGGCATTTTTCCATGGGGGAAATCATTAGAAAAAGATCCTCATTGGAAAACAGGCTCTTATTTCACCCAATATTCTTGCAAGCTTACCCGGTATTAAAAAATTTTTTTTTTATTTTTTTTATCCCCGCCCTATTGGAAAGGGGCACACAAATATAAAAGTTTTCCCTCTGGGGCATGGGCTGTTTATTGGTACAGAAAATAATAAAGCCATTTTTACCTTTTTTATTTACTTGCCCCCCCCCTTTTAGATTTTTAAGTTCATAGTAGGGGTTCCCAACCCTTTTTTTTTAAAAAGGGGATTGAACCGTTTTAAAACCCTTTATTTTTTGTCGCGGGCCCCCAAATTTGGCGCCTTTTTAAACCCTTTTAATAAAAAATAATTTTTTATTTAGTGTTAGGGGTTTTTTTAAAGTGGGGGTTAAACCCTTTTTTCAATCCCCCTTTGCCTACAGGTAAGCCAGATTAAGGCTTTCCGGGAGGTTTCCCAAAAAAATATCTCCTAAACCTACCATGGTTTTTGGAGAATTTAGAAAAAAAAAGGCACCGCTATCAAGGCGCATGCCTGTGACAGCGGGGTACAGGGGGGCACTGAAACAGGGCCCAGATTCCAAAACCGGGGATTTGCCCTTCCCCGTGCGCATGGAAAGGGGGTGAAACATCCCCCCGCTCCACGAATGAAAAGCGTGGAGGGCGAGACCCGGAAAATCACTCCGGGTTTGATGGCGGGGCGAAGGAAACGTGGAAAGGGGACCTTCGGGGGCTTCGTCCAGGTAAGTCAATTTAAATGAGTAAATATGTTTGCATATACTTTTTTTATGCCTTTGCCTTGCAGGTTCCGTATTTTTTTTTTTTTTTTTTAAAAGGCTTTTCTTCCCCTTTAATACCTTTAGTAATATTGGGGGTTTTATACTAAAAATTTTGGGAAAATGCAAAAACTGGTGGGAACTGTGGGATGGTAGCCCAATTTAGCTTCTAACTTAAGCTTGTTCAATTAAAAACCGGGTTCAGCCCCGGAATAAATTTTTCCCCCCTTTCCTTTACCAGAGTTTCTTTTTTCGATTCGGGAAATTTAAACTTTTTAAAAATGACAATTGCGCGGTGTGCCCCGTTTACCCAAAAAAATTTGGCGTTTCCTTTTTTTCCCCCCAAAAAAGAGCTTTTCTTTTGGGGGGGTATTGTCAACCCCTGGCGTTTTTTTTTTTTTTTTTGGGGCTATAAACAAAACATGAGCGAAAAATTTTAATTTTAAAAAATAAATAAATAAAATAAATTTAAAATTAAAATTTTAATTTAAAAAATCCCCCCAAAAAAACAAAAAATTAAAAAAAAATTTCCTCAGTTTTTGGCTGGATTCTTTACATATTTTGGTTTTTAAAAAAAGCAATAAGGGATATGTTGGTTTGCGCCAAAAATTTTAAGGGGTTTTTAAAAAAAAGGGGAAATTTTATGGCCCTTTTTATTTTTAAAAAAACATTTTTTTTTTTAATAAGGGGGGCGATCTGCAAAAAAATTTAAAAAAATTAAAAAAAAAATTTGGGCTTGGGGACATTATGGCGGACACATCGGGGCCCAAATTTTTACCCCCTATTTTGGGGCCATTGTCCCCTTTTAAAACAGCATCGTGCTAAAAAATGCACTGAATTTTGTGGGGAAATGACACTGGCGGAAAGGGGGTTAAAAACCCCGGGGGGAAAGAAGGGGTTTTAAATGGGTTTTCCAGGAAATGGATTCTAATTTTGGGGGGGGGTGGGTTTTTAAGTCCCCCAAAAAAAAAAAGACAGGCCCCATAAAAAAAGTTTTCCGGATGGGACAGGGGGGGCGGTGTTTCGTCAAAGTCAAAAAGGGGCCCTTTTTTACCCAAAAGGCCCCCCCCCCTTTTTGTTTCTTGCTCCTAAAACCCCAACCCCCCGGGGGGACCCGGGGGAATCGAGTTCCGAGCGGTCTTCTACAAAAAAGTAAGGGCCTTTTGAAAAAGTTTTCATTTTTTTTTACACAAATTGAGCTTTCCCTTTTTGGTTTGGGAAATTTAAAACACCACTGGGGTTTTTTTTTTTTGTCCCAAATAAAAGGGAAAAAAATCCAAAAAATTTATGAAAAAAAAAAAAAAACTTTTCTTTGTTTGTTATTTTTAAATTTTTTCCCTTTAACTGAAGGGGGAATGATTGGCTAAAAACTGAGGGCACTGAAAAGGCTACATTATGGGCACTGATTTAAAGGGGGCACGGGGGCCTGATTTAAACCCGTGCCCGATTATCAGTGTAACATGGGCCCTTTTAAAAGAACCGGGTTTTCGTCTCTCTTCTCCTCCCCCTTTACCGGGAAATTGAGGAAAGAAGTGTTTACCCCGGGTTTTAAATTTTTACCCTGACAGCTGGGAATTTACACGTGCTCACATTTTAAAGACCTGTGTTGGGTCTTTAAAACCCCAATCTGTGATCAGGCATTTTCCCCCCCGGCCTCCCAGAACCCTTTTTGCCCTATTCGGTTTAAAAAATGCGGGGCCCGCAGGTGGTTAATGAAAGATCCACCTCCTCCATTAATAGAGCGATTTTCATTACTAGAAGCTATAGTTCAGCTTCTATGAAATAGGAGGGGGGCAGAAAGTATGGGCATAATTGGCACTCTTGACAATGCCTATGATAGGCCCAGCAGCTGTATTAACCCCCCGAAGCACTAGAAGATTGTCACTGGGGGGGGGGGGGGGGGGGTATAGGGGTCAGAGGACTGAAGATTATAACTAAGACAGCAGCCACCAGCACAAGGGACTGTTCTCACTGAATGTAAGTACTGTCCCTTTTGCTGATTTTTTTTTTAGCATCAATAGATTTATTTTATGAGATTCTTGTAAAAAATTGCAGGAGGCCCAGTTTAGCTGCTTTCGACAATCTTCTATTGAGCTCTGAGAAAGCTGACTTTTTTCTGAGCAATGCGGTCTTTCTTTTGTGCCCTTTTTTTTTACTTCTCTCTTGGGCTTCTTTTCGTGTACTGGGTTCTCCCTGATTGAAGCATGGGCCTTTTTGTATATGTCTTCCATTTGGTCAGCTGTGATGCCATTCTTTATATACCGGGCGAACTGCTTCTTGTATGCATCCTCATCTTCCTCTATTAGAAGACGCATGTAGTCCGCCACATTCTGGCCAAGGATGTGTTTGCGGTGGACTTCTGCGTTGAACTCTTTGCTCTCTGAGTCATAGCCAGGGAAGCATTTGGTGCTGTGAGGAATGGACAGGCCTCCATCAACGGCTCCCTTGAGTGCACCGAAGACTTTGTTTCCAGTGGTGGTCCTGGTGAGACCAGCATCCAGGTAGCAGGTGAAGGCACCAGGTTGACAATCAATGCTCTCCACATTGTACTCATCTCCAGTTACTTCCACTTGGCCTTCATACACTTTGTCAAGGCCAAATTTGTTCAGCAGCCTGCGAGCCAGCAGCAGACCCGTACAATAGGCGGCAGCTTAGTTTGTCAGCCCAGCCTTGACGCCGAATTTGGGAAGTTCATGGCCATAAGCCGCACAGACGATCATGTCGCCTTCAATCCTGGCATAGGCAATCTGGCAGATGATGTCTCTGTTAGTATTACGCACAATCATCCTGTATTTTGGGGTGTTGTACTTGTTTTTGTCCTGGATGACCAGTCTCTTGCGGGCATAGTAGTCAGTTTTGCCCTCTCTCCTTCTGTGAAACTTAACCTGGTACCTCTTGAAATAAGCCTTGTTCTTCACAACTTTTACGAACCCCATTTTTCCGGATTTTGTCCCGTCGAGGCTAGTACCGGAGAGTCACAGCGCTCACGTAAGGGCGTTGGAGAACTGGGAAAAAGCCCCTTGTGCTGATTTAAAAAAAAGTTAACTATGCTTAGGCTTTAAAACTGCTAAAGGGTCCATGCCACGGCTCCAAACGCCCAAGCCCCTGGGTCTAGGGCAAAGCCACGCTATGTGTATGTTTTGTTAGGAAGCTGTTATTAATAATTGCATTTCATTGTGTCCAACACCTGCCTGCTCACTGGGTGTCTCTAATAGCTCTGTCACTCATCTTCTACACCTGGGTGAGCCTCTGGTTAAATTCCTTCATATTTTGAATGGTCCAGAAACTAAACCTCTGGAAGCCAGGCTAAATGGTCACTGATTTCAGCTCCATCAGCAGGCTCACCCACACACATTAGAATGGGGAGCAAGAAATCATGTGATGAGAGGCTGCAGTGCTATCCTGAAGCACAAGATGATTGTATAGAACTAAAAATGAACTTGTCCATAAAGTTATATTTAGAGGTGTATTTACTAAAAACAAATAGACTGTTCACTTTGCCCTTAGGTTAGTGCACAGGTGTCAAACACAAGGCCCGTGGGCCGAATCTGGCCCTCTGTGCCATTTCATGTGGCTCTCACACCTCTCCTGCAGCTGCAGGAGAGCTCCAGCCCTCCAGGCTATTTCGTGTGGCAGCTGCAGGAGAGCTCCAGCCCTTCTCTGGTCCTCCTCCAGACCCCTACTTTCTGCTTGCAAGCAATGCATCCAGCTTCTTCCCAGCAGCAGCATAAGGAAAGGGGGAGCACTGTGATGTAAGGGAGAGTAGGGGACTCAACTTCTGATGGTGGGGTGGCTCTCGACATCTAATGTAAAGGGGAGGGGATGCGCTGGACATCTAATCTTACAGATACAACCGGCCCTTTTGAGGACAATCATAATGCTGATGCGGTCCGCGATGAAATTGAGTTTGACACCCCTGTGTTAGTGAATGAGGTGAATCTCTGCTGACTTTGATCATCCATTTGTGTGCAAGGTAACATACTATTTTTTTGCACAGGATTGGGTATTCTTTTCAAAGTGAATTTTCACAACATTTACTGAGCTAAGAGGAAATTCCCTTGCAAAGTGAACAGTGTTTTTGCCTGTCGTAAATCAACCCCATGGCGTATTTTCTGAATTTAAGGAGTGTCTTTCCATTGGTTCTTTCTTCTCATAATATCTGTCCTGGGTCACATGTATTTTAAGACACTGATATAGGCCGGCACACTATTTTATCTGTTCTGGGTCACATGTATTTTAAGACACTGATTAGGGTGGCACAGTGGTATAGTGGTTAGCACTCTCACCTAGCAGTAAGAAGGGTCACTGGTTCAAATCCCACCCACAACACTACCTGCCTGGAGTTCACATGTTCTCCCTGTGCCTGCATGGGTTTCCTCCGGTTTCCTCCCAAAATCCAAAGACATGCAGGTAGGTTAATTGGCTGCTGTCCAAAAATTGGCCCTAGTATATGAATGGGGACCATGGATTGTGGGCTCCTTGAGGGTAGGGACTGATGTGAGTGTGCAATGTACCGGGATAGGGACAATTGTAGACACTCACTCAGGATGGACTGATGTCTTTATTAAACCTTACTAACTATGAAACTATATCATCATGTGAACTCCAGCATAAACATTCATCTCACATTTTGTACCTCAAGCCCATGGTATTTGACGTAAATAATTCTATGGGGTTTCTGCACCCAGATGGGTTAACTTTAAAAACCATAACTGGGCAGTGTGTAGTTCCTCCAATTAATTCGGAATGAGTATTACATGCACTGATATTTCCATGAATACTAATTAGTCTGATAATGATTGAACTCTAAAAACTGCTACCGGAATTTTTTTGTTAGATGACAGAAATAATGAGAAAAAATTAACCTAATTACATTTTAAAGAGGTCATATTTAGATAAACTATTAGAGAGGATTGGGTTTTATTATTGTGCAGTAAAGTCAGAGATGAAGCTTCGGGTTCATCGTTGATAGTTTGACAGATTTAGAACCAGACCTAACCTTTGGTTCATCATTGCACAGTCATTGAGGTGCTAATTCACGCACTTTATTGGCCATTATTGAAACTTTAAACAACTTTGTCATACAAGGGCATATTGTAGCCTACAGTAATGGAAGAAAAGAGTGACGTGCAAGATGTCTGAAACTATGTTTCTGGTTCTTACCCAGACAATTTCCCTTATTTTGTTGATTGGGTACACTGAGATAAGATTTTGCCAGATGAGTATTCCTCAACCACTCTTTAGGGGTTATTTACTAAAACTGCAGAGTGCAAAATTTGCTACAGCTCTGCAAAGAAACCAATCAGCTGCCAGGTTTTATTGCCAACGCTTAATTGAACAAGCTGAAGTTGTAAGCTGTTAATGACACGTTGTCACGTACCTGGACTGTGAGCCTGACATGTAGAGGAGAGCCTCTCTTGCCGCACCGGCTTGTGGGCCCTAAGGTTGAGACAGTAGCCACAGAAGCACGGTGACACAGGAGTGCCTGGGTTCAGTCCGGTATTGGTATGGCTGGATGCTCGTGGCAGGAGATGCAGCAGGCAGACCGGTAGAGCTGGGTAGACCAAGACCGTGGTGGACTAGAAAGCAGCAGGAACAGAAACTGGTGAGATCCACAGGGCAGGAACGCAGCAGGCTGGAGGAGCCGATGCAGAGCCAGGCAGGCCGGGTCGGTAACGTTCTGGCGGATCAGGTAGAGCAGCAGGCAGAAGGGAAGTCCAATAAGCAAGCCGACAAGGTTAGTAGGAGCAAGCCCGGTCAGAGATCAGAAGTCAGCACAGATAACGGGTTTCAGGGTATACAGAAGCTGCAGACCGAAGAGCAAGAAGTCCTGGGTGCAATCACCTTAAATAGCCCCATTGGTGCCAACGTTGGTGACAGGCGCACCTGTGCGCGCTGGCACACATGTGTGTGCGCACGTGTGTGTGCACATGTGCGCGTTGGCGCATGTGTGCGCGCACGTGTGCCCGTGAGCGCTTACGCGCCGTTAATGTGCGCTTCTGTTGTGCAATTTCTGCTGCACGGCCACGCCTTTCCTGACACACGTAAAGTTCAAGAACGAGTTTCTGTCTAAATTTTTAAATGACAAAGAGTATCAAGAGAAGCCGATGAAGATGCAAATTAATGACTCTGGACGGCCGCACTCCAAGAAAAATTCAAAAGCCTTTATTGGTAAAATATGGAATCACACAAAAATGGATGACAGCAAAGCAAGAAAATAGCTAATGCATTTCACACTACCTAGAGTGCTTACTCATAGCTGCTATCAGTAAGCACTCTTGGTAGTGTGCGGCCGTCCAGAGTCCTTATTTTGCATCTTCATCAGCTTGTGCCGTGCCTGCACCTGGGTTCTCTAACCATAGGAATAGCTGTGGGATTAAGTTTGGGTGGATCATCCTGGAGCGGTGGATCTCTTCATACTATCAAGAGAAGCCAACATGCTTTGGGGGAAATGCCTCCATTCATCAGGGCTGAAGTAATAGATATAGTTGGACTAACAGTACGTTGAGAAAAGAATACCTGTTACCTGTGAAATTAGGCTTGATTTCAATTCTGTTAGCTTGCCAAACCTGATGAAGGGGGAGGCATTTCGGTTGAAACATGTTGGCTTTGTCTTTGTCAAGAAAAAATTTAGACTGAAAACCTTGGAGTGTCATGAACATTTATACTGGGCTCTCCTCAACGCTTATCCCAAAGTTTAGGTTTCATCTGTAGGTAACGTTTTATAATTTAGATGGATTTGAGAGGTAAGAGTCAAGATTCAAATTTTTCCAAGTAATACTT
>CM053032.1:182054450-182256950 GCA_028564925.1 Lithobates sylvaticus
GTCTCTAACATCCACCAGCCCCATGATGTCATCATGGAGGAGTGGAAGAGGACTCCAGTGGCAACCTGTGAAGCTCTGGGGAACTCCATGCCAAAGAGGGTTAAGGCAGTGCTGGAAAATAATGGTGGTCACACAAAATATTGACATTTTGGGCCCAATTTGGACATTTTTACTTAGGGGTACTCACTTTTGTTGCCAGTTGTTTAGACACTAATGGCTGTGTGTTGAGTTATTTTGAGGGGACAGCAAATTTACACTGTTTTACAAGCTGTATACTCACTACTTTTCATAGTAGCAAAGTGTAATTTCTTCAGTGTTGTCACATGAAAAGATATAATTAAAATATTTACAAAAATGTGAGGGTCCCTTACCACGTGATCAGCTGAGAAAAAAAAGCCGATCAGCGGCTTATGTACAAGGGACATCGGTCCCGAAGAGGAAGGAGGCACTTCTGCCTCATCTGTGCCCACAATTACCGCTTGCCAGTGCCCAGCAGTGCCACCTATCAATGCCCATGAGTGCCACCTATCAATGCCCACAAGTGCCACCTATTAATGCCCACCAGTGGTGCCAATCAGTGCCTCATCAGTGCCACCTAGCAGTGCTGCCTATCAGTGTAAACTAGCAGTGCTGATCAGTGACCATTATTGCCACCCATCAGTGACCATCACTGCCACCCATCAGTGCCCATCACTGCCAGCTATCAGTGCCACCTATTAGTACCACTTCTCAGTGCCCACCAGTGCCACCTATTAATGTCCTTCAGTGCCACCCATCAGTGCCACCTCTCAGTGTCACCTCTCAGTGCCCATCAGTGCCGCCTTATCGGTGCCCATAAGTGCAGCCCATCAGTGCCCATCAATGCAGCCTATCAGTGCCCATCAGTGCAGCTTCATCAGCGTACATCAATGAAGGAGAAAAATTACCTGTTTACAAAATTTTATAACTAAATATAAAAAAAAAAAATGTTTTTTTAATTTGGTCTTTTTACATTTTTTAACAAAATATAAAAACTGCAGAGGTGATCAAATACCACCAAAAGAAAGCTCTATTTGTGGGGAAAAAATGATAAAAATGTAATTTGGGTACAGTGTTGTATGACCATGCAATTGTCATTCAAACTGCATCAGCGCTGAAAGCTGAAAATTGGTGTGGACAGGAGGGGGGTTTAAGTGCCCAGTAAGCAAGTGGTTAAGAAAGTAAAATGAAGAAGTGTACTTTTGGTACTATAGTGTATATAGCATATATATTTGCTACAGAAGCCATATTGTAATCAATGTTACTCAAAATTACCTTTCCTTTTGAAGCTGTAGCTCTGTAATTGTCTGTAAAATTAAATGCAATATGGCAACCTGAAGGCACCTGGTACAGAATGCCTTCAAAAATGTAATTTCCTTGTGGTGTGGTTGGCTCGCTGATTTTCCCAGAAGTCTGCACTAAGATACAAGTCAGATTTTAGGAATCCTCTGCAACAAAAACGTAATTTTTGGTAAGGTGTTCCCAAGAGTTAATTATTTCCAAAGAAATGCAGACACTGCAACGTTTCTCATCAAAACACTGAGCGTGCACCAGGTGATAATAATGAACCAGACAATCTCATTCAGAATCTGTCTGCACAAGAAATGGTCAAGCAAAAAAGCTATTTTATTTAACATTTGTTAATATCCTTGCAATGTACATTGATCACCCAGAGGGAATTGTTTTTTTGTTTTGTTTTTGTTACTCTTTAAGGTAGGACGGAAGACAAAAAATATTTTTTCATTCGTATAGAGTAAGGTAAGGGTTATAACCCCTGTTGGATTTTTTTGCTATCTGTGTCCCATTGGGGAAATATTTCTTCATTTGCTGCCCCATAGCTACAACAGGAAGTGAGAGAACATCCTTGCAAAGTTAGGGGAATCCTTGGTGGTCACCAGGGACATCAGAACTAGTGTCCCCATTGGAAGATTTATTCTCTATTCATATTCTAGTGACCACTCAAAATGTGGGATTTCACTTGTAAGCATACCTCCCAACTTTCTGACATGGGAATGAGGGACACCTATTAGCAAAAGTATGTAGGCATAGAACACGCCGCCCCCCCCCCCCCCCCCCTTAAAGGAAAATTATACAAAAATATTGATTGGTTATACCTGCAAGTGTTTTTTTGCAACTACTATTCCTTTATATTGGCTATTGGAATTTACAAATGCATCAATTTAAAAATTGGATGAAAGGCTTAGCACTAAAAAACACTTTTTGATATATAGGGACAGTCCCTTGAAATCGGGGACAGTTGGGAGCTATGTTCATGTTTGGGGATAATGGTCACCAGGACAAATAGAGAGAGTGAATCTTCCAAACAAGGACACAGACAGCATTATATGCCGACAGGTGTTTTAATCCCCCTCCAATCTATCAAAAACGAAAAAAAAAAGTTATACTTTAATGGACAGATTTTAGTGAAATTTCTGCCAATGCTTATTCCCTTGACAGCTGTTTGCTGTTTGTATTAGAACATGCCATCAGGTGTCTTTAGCTGCAGGCTAAACATTTGTTACGTCCACTTTTGGGAAAAAGCCTTTTTCTTACTTAACTGTCTGCATAGCCTGCCTCTGTTCTCTTTTAATTGCAGATAATAAATATAGGCTCAATACTATGCCAGTTAGGGTATTGATACTGTAATCTTCAGTGGCTTTTCAGGACAGATCAATAAGCACAGTTGGCATAAATAAGAGAAGGCATTAGCTTCAACACATTATTCTCACCAGATGATGTTCCAGCTGTCAGTTTAGAAGTATTATAGCAGCTGTCCCCAAACCACCTGGGAGGTCACCGTTGTCATTTTATTGAGTTAAAGCTAAACCTGAGTTATGAAGGGAAAGTGTCTTGCTGGCATTCCTCAGTACTGTCTCCACTTTCTCCTTTTTGTCATATATTGTTTTTTCCTGTTTTAGTGTTGTGTGTTCGAACATTATTCAAACAATAGCAACAGACTAGAGCACTGATTGTCCTTGTACAAGGTATATGAGGTCTCAAATGGGACCCCTGATATCACCAAAGGGCCGCATACAATATTTATTATATATATTGCTATAAAAGACTGAAGACTTACAAGATGGTCATAGACTTTGCTACAAGAGTTCTTGGAGACTGGAGTCAAGTTGTCAGAGACTGGGGACAGGTTACATGAAACTGCTGGTGATCACAGCTATTGTAGACCCACTGCTTACCGATGGGCATGAGGGCTACACTGCAAACACCAAAGGGCTGCAAGTGGCCATCGAGTGGCAGGTTGGGCACTAGGGGACTAGGGGCTGAGAAAGGTATAATGTTTTAGGCCCCATTCACTGCAGATGTGATGGGGCTGCGCTGTCAACTATTTCTAGCACCAGAGCAATAGACAAGGTAAAATGCCTTGTTTCTAATGGTTATAAGTTCCTGTGGATTGCATCGCATGCTGCCACAGTAAATAGTCTCTCTTGACATTTCAATAAAGTTCTATGAAAAGAAAAAAGTAAACAGCACACTGTGCATTCAGCATGGCTCAGTGGTGTGAACTTGCCCTAAGACCCCTTTCACACTTGGACTCCTGGCCGTTAGCGGTAATGCGCTGCTCGTTTTTGCTTCGCTTTAGCGCTGTTTTAGCAGCGCTTTTGCAACACTTTTTGGCCACTAGCGGCACGCTTTTTACCCCAAAGAATTGTAAAAAGTCCAGTTTTGCAGCGCTTTTAAGGCGCCTTGGAAGCGCTGCCTATTTATTGTAGCGCTCCCAACCTGCCCCAAAGATGCTGCTTGCAGGACTTTTCATAACGTCCCGCAAGCGCACCGCCCCAGTGTGAAAGCACATACTGCAATGAATGGAAGGCGGTTTTCAGGTGCTTTTTAGAGGTTATTAGACATGTGCACAATAAAAAAAATTGTTTATTTTCGTTTTGTTTTTTCGTTTCCGTTGATTCGTAGCGATTCGTAAATTCGTAGGTCGTCGGTGTTCGTATTCGTAACGATTCGTAAATTCGTAAGTCGTCGGTGTTCGTATTCGTAACGATTCGTATTTTCGTAAGAGTTATTTTTTCCTTGATTCGTATTTCCGTTAGTTTAATTTTCGTTTATTCGAAATTCGTACATTCGTAACATTCGTACATTCGTAATCGGAGCATAATTCATAATGTATGTAATGTGTATGCTTTTTACATTTTAAGAGACACAGAAAATTACGAATCGAGAATTTTTTCGTTCAATCCATTCGAAGCACGTTAAGCAACGCCATTTTAAGAGACACGGAAAATTACGCAAAAAAAAAAAAAAAGTTACGAATTTACAAATTTTTTCGTTCAATCCATTCGAGGCACGTTAAGCAGCACCATTGTAAGGGATACGGAAAATTACCAATTCAACAACAAAAAAAAAAAAGTTACGAATGTTGATTTTCGTTGTTCCTGTTTTCGTTTTTCGGATTTTCTTCTTTCATATACTCGTTGTTTCTAATTCGTTTTTTTCGGATTTTCGTTGTTTTCGGATTCGTTAGATTCGAACGATTCGTTAAAAATTTTAGCGAATTGTTCATTCATTCGTACGAAAACGAATGAACGAAAATAACGAAAAAAAAAAAAAAAAAAAACGAAAAAAGGATTAAAAACCTCCGCAAAGCGACGCTGCAGCGGCACTTTGCCGGCGGTATCCCCGCGGTCTCCCTTTGATTTCAATGGGTAGGAGCGGAATAGGAGCGGTGAATACACCGCTCCTTCACCGCTCCAAAGATGCAAGCAGGACTTTTTTTACCGTCCTGCTAGCGCACCGCTCCAGTGTGAAAGCCCTCAGGGCTTTCACACTGGAGACACAGCAACAGCTGTTTCGGGTCGGTTAGCAGGCGCTATTTTTAGCGCAATAGTGCCTGCAAAGCGCCCCAGTGTGAAAGCAGCCTAAAGCCCCATACACACGCGCGGATTATCCGAGGACCAGGTCCGTCGGATCATGTCCGTCGTATTTTGTCCGATGTTGGTGTTGTATACACACGGTCGGACAAAGTTGTCGGAAAATCCGATCATTCTGAACGTGGTGACGTTTGTTGCGTACGACGGGACTACGTAGAGGCTAGTAGCCAATAGCTTTGGTCTTGTAATGTGATCTGAGCATGCGTGGCACTTTGCCCGTCAGGAATTCGATACACACGATCGGATTTGGTGTGATCGGACTTTGTTGTCGAAAAATCTATCCAGCAGGAGATAGGACTTTGTCCGTCGGACAATCCGACGTACACTGTCCGATGGTGCCTACACACGGTCTGATTTTTCAACAACATTGTCCGATAGGACAGAAGCAAAATGCAACAAAATACTAAATGAAAATGAGTTGTAGACTTTCTTTAAAGTGATATTAAACCTTCAATTTTTTAAGCACTTTCAGCAGCTGATTTAACATTTGCAGTATGTGTGCAGTATGCAGCTTCTTTCTTCTAATCCTTGCCTTCCAGAATTAGTTGGTGCCATGACTGTTGCCTCGGGTTTCCTCTTTCAGGGTGGCTCCTTTCTCTTGCAGCGTCCTATGGAGCCACCCCTACATGCAGGGACTAGATTGTCTCCCTACACTGTGTGCACCCATAGGAATACACAGTCCCATAGCCTAGGGGACAAGGCACTCATTTGCTCCTCTCTACTCTTCTGTCTCCAAGCTAACAGACTGCACTGTGCACTTTTAACTCTTTTCTGGGAAGCCCAGAAGTTCAAGTGGTTGTAAAAAAAAAAAAAGGTTCCTTTTCCCTTAAAGCAGGATATACAGCATAGTGCTTGTGCGGTGTCATCTTGTCCCTCTCTATGCTGTAATATACCTTGGTTGATCCTGCCTGTTCCTGTGTCCCCCTCAGGCCCCTTTCACACTGGGGCGGGGAGCCGCGGTGACGGTAAAGCAGCACTATATTTAGCGCTGCTTTACCGTCGTTTTAACCGCGGTATTCAGCCGCTCGCGGTGCGGTTTTACCCCCCCGCGAGCGGCCGAAAAAGGGTAAAACACCCCCGCTGAGCGCCGCCGTAGCGGCGCTTTGCGGCTGTATTGCCGCGGTGTCCCATTCTAATCAATGGGAAGGAGCCGTATAGGAGCGGTGAATACCACCGCTCCTATACCGCTCCAAAGATGCTCCTAGCAGGACTTTTTTTGTCATCCTGCTAGCGCACCGCTCCAGTGTGAAAGCCCGCCGGCTTTCACACTGGAGTTAAAGGGGCCGGATTTTTTCAGGCGGTGAACAGGCGCTATTTTTAGCGCTGTACCGCCTGAAAACGCCCCGGTGTGAAAGGGGCCTTAGTGTGCTGACCACAGTAATCATGGCTGCTGATCCATGATACCATGGTCCGTTTACGTGCTGCCTTCAATCCTGGAAGTCCCTCTGTTACATAAAGATATACTGTGCGCTATCTGTGTTTTAAAAATTATGCAGCGAAAACACCTTATTTCAGAGCGCAATGAGTCATGTGTGTTCATATGACCTCCCGCCACTCTCGTCTTCTCCTCCCGGCTGACATTAATGGGGAATCTTAGCCCCTCCGACTGCAGTCCTCAGATCAGGGAAGCTGACAAAAAAGACAAAAGTACTTACCTATACTCCAATGGTCGAATTCCAGTTAGGTCCGACATCTTCCTGGCTTCTTTTAGAGCCGGCTTGAGCATGCTCGCTCCCGAGCCAGCTCTGTGTGTCTATAAGACACACAAAACTTGGCTCGCCCCACCCCCACTCCCTCCTCACTAGCTGTGATTGACAGCAGCAATGGCTCCTGCTGCTGTGTCTCAGCCAATGAGGAGAGAGAGCGGGACAAGAGATCCTCAGCTCTCATGAACATCAATGGATTGAGATCCGGCTTGGTAACGGCCAATAAAATTATGGATAGTTTGTAAAAATCAGTCTGTATCGAACATATTTTTCCAGTAAAAGTCAGGGCCTTTTGACGGTGTACTGACAGGCACCTCTGCCAAAAGATACTGGGAGAGTTCAGGCACCAGCCGTGGAAGGAGCAGTCGGCTGCATTTGATGATACCACTCCTGGGTTTCCTCCGGGTACTCCGGTTTCCTCCCACACTCCAAAGACATGCTGGTAGGTTAATTAGATCCTGTGATAAAAATTGGCCAAATATGTGTATGTGTTTGTAAGCGTGTCGGGACCCCACAGGGCAAGGACCGCACTATACCACAGATGGACACCAGTGGCAAAGCCCCCTGAGGCGATTCAGTTTGCATAGGTAGTGCTATACAAGTCATTCATTCACTCCTCTAGTCCCATCTGCAGCCCTGTCATGGAAGAGTGATCTGTCCTCTGGCTCTCCCTGCCAACACAGCTTCACTTCCACTGGGGGCGCTTCCGCTGCTGTGCCAGTCTGGGGCTTGGGCCTCTGCCATCTGCTTCCGCATTCTCCCCACTCCCAGCCCCACGGTGACAGTGTCTGACCCTTTCACAGCAAATGCCCCAATGTGGCCCTGTGCCCACAATGCCAGGCCACTGAGGAGGAGGGGAGAGCAAGACTGGTATGTTGCTTGTAGCCAGTGCACAGACAATATTATCCAGCAGCCAGGCTGAAGATGGGAATCTGCAACCCACCCACCCCCCCCCCCCCAGGTGGAGGGGACGGAGCTAATAACAGCACAGCGATAAAGCAAAACTAAAGACAGAAGTACTTACCTATGCTCCAATGGTCTGATGCCAGCTAGGTCTGGCTTCTTTTAGGTGTGGGACTTCTGCTGTCCTGATTAGCTGGTGCTGGATGACATCACTGCCTTACACACACACAGGACCATACATCCTGGCATACTGGCACCATGCTGGAAATGTAAATGGAGGTGTGCAAGCGCACATTCGTGTACATTCAGCAAAGGATTGGGAAGAGGCAGGTCATTATATTTTATTGCAGAAGAGACATTGCATGCGTCTTCTGTATTAAAAAGTTTGCCTGTTCAGAAGTTTTTATTTTTTGCTCTTAGCTCCACTTTAAAGTGGAAGTAAACCCCCCTATCGTTTTCAGCCAAGGAAGCTGCCATCTTTGCCTCTGTTTAATCTTCAACTGCCACGGTGCTGCACATGTGATCCGTTATGACACCAGCCATTGGATGGTTTGACTGTTTGGTTGAGAGCACAGCCAATGTGCAGTTAGCATTCCCGGCATGCCTTTTTTTTTAAACTGTTAAATCAATGGGTTTACTTCCGCTTTAAGTTAAAAAAGTTTGAGGGTTTATTACATCTTTAATTTTCTGACATTTGCATCTTAGTGGGTTAAATGTTCTTGCATTGATGTGAGAGGATGGATTTAGTGTTGACATTTTATATACATGGACAATTCTTTTAAATCTGAGGCACTCCTACATCTGACATCTGTCTATGGCCTGCTTTAACCACATGCTTTGTTTATTGAGCCAGTTGACTTTCTCAGTTCCTCACTGATAATATAGTCAGGAGATACTTTCATATTAAGCAGGATTTCCACCCATGCCAAAAACTGCTGTTCTCATCAAAGTCAAGAGTTTTTGTAAAAAGAGAACGTTTACAGTCTGTCAGCCTAAATTAGAAATTTCCTGTTTCCGGACCTCAATAGAATGATGCAGAGCTCCAGCATATTGATAATGCATTGTAGAGAGTCTTTACACACTTCTCTCACTGATAGACATTGAAAAAATGTCTGTTAAAATGTTATGATCCTGCAAAACTAGTAACTATATCACCTAGATATACTGTACATTATACAATTCAACTAAATATATGTAAGAAGGCTGCATTACATTACATTGCCCCAGTTTTCGGAAATGACGTTCACAATCTGAAATGTACACATGCACAGATTTAACCCTTTTGTTGCCAGAGCCATTTTTTGCAGTATGCAGCTTCGTGACATTTCACTAAATTGTTCCCTAAAAGAATAATACAATGTGTGACACGTCCAACTTTAATTACAGGAAGTTATCAATTTGTGACAACCTCCAACTATAATTACAGGACAGTGCACGCACACTGGGGAAGCTGGGGCTCATCTGATAATTACAGGACAGTGCCCACACATTGGGGAAGCCGGGGGTCATCTGATATTTACAGGACAGTGCCCACACATTGGGGAAGCCGGGGTTCTTCTGGTAATTACAGGACAGTGCATGCACACTGGGGAAGCCGGGGCTCATCTTATAATTACAGGACAGTGCCCACACATTGGGGAAGCCGGGGGTCATCTGATAATTACAGGACAGTGCCCACACATTGGGGAAGCCGGGGCTCATCTGATAATTACAGGACAGTGCCAACATTGGGGAAGCCGGGGCTCATCTGGTAATTACAGGACAGTGCACGCGCACTGGGGAAGCTGGGGCTCATCTGATAATTACAGGACAGTGCCCACACACTGGGGAAGCCGGGGCTCATTTGATAATTACAGGACAGTGCCCACACACTGGGGAAGCCGGGGCTCATCTGATAATTACAGGACAGTGCACGCACACTGGGGAAGCCAAGGCTCATTTGATAATTACAGTACAGTGCCCACACACTGGGGAAGCCGGGGCTCATCTGATAATTACAGGACATTGCACTCACACTGGGGAAGCCGGGGCTCATCTGATAATTACAGGACAGTGCACGCACACTGGGGAAGCTGGGGCTCATCTGATAATTACAGGACAGTGCCCACACATTGGGGAAGCTGGGGCTCATCTGATATTTACAGGACAGTGCCCACACATTGGGGAAGCCGGGGGTCATCTGGTAATTACAGGACAGTGCCCACACATTGGAGAAGCCGGGGCTCATCTGGTAATTACAGGACAGTGCACGCACACTGAGGAAGCCGGGGCTCATCTTATAATTACAGGACAGTGCACGCACACTGGGGAAGCTGGGGCTCATCTGATAATTACAGGACAGTGCCCACACATTGGGGAAGCCGGGGCTCATCTGGTAATTACAGGACAGTGCATGCACACTGAGGAAGCCGGGGCTCATCTGGTAATTACAGGACAGTGCACGCACACTGGGGAAGCTGGGGCTCATCTGATAATTACAGGACAGTGCCCACACATTGGGGAAGCCGGGGGTCATCTGATATTTACAGGACAGTGCCCACACATTGGGGAAGCCGGGGGTCATCTGGTAATTACAGGACAGTGCATGCGCACTGGGGAAAATGGGGCTTATCTGATAATTACAGGACAGTGCACGCACACTGGGGAAGCTGGGGCTCATCTGATAATTACAGGACAGTGCCCACACATTGGGGAAGCCGGGGGTCATCTGATAATTACAGGACAGTGCCCACACATTGGGGAAGCCGGGGGTCATCTGGTAATTACAGGACAGTGCATGCACACTGGGGAAGCCGGGGCTCATCTTATAATTACAGGACAGTGCCCACACATTGGGGAAGCCGGGGCTCATCTGATAATTACAGGACAGTGCCCACACATTGGGGAAGCCGGGGCTCATCTGATAATTACAGGACAGTGCCAACATTGGGGAAGCCGGGGCTCATCTGGTAATTACAGGACAGTGCCCGCACACTGGGGAAGCTGGGGCTCATCTGATAATTACAGGACAGTGCCCACACACTGGGGAAGCCGGGGCTCATTTGATAATTACAGTACAGTGCCCACACACTGGGGAAGCTGGGGAAGCTGGGGCTTATCTGATAATTACAGGACAGTGCACGCACACTGGGGAAGCCAGGGCTCATCTGATAATCACAGGACAGTGCATGCGCACTGGGGAAAATTGGGCTTATCTGATAATTACAGGACAGTGCACACACACTGGGGAAGCTGGGGCTCATCTGATAATTACAGGACAGTGCCCACACATTGGGGAAGCCGGGGCTCATCTGGTAATTACAGGACAGTGCACGCACACTGGGGAAGCCAAGGCTCATTTGATAATTACAGGACAGTGCCCACACACTGGGGAAGCTGGGGCTTATCTGATAATTACAGGACAGTGCACTCACACTGGGGAAGCCAGGGCTCATCTGATAATTACAGGACAGTGCACTCACACTGGGGAAGCCGGGGCTCATCTGATAATTACAGGACAGTGCACGCACACTGGGGAAGCTGGGGCTCATCTGGTAATTACAGGACAGTGCACGCACACTGGGGAAGCTGGGGCTCAACTGATAATTACAGGACAGTGCACTCACACTGGGGAAACCGGGGCTCACCTGATAATTACAGGACAGTGCACGCACACTGTTGAAGCTGGGGCTAATCTGATAATTACAGGACAGAGCACGCACACTGGGGAAGCTGGGGCTCATCTTATAATTACAGGACAGTGCATGCAGACTGGGGAAGCTGGGGCTCATCTTATAAATACAGGACAGTGCACGCACACTGGGGAAGCCGGGGCTCATCTGGTAATTACAGGACAGTGCACGCACACTCATGGGACTCATCTGATAATTACAGGACAGTGCATGTACACTGGGGAAACCAGAGCTCAGTCTGATTACACCACAGGGTATTTGCTCTGTGGAAATCGTTTGATGTGCCCAGCACTTTTGCATGCATAATAAAGCAGTGCAGCTTCTGAGTGCCGACAGCCCTGGGAGCTAAGCCATTACAATAGCGACTGTGGAGCGTTGTTGGTCAATTCAATAAGCTGGCAAAAGGCAGGATTTCTAGGTAATTTATTGTTAATACCAATGGGTAAATTTAAGGTACACACTGCGGATGTAAACTCATTATGGAAACCTTGCAAACTAATTATTTTTTTTGCCTGGAAAGACACTTTGAAATGTATATTTAAGTTATTAACGTATGTTGAATGAGTTCCTTCTTGTGCCATTTTACTCTCACTTTTTAGAAAATACCTGGGATCTTGCCACTTCCCTTCTCTTTTTGCAACATGGTGACCACACCAAGCATGGATGTAGATCTATGCTCATGTGGTCAGTTTGCATCCCTCATCAGAGCGGATCAGAGCTGCAAGACACCATGCTAATGCAAGGCATGCCTGTAGTCCTATAGTCAGTTTTCCTGCAAGCCCTCCCCCACTCCATGAAAACGCCATCTTAAGCAGCATGTCTGGAACGCAGCATACATAACACAGTGAATGTTTTTTCATGTTGTAGCTGACATCATTCATCTGATGCCCTCAGGAAATACAAGAAAAGGGGCAGTTAGAGAGGCCATGCAATCACTCGATGAAAGAATTTAAAAAAAGAAAAGGTAGAAAAAAAATATTTTAAAAGGCAATTTTATTTGACTATTAGGAGTTTTTTTGGGATATGAAACAATAGTTTTCTTTGATTGACTTCATGGATCTTCATATGCCCCCTCACCACACCATTTGGCCCCTGGAGTCAAAGAACAACACCAATTATTTAAAAATGTCAGAATTATGTGATTCTCTGAAAAATTATGTGTTTTCCTGAAAAGTAGGGGCTTTGACACTGGATGATGCAAAAATCCCTAGCTCCACTTCTTGAATGGGGATTTCTTCTTTTTTAATGACTCAATGGAACAATGGGAAGAAATGTGGAAGGGTACAAAGCAGAGAAGAGTATGTTCGGCTGGAAAAACAAGCAGTAATGTAAACCTGTTGCTTTCTCTGCATGGAGAAAGCACAAGTTTGCTTTAAAATAAAATACTGGTATAAATATCTTTTCCATTAGACAAACTCCTTTGGAGGAGACTGCTCTTTTATTCATCTTTCTCTACTGGTTACAGTAAATAGAGCAGAAATCAAATCACATCCTACCATGCTCATAATCAAAACGATCTACTTATTACTTTTGCTTTATTTTAGTTACGCATTATACATTGCCTCCAAAAGCAATTACACCCCCATCCCTGTTCATGTTAAAAAATGTAATTAGCAGTGTATCCGGATGTAATATAATGTTGAAATTCGCAGTGATTATAAGAGATTGAATTTGTGAGGATGCATACTGTCAGGCAAGGAATTCCCTTGGTTAACTGATTCAGGGCCACAAAGAAATGATGGTATTTTTTCACTATAAACACATGAGCCAGTAACAACTATTAAAGGCAAAAGGTGAATAACTGTATCAAATCAATTTTTTCAGGAAAAAATACTAAAATGAATTGTTGTGCATGCAAACACAATGTATTCCCCAATTTTTTTACAAAATAAAAGATGAGGTCAGTGGCATCACTAGGGTTGGTGTCACCTGGTGCTGAAAAAATTGGAGTCACCCCCCCTCCCTCTCCACCAACTGTAGCCCCCCTCAGTACAGACCCCCCTCCACTAACTACAGACCCCCCCTCTCAGTATAGATCCCCCACCCTCAGTATAGATCCCTCTCACTAAGTACAGACCCCCTTCCTCAGTATAGACACCCCTCCATCAATATAGACCCCCTCCTTCAGTACAGACCCACCTCCATCAATATAGTCCTGCCCTCTAAGTACAGACCCCTCTCCCTTAGTACAGACCCCCCTACATCAGTATAGACCCCCCCTCACTACAGACCCCCCTCCCTCAGTGCAGACCCGCATTAGTACAGACCCCCCTCCCTCAGTACAGACACCCCCTCAGTGCAGACCCTCCCATCAGTACAGACACCCCCCCTAAGTGCAGACCCCCATCAGTATAGACACCCCCCACAGTGCAGACCCCCCTCTTAGTGCAGACCCCCCCATCAGTATAGACACCCCTCAGTGCAGACCCCCCTCAGTATAGAATCCCCCCTCTTAGTGCAGAACCCCCATCAGGATAGACACCCCCCTCAGTGCAGACCCCCTATCAGTATAGACACCCCCTACACTGCAGACACCCCATCAGTATAGAATCCCCCCCTCTTAGTGCAAACCCCCTCCATCAGTATAGACACCCCCTCAGTGCAGACCCCCCTCAGTATAGAATCCCCCCTCTTAGTGCAGAACCCCCATCAGGATAAACACCCCCCTCAGTGCAGACCCCCCCCCATCAGTATAGACACCCCCCATCAGTATAGAATCTCCCCCTCTTAGTGCAGACCCCCCCATCAGTATAGAATCCCCCCTCTTAGTGCAGACACCCCCATCAGTATAGACATTTCCCACCTCAGTGCAGACCCTCTATCAGTATAGAATCCCTCCCTTAGTGCAGACCCCCCTCAGTATAGACACCACTCTCCCCTCCCATAGCGCCCCCTTGCACATGTCCATCTACATATACGGTAGTAAAGTGTACATACCTCAGAACAGCGCGGATGGATACACACAGCGGTGTATGTCCCTCTGGCTCCTCCTCCTCTTGTGTGAATGTAAACAGAAATGAAGAGGAGGCAGCTTCGGTCCACTGTGCTGAATGACACAGCCGAGAAGCGCAGATCAGTGTAGGGCAGCGGGCGGTGTTAGCGGTGCCGCTACCCATGGTTGTCACCCTCTGGCGGGTGTCATCCGGGTGCGCCCCACACCCCCCGCCCCTCCCTAGCGACACCACTGGATGAGGTAGTGTAGAGTAAATAGGTACAAAATGTGTCAAGCCTCAAAACTGTGTGTGCCCATGAAATGGCGAAAAATTAGGGTACTCAAAATGATATAATATGCTATGCTTTAAATACCTTTACAGCTTATCAGTTCATATCGCTAAGTGCTTAAAAACATTTTTTATGCTCTTTTTCTGAGGGTAAAGGGATAAGCACCTTAAAAGTCCCACATACCCACATTTTTTGTCATATCACTGTGCAATCGCTGTTTACATACATGTGCACACCCTCCCTGCACATTTGCATTTGTGGGTGCGCACAGGGTGACAGAGTTGCTGTTAGTTTTTTCTTTTATTACCCCTGTAGTACCCTCTACCTTAGGTAGGTTGCAAGAGGTAGTGTTTTTTTTTTTGTTACAGCCAGTGCAGGTAAATCTAGGCAGGCCTAGCTGAAAGGAGAGGTTTGGTGTGACATGGGGTGTATCTGGGAGCCCTGACCAATCCCCAACTAGGATTGGCAGGCCTCCTATATATACCCAGGATCAGCCTGCTGGAGGGGGAGTTGTCGTGTGGAAGAACTGAGTGATGGAGTGTTAGGCTGTCATGGCTTTTGAGGGAGCCCCCCTTCTGGGGGGGGGGGGGTGATCTTGGGCCTGGAGCTCGGGAGCTGGGAGGGAACCTCTCCATACAACCCAAACTAGAGGTGTCCTGAACAGGAGCAGGAGGTTTGGGTTCCTGGAGGACTAGGCAGACGTCTCAGTCAGTCACCAGTACTATGGAAGGGACGGACTGCACCTAAATGAGGAAGGTGCAGATCGGATGGGAGAGAAGATGACCAAAAAGTTAGAGGGGTTTTTAAACTAGGCAACGGGGGGAGGGTCCAGAGGTAGAGATAGTCAGTGCGGAACATATTCCAGAGGGTAATATTGGCGGCATTAGTGGTAGGTTGACTAAAGCACATAAACCCAAGGTAAGTATAGTAACAAGTCCTAGTTGCAATCTCCGAACACTCAATAAGAGGATAGTATGCGACCGGTCTAAACTACGGGGCATGTTCACCAATGCCAGGAGCCTGGCGGACAAGATGGGTGAACTAGAGATACTGTTGTACGAGGAGGATTTGGATTTTGTGGACACTTTGAGAGACCTGGTTCAACAGCTCTCATGATTGGCTGGCAACCATTCAAGGGTATACCTTTTATCGCAGGGATAGAGAGGGTAAAAAAGGGGGAGGGGTATGCCTATGTATCAAGAATAATGTACAAGTGAATGTAAGAGATGACATCACTAAGGGAGCTAGGGAGGAGGTGGAATCCTTATGGGTAGAGCTTTAAATGGATGAAGCTAAGGGTAAAATAATACTGGGCTTATGCTATAGGCCCCCTAACCTGAGGGAGAAGGGGAAGACGGAATCTCCTATCACAATTTGGATTAGCAGCAAGGATGGGAAGTGTTATCATAAGGCGGGAGTTTAATTATCCAGAGATAGACTGGGCGGAGGGAACCACGCATTCGTCTAAGGCTCGCCAGTTCCTAAATGTCTTGCAGGACAATTTAATGGGTCGGTGTTGTAGAAATTTGACTGTATGCAGAGCACATAGCCAAATCTCCTGTGCATAATAAGCACACTCTTCATCTAATGATATAATGCATCTTACCTAATAACCCACTCATCCAAGTAATCAGACATTACCACCTTCTTACGTCCTCATCTGAATGAATGAATGAATGAATAACTTGCATAGCGCTACAAATGCGAAGTGAATCGACTCAATACGCTTGATTCGTCCTGTGTCCTCCTGCTTCTTAGAAGAGGTGGGTCTTGAGCTTTTTCCTGAAGGCCCGATGGTTTTCTTCCATGCGGATGCTAGTAGGTAGAGCGTTCCATAGCCGCGGTCCTTGGACTGCGAATCTTCGTTCTCCCTTTGATTTGTAGCGGTACTTCTCAGCATGACTGCCTTTCTTAGCAGTCCCCCTTGCTTTTATTTCCAACATAACAAAATCTATGACAAACAGGAAGCGATAGCTACAACAGCCAATCACTGGGGGAATCCGTAGTGGAGAAGGATCTGGGGGGTTTTGGTAGATCATAAACTCAATAATAGCATGCAATGCCAAGCTGCGGTTTCCAAAGCGAGCAAAGTCCTTTCTTGTATTAAGAGAGGTATGGACTCCAGAGAGAGAGATATCATTTTGCCCCTGTTCAAATCATTAGTAAGACCTCATCTGGAATATGCAGTTCAGTTTTGGGCACCAGTTCTCAAAAAGGATATTGGGGAACTGGAGAAAGTGCAGAGAAGGGCAACCAAACTGATAAGAGGCATGGAGGAGCTCAGCTATGAGGAAAGATTAGAGGAACTGAATTTATTCACCCTTGATAAGAGGAGATTAAGGGGGGATATGATCAACATGTATAAATATATAAGGGGTCCATATAGTGAACTTGGTGTTGAGTTATTCACTTTACGGTCAACAAAGAGGACAAGGGGGCACTCTTTACGTCTAGAGGAGAAGAGATTTCATCTCCAAATAAGGAAAGGTTTCTTCACAGTAAGAGCTGTGAAAATGTGGAATAGACTCCCTGCAGAGGTGGTTCTAGCCAGCTCAGTAGATTGCTTTAAGAAAGGCCTGGATACTTTCCTAAATGTACATAATATAACTGGGTACTGACATTTATAGGTAAAGTTGATCCAGGGAAAATCCGATTGCCTCTCGGGGGATCAGGAAGGAATTTTTTTCCCCTGCTTTAGCAAATTGGAGAATGCTCTGCTGGGGTTTTTTTTGCCTTCCTCTGGATCAACTGTGGGTATAGAATGGGGTATATGGGATTGTATGATATATATATATATATGTATATATATATATATTTTTTGTTTAATTTGTGGTTGAACTGGATGGACTTGTGTCTTTTTTCAACCTAACTAACTATGTAACTATGTAACTTCTTCAGTACAAAATTACATCACAGGAAATGACCATATAAGGATGTAACAACACAGTATGTACCTTTCAACACAGGAAATACAACAACCAATACACAATGACTACAATTCTTCTGATAGGAAACCTTATACTACCGCTCCTCATGGATGGAACGCTATCTGCAGGCGCACGTCATGGCACCCCAAATATGTTGATCAGGCATACAGGGGTGACAAGAGCGCACATCCACTAAAACCGATAATGTGTTTGCAGGGCGAACAAATCCCCCCAGATGATCGTTCTGTGCATAGCATGTCCTCACTCCGCAAACAGCTCTTTCCAAACAACAGGAAGTTTTCCACTACCTAACAGGTCTCAACCAGCGTCAGTCTGCCTCAGTCAGCTCTTTAGAGCGGGCTGGGGGAGAACGAACACTGGGGGACTCTTATGACAATACATAACATTTTCTACAACAGTCAGATGTTAGGCGCACCAACTAGAAATTAAGCGTTTCTGAATCTACTGATTACCAACAATCACAACCACAGAACTGATCACGAATGTGGAAATACGGGGCAATTTAGGAAACAGCAATCACAGGTCAATTGGCTTCAGTATAAATCACACAAACATAAGGGGAATACAAAGACGCTGAATTTAAAAAGGGCCAACTTCCCTAAACTACGAACCTTGCTAGAAGGCATAAATTGGGATAAAATCTTAGGATCATAGAACACGGAGGAGAGATGGGTTTGCTTTAGGAGCATATTAAATAAGGGCATTAGCCAATGCATCCCATTGGGTAATAAATTTAAATGAGCGAACAAAAGTCTTGGATGGCTTAACTCCAATGTAAAAATGCATATAAAAGCAAAGGAGAAAAAAATACAGGGTTGAGGGATCATCATCAGCATTCAGACTTTATAAAGAATGCAACAAGAAATGTAAGGGTGCAATTAGGGCGGTTAACATAGAACACAAAAGACACATAGGGGAGGAGAGCAAAAAAAAGAAATTCTTTAAGTATGTAAACAGTAAAAAAGGGAGGACAGACCATATTGGCATCATAAAGAATGAGGAAGGAGGAAAAAAAAAAAAAAAAAAGAATGAGGAAGGACATCTGGTTACAAAGGATGGGGAGATGGCGAAGGTATTGAATTTATTCTTCTCCTCATGGCACATCACAGGATGCACCTCCATGGTTAACAGAGGACAGAATAAAAATTAGACTTGGGAAAATTAACATTAATAAACCTCCGGGACCAGATGGCTTGCACCCAAGGAAACTTAGGGAAAAAGTCAAGTAATTGCCAGACCATTGTTCCTCATTTTTACTGACAGTCTACTGACTGGAATGGTATCAGCTGATTGAATGGGGAGATGGTGAAGGTATTGTGATGTGCCATCTTCTCCTCATGGCACATCACAGGAAGCACCTCCATGGTTAACAGAGGTCAGAATTAAAATTAGACTTGGGAAACTTAACATTAATAAACCTCCGAGACCAGATGGCTTGCACCCAAGGAAACTTAGGGAAAAAGTCAAGTAATTGCCAGACCATTGTTCCTAATTTTTACTGACAGTCTACTGACTGGAATGGTATCAGCTGATTGGAGAAAAGCCAATGTAGCACCAATATTAAAAAAGGGCTCAAAATACATCCCTGGGAATTACAGACCAGTTAGCCTAACATCAATAATATGCAAGCTCTTGGAGGGGATGATAAGGGACTATTTACAAGATTTTAGTAATGAGAACGGTGTCATTAGCAATAATCAGCATGAATTCACGAAGAATCGTTCTTGCCAAACCAATCTAATAAAGGGACACTAAAACACATTTTTTTTTTAAAAATAACAAACATATCATATGTAGCACTCACCCCCGTAGGAGATACTGATGAATGTATAATTCTGTGCTCTGCCTATCAACCCCAAGAATAGACTCAACCCCTCTGGCACACCTGTATGGTGATGTTAGTGCGAGACTTAGCAGTAAAGAGAAATACAGTATTGGTACACTATATAGTATATTTACCGTAGCCTTGGAACTCGTAACTTCACCAGCTGTAGTAATAGATGGAGTCTATTAACCACCACCTATTTACTGAGAAAATAATTAAGCACAATAAACAAAGTGGTAACTTAGGTATAGAGAATGACAATAGATAACAGTTAATGTGTACATGAAACTGATAATTCAATGACCACCATAAGGATGTATATGCAGACAGGCGAACAGTAAGACAGATGCTCAATATCCTCAAACACTTATATTAAGCACCTTCCCACTGACCTCAAAGCATACGCACCCAATCTGCAATAACTGTTAAAAACATACAGTAATATAACACAATACATATATGCTGTGTTCAAGGGCTCCCCCTAGGTTGTAATGCAATGTTCACGTCTGCAAAGTGAACTACAGTACTTTGAAGAAAGTGATAGAAGTCCCTTGTCTTCTTGGTCTTCAGCTAGCTCAGGATATTAGACTGCAGTATTTGTAAATCCAACAGGGAAAACAAGTGGACAGCAGACTGTATGATGAGTGATGCGCTGATAAATGTGTACTGGCAAACAGAAGGTACTTATAATACTTTCTCCTTAGCAGTGGATGCGATGCAGCATTAATTTATAGCACAGGGAAAGCAACCCTGAAGTTCAACTGTATGCAGCGCATAGATAAGCGAGAGCACTTCTGTGGGACTACAAGTTTCACCAGTAGACTGTAGCTGACACACTTAGTCAACAGTACACTTTACTGAAGTGGGCAGGTGCCCTTCTCACCAAATAGTCCCAGAGGCTGTGAGGCTCTGTCCAGACTCTCCTCCTGGTGTCTCAGTCTGATGAAAGATGGCTCTGTCCATGCGGTATCGCTCTTCTGGATGGCTGAGGTGCAGATGGCTTCAAATGCTCCGAAGCACAGACCGATCCTCCCGCTCGATCAGCGTAAAATGTCAAAAAGCCTTAAAAGGACTAATTAAAAAACACAAACAAGGACTATAAAAATAGTAACAGTTCTTGAAGCTCTCTTTCTCCCCTGAACTAAAGTATAATGCTAACTTCCGCTTTAAGGACTCCTGACCCCCAGACATGCCACATTTGGCATGTCATTTTTTTGGTGGGAGGGGGGGAGCAGGTACCTAGTCACAGGTCCCAGGAGATTGCCCGGCCATTCAGAACATGCAGCGCCACTCGAGCATGCGCAGTGTGCACCCGGCTGTGAAGCCACAAGCTCTCGCAGCCAGGTGCCCACACTTGCAATGCCGGCGCCGCGGAGAGGAGAAGGAGAGAAGCAAGGCTTCGGGCGGCCGCATCACTGGACCATCAGACAGGTTAGTGTCTGTTTATTAAAAGTCAGCAGCTACACTTTTTGTAGCTGCTGACTTTTAATAAGCACAGAAAGGGGTGGAGCTCCCCTTTAAGGACTAGGAACTCTCAGTCCCTTAGAAAGTAGCACAAAGTGTTGTAGGTTGCATACAGGAGTATCTCCAACTTCCGCTCATCGGATTCCTCCCCCCTCCGGTGTCCCAATTGGCACCTTTCGGGGGGAGGGGTTCTGCCAGCTCCAGCAGTGCTAAATCTAAGGTCAAGGACACTTGGGCAGAGTCAGAAATATAATCTACCCACAGGGGCCATACATTGGTATACCGTTCTCTGGAACCTCTACAGGTAGTGATCCAATCCTCCGCCTCTCTGTTCTCATTCACTCTGCACACTCACTCCTCCCGGGACTGTACTGACTTATTGGCATAGGAGGAACGTGCAGAAGAAAATGGACCGGAGAGAAGGGGATATCCAAACCTAGAACTTCTTTAACATGGTCTCTAATATCCTTCCAGAAAGGGGCAATCACTGGGCAATCCCACCATAAGTGTACCAGTGTACCTCAGCCCCCACAGCACCGCCAACATAACTCAGATGTGGAAGAATATATCCGGGCCATGTCAGTGGGCACCCTATAACAGCATGACAAGATCTTGTAATTTGTCTCCTGCATTCTAGAGTCAATAGAACTTGAATGGGTAAGCTTGTACAGGTGTGTCAGTTGAGTGGAAGTAAATTCCTGTGACACAGCAGTTGGTAAAGTTCTGAGACCATATGTGGCCCGGGTTCATCAGCCTTAAAAAGGCCTTCAAAATATAGGGATGTAATATCTCTTATGAAGCTGCTGTGCACTTCAAAAAAGTGGTGTAATTGCCTATACCTCCAAAAGTTAATGTGAGGACTTTCGGGTCCAGCTGTCCGAGACTCAAAGGGTATCAGCTTGCCATTCCTCAATAGTTTCCCACAGCTAGCATTTCCATCATCCACCCAGGGTCCAAAGAAAGACATTTCTTCCCCCAGATGGAACCAGAGAAACCCTCCCAGAGTTTATGTATGAAAGCAGCATTTCCATCATCCACCCAGGGTCCAAAGAAAGACATTTCTTCCCCCAGATGGAACCAGAGAAACCCTCCCAGTGGTGCCAGTGGGAACAAGATCCCATGTCTTAAGTGCATGGGTCGTCAATGGGGATGCATTTTCCGACAACCCCCTGTGCTCCAGAGTTTAGAGTGGGTATGAAAGCACCAGTTCAGAATCCGCTGGAGCACTATAGCGCTATAGTATCTCTGTCTCTGTCTACTATGTCCGAAATTCCCAAGCCACCCAAATGCATTGGGCATTTTAGTACTGTCAGAGCAATGCACGATTTCTGCCAGTTCCAGATAAACCTAGTAAACATGCTGGATAATTGGGTGAAGAATTTTCTGGGCAGGGCTATAGGGAGCATCTGTAGGTAAAATAGTATCCTAGGGAGGACATTCATTTTTATGATAATCACCCTCCCAAGTCAAGTGAAAGCAGTCTTTGTTTATTGCGAAAGATCACGATTAACTGCGGTCACCAACCGAGGGTAATTAGATGCGTATAGTGTGTCGAAGCTGTCTGTTAGCTGAATGCCTTGGTACCTTAAGCCCTTTTAAGACTATTGGCCATGGCCAGGGATATCGGGATAGGTAAAATTTCAGATTTTGTAAGTAGTCATGAGCCAACACTAATTGTTAAAAAAGGATTGTCCATAAATTGTTTAAATCCTCGCTGTCAAGACTTGGGACATCCGGTTTCCAATGTGCAACACTCCCAATTTCACAGTCCCAGAGGGTTGCAGCTGTGCATAAATAGTAGCATAAATAGAAGACATAGATTTAAGCAAGTAAGGCCCCTTTCACATGGGGTGTTGGTTTTTTACGGACTCCGCTTGCTCAGTGGTGATCGATCCGTTGATCCCCGCTGAGCCGACGAATGACAGGTTTGTCTCTGCTCACTGTGCAGGGATGGACCTGTCAGAGCCCCGCTATCCTCTTTGGGGGATCGGATGAAAACGGACCGACTGTCCGTTTTTATTCGATTCGATCCGCCAGACGGATGGAAAATAGGGTTTCCATCCATCTGCATTTAGTGAATCTGATGTCAGCGGACATGTCACCGCTGACATCCGTCGCTCCATAGAGGTGCATGGAGCGTTCGTTCAGGTCCGCCTAAAAAACTGACAGGCACACCTGAATGGTCTGTATGTGTGAAAGAGCCCTTAGGGTCTTGCAGCGTGGCCTTCAAAGGACTGCACTGTGATCGGACTTGAACCTCATTCTGCCTGATAGCCATGCGCAGCTGTAAATATCTAAATAGATAATGGTTGGGCAGCAAAACTTTTTGCTGAAGAAGTGGATAGGTCAACAACTTGTTTGCATCCACTAATACCATTTTAGTCACTGAAAAAAAAAAGCTCTTTCACAAGACACTTGACTGCATTTAAGGGCTCTTTCACACGGGGCGGAGCCGTAATGATCCGCCCCGTGAAGATCCGCTGCTCAGCGTGGATCGCACAGCTGTTCCCCCGCTGAGCCGGCTGATGACAGGGCAGTCCCTGCACACTGTGCAGGGACCGCCCTGTTCGTTCTCCGCTCTCCTCTATGGGGGATCGGATGAACACGGACCGTCTGTCCGTGTTCATCCGATCCGCTCTGCAGACGGATGAAAAAATAGGGTTTTCCTCCGTCTGCAGAATCGGACAATTGCGGAGGCGGACGATAGCGGGTGTCATCCGCTGACACCCGCTACCCCATAGACATGCATGGATGTCCGTTTTTCATCCAAAAACGGATGGATGAAAAACGGACATACGCTCCGCATGTGTGAAAGGGGCCTAAGAGTAAAAAGTACAAAAGGTTTGTAAATACAACAGGCTGTAATTTCTGGTCCTACAAAAAAGTAGGACAGTTCTCACATGCTATATGTTAAAAATCAATAAGGCCTTCATTCTCAACAAAATCATCATTGTCATTTGTAGGAGGGCATGGGTTCACTAGAACTGGATAAGAGGTTCAGCCTTAAAGTGGTTGTAAATGATCACCTTATAAAATAACCTATTTAGTTTGAAATAGAAATGAAAGGCAAAACATTTGTGTATAAATTCAAAAAAACATTATAAATACCTTTTTTCATTGTGTTTGTGATCACATTCCCTCTGTTCTCATCTGCATAAGAGCTGGGGGGAGTAGAAGCAGCACAACACTGAGCTTCCCAGTGAAAGGCTGTGCAGGAGGCGTGTCAGGACAAGTCTGATCATTGGAGGAGAGCATACTGAGTTCCCAGCATAGCTAGAGAACTGATCACAGTATGCTCTCCTGCTTAGTGTGGCCAGTTTTTAATAGGAAAGTAGAGGGACTGGCAGGAACACCAGGGATTTCAAACAAAGAAGGTAATACAAAGAGAGCAGGATACTTTTTCATACAAGTACATGGTACAGCAGGAACATATCAGGAATATGAAATGTTGGGATAACAAACGGTTTAAGGTTAACTTTTTTTTTGCTTTCAAATAAAAAAAGATGTTATACTTACTTGCCCTGTGCATTAATATTACACAGCATGGCCCATTACCTCCTCTTCTGGAGTCCCCCACTGGGGCTCTTCGCTCCTCCTTTCCTCCAAGTGCCCCCTCAGCAAGAAGAAGTACCTATGCTGGCGTGTGCTTCTGAGCCAGGCTGCGTGTGTCCTTAGACACAGGCAGCCTGGCTCAGCCATGCCCCCTGCTCCCACCCCACAAGATTTGACTGACAGCAGCAGAAACATATGGCTCCCACTCCTGCCTGTGTCCCCTGTGAAGGAAGAGGGCGGGAGCAGTGCTGCTGCAGACAGGACAGCACAGGGTCATGAGAGGAGACAGGTAAGTATTTAGGGAGGGTGGTGGGGGCGGCAAGAACAAGTAGTGGGACATTTTTTACCTTAAAGTGGTGTTGTACCCAAAATTTGAAGTTAATCCCATTGCAATCCATTATAGTCATACATGCAGAACTGGGCATTAAAAAAAAATTTTGTTGGCTTAATTACCTTATATTTTTAAGAAATTGCTTACTTCCTGGGTCTACTCCCGTGGGAGTAGGCGTGTTTTTTCGCCTTTCCCCGGCCCTGCAAAGACCCCTGGGAGCTGTGTAATAGTCTTCCCATGAATCACTGGGAAACACCGCCATGCCGAAATCTTGTGTGATTTAGGGGCCGAGTGACACCGGTCACCTGATGACGCCGCCCGTTGCGATGGCAACCCGGAATTCGACTGCGCTGCTTGCTGCTAGCATTGAGCATGCGCGGGATCGAGCGGTGAATGCTGGGAGCACAGCATTCACTGCCTACTGGAAAATACATGCTTGTGGGCTTCAAATTCCCACAAGCAAAATGACAACCGCCAGGAAACTTTTTTAACCGCTTCCCGACCGGCGCACGACGATGTACGTCGGCAGAATGACACGGACAGGCATAAGGGCATATATATAAGTCCCTTTTAAAATGCCGCCGTGCCATCAAGAATGCGCCGGGAGTGGCGCACTCCTGCCCCGGTCGGGACCCCCGTGAGGCCGGTCGCGGGTCCCGCGGACTCGATCGCGGCGGGGACACCCGCGATCGCCTCACGGGAAGGCTGAACGGGGAGATGCGGAAATAAACAGCATCTCCCCGTCCTGCCTAGCAACTAGTGACGCCGATCTCTGCTCCCTGTGATTGGAGCAGAGATCAGCATTCACTATCTGACAGCCACGCCCCCCCCACAGTAAGAAACACACCCCTAGGCATACTTAACCCCTACACTGCCACCCCCTGGTTATCCCCTTCACTGCCAGTGTCATTTATACAGGAATCAATGCATTTAAATAGCATTGATTGCTGTATAAATGACAATGGTCCCAAAAATGTGTCAAAAATGTCCGATGTGTCCACCATAATGTCGCAGTCACAAAAAAAAAATTGCGGATCGCCGCAATTACTAATAAAAAAAAATTATTAATAAAAATGCTATAAAACTATCCCCTATCTTGTAAACGCTATAACTTCTGCGCAAACCAGTCAATAATCGCTTATTGCGATTTCTTTTAACCAAAAATATGTAGAAGAATACGTATCGGCCTAAACTGAGGAAAAAAAAAATTTTTTTTATATATTTTTAGGGGATATTTATTATAGCAAAAAAAAAAAAAGAATGCATTTTTTTTCAAAATTGTCGCTCTTTTTTGTTTATAGCGCAAAAAACAAAAACCGCAGGGGCGAGCAAATACCACCAAAAGAAAGCTCTATTTGTGGGAAAAAAAGGACATCAATTTTGTTTGGGAGCCACGTCGCACGACCGCGCAATTGTCGTTGAAAGCGACGCAGTGCCGAATCGCAAAAAGGGGCCTGGTCCTTTGGCTGCAAATTGGTCTGGTCTGAAAGTGGTTAAAAGTTATCCTTTGCGACGAAATCGGAAAGCGGGGGAACTGGGAGACAAAAAATGTGAGTACTAAATTGTCCGTTTTAAAAGATATAAAGGATCCTAAAAAAAAAAAATGATAGGTGGGCGGAATCCCGCTTTAATGCAGGGATTGCATTAAGGTAAAAAACAATCAGACTTTAGAACCACTTTAAGTTGAACAGTGTGAACATCCACCAACTGTGCTACAGTTTGCAAAGCTTCTGTTGCAATGTCACTTTGTTTAAGCTGGTTAAACAGTTTATTTAAATATGACATATCAGGGATCAAAGGTTACTTTTTTGAGAGTTTTTGTTTCAGGCTGGAACATAGAAACTTGATATTGAAACCATTCAAAGGGTTAGAAAAGGGTTCATCCTCTGACAATTCTCCAGGCATTCTTTTTCTCTTTGTGATCCTTTTCTGGGGTAAATGTCTTTCATTTGCAGGATTACCAGAATTCCCCAACAGGGAACTGCTTGTGTTTGTGCCCAAAGATCCCACTGGTGTAATTAGGTTTGCAAATGAATCCCTTAATATAAAAATTTGGTAAATCCTACCATTTACAATTTTCTGTAGATTATCGAATCCACGTTTGCGGATACTCTGAAACTGGACTAGCGATATCAAAGATTTACATGAACAGGAATGAGATAAGCATGGTTTCATATTGCGTCCAAACAAGAAGCAGATTTTTGGCCTTATTCAGTTTTATTGTAAAACCAAGTATTCAACGATCTATTCCAAGCAACAGTAGAACGATATAATAAAATTATTGTACAGGATTTACAGTGCATGGTGCCAACAGTTCATGAAGAGCTTTACAATATGATTAATTTGGTCAATAGTGGATACAAATATGATACTCTCTGCTTTGTCTTGCTCCACCATCTAGTATTAGGCAGGGAGCTCCTCACAAATTTACTTGCCAGGATTAGTTATCCTTGTTGATTGATAGAGATCCATTGATTTCTCCCTAAGCTTGGCCTTGTTTAACTTTTCTCTTCTACCACTAGGTGGTACTTGGTGATACTAGATATGAGAAGGGGAACCCAAGGTCAGATTATGGGTATATGGGGTATCCCAGCCAATGGGCAAGGGTTTTCTTGAATCCCTTGGCCTGCTGGGAGACCTATATATTTGTGTGGAGTCAGGTGATATGTGTTCTGTGCCACCTGGACGGCTGTCTGGGTAGATGCGTGTCATTCGTCCTGGGCTGCTAGGCCGGAGCTTGGGCCTATCCTGGGGCCATCTGGCTGCCAGGTTGTGTGAGGGCCTATTCAGAAGTAAGAGGGCAGCACAGGGTTGGTACTGCGGTTTGCAGTCCAACCAGAAGTGACGGTTCTGCCGGCCAGAGAACCTGTCGTGGTCAGAGGTAGAAGGGGAGCTGTCGCCACTAAGGGACCGACCGCCTTTACCAGGGACCACAGTGAGTAACTGAAGCAAGTACCGGAGCAGTAATCTCACTGAACGGGCACGAAGGAGAATCGGGAAACTTCTGGCCGTGATCAAGTCAGGGACCCATCAGCAGAGGTGACGCTTGCAGAGCAGCCTTGTGTGTCAAGCCAGGGACCGAGCTGATCAGCAGGGATGAAGCTTGAGAAGTGTCTGGAGTGCCAAGCTAGGGACCCAGTTGGGAAGCGTGGGTGACGATTGAGGGAGATACCACTGCAAAGATTGACGGCTACAGCGTTGGCTTACTTTGCCAGGAGGCTGTCATGTGACCTCCTCCCATGATCACGCTGCCCCCTGCGGCACATGAGCAGCGTGCTTTGTGATTACAGATCGGGGTAAAGGGCCCATAACAGCGGCCCTTTACCATGTAATCAGCTGTGTCCAATGACAGCTTATCACTGGTGTAAACAGAAGCAAGTTATCGGCACTCCTTTCCTCGCGCTATCAGCGTGAGGAGAGGAGAGCCGATAACTGGCTTCTGTTAAAGGGACATCTACACTGATCATCAGTGTCCTGATTATCAGTGCCCACCAGTGCTGCCAATCAGTGCCCACCAGTGCTGCCAATATGTGCCCATCAGTGCTGCCAATCTGTGCCCATCAGTGCCTCCTTATCAGTGTCACCTATCAGTGCTGCCAATCAGTGCCACCTACCAGTGCCCATCAGTACCGCTATCAGTGCCCATTAGTGCCACCCATCAGTACTGCCTATCAGTGCAGCCTAATCAGTGCCTCTTCATCAATGCCCACCAGTGCCGCCTCATCAGTGCCCATTAGTGCCACCTTATCAGTGTCCATCTGTGCCCATCAGTGCAGCCTATCAGTGCCGATCAATGAAGGACGAAAATTACCCGTTTGAAAAATATTATAACAAACTATGAAAAATATATATATATTTTAAAATGTTCTGCCTTTTTTCGTTTGTTTAGCAACTAAATACCACCAAAAGAAAGCTTTATTTGTGTAAAACAATATATATAAACATTTCATATGGGTACAGTGTTGCATTTTGATAGAATAAACTCTTTTTTTTTTTTTGTTTTAAATAAAACTTTTCTCTGTTTATTACACTATGGAGATTCTTTGATTGTAAGTGTAATACCTAAATGTGTGAGGAGCAAAGGAGTGCTGGCACCCTGTTTGTAACTGGAAGAGAGTGACCTCTGGTGGCCACTAGGGAATACTACATCTCTGCTTGGTAACCTTTATTGATGTGAGGAGTGGAGTAGCTGTGAAACTTGTGATCCTATCTGAAGGAGAGGGACACCTGGTGACCGGCTGAAAGCATTACATTTAAAGCATTGTGTATCCTGCTTAGCAAGAGGTCATACAATTTAGCTGAGAGTTCTGTATGCGTCCGTCTAGCTGGGCACTGGAGGTGAAACAGGGAAGTGCACTTATTTTGTTGGAAGATTGATCACTGAGTGTGGCCTTTACATATTATTATGTCTTTCAATTATCTAGCACTGCCCCCCCCCCCCCCCCGTAGGGATTACTGTGTGTAGACTTCCCTGGGCTTTCCCCTTCTTATCTTGCAGCCAGTTATTAGGGGTTTTCACACAACCACCCCTACTTTTCATCTGCTCGTTATTCAATAATCAATCCAGGTTTTTTTTTTTTTTTTGTATTTATTGTTGGAACTTGGATGAATGAAGGGAATAGTGGCATACTCCAACTGAAAGTAATTACAGATGAAGACAACTCTCACTCGGCCTCACCAGGTTGAATGTGGTAGCAGACCCTCTGCTATACCATACAACGCTTTTATGGGAGGAATACATCCTTTGCTTGCTCTGGCAGCAGACTTGGTGAAACTGTTTAACTTCAGGACACTCACTAGCATCCTCTTTGACTGACATCCGTCCACTGACTCTACTGGCTGAAGGGATGGCCCTCACAGGACAGGCCCCATGGCACAGATCTGTACTCATTGTAGGCCGAAACAGATCCTTCCTGGCGTCTCTCCCTTCCAGTCAGCTCTGCAGGACATCTGGGTTGCAGCTTCACTTGGATTCAGGCTCTCAGGTCAACTACCTGAGGCTGCATGGCAGCTTCTGCAGTGGAGGGACTCCCTCCAGGACCCTCCAGTTTGAGAGATGGGTGCAGAAAGAGTGGAAAGAGCACTGTGGAATAGGGCAGTGGAAAAGGATCTTTACAGCCAGGGTGGCTGGCAGGGCCTGAAGAGAGCTATCTGGGAGTGCTAGCTGAGCAGAGGACAGCTAGCACCTGAACTATTCTACACCACAGGGGACCGCGGCCCCTGCCTGCAAAAGACAGTTCATCGAGGCCTGGCTGGAGTAGTGTCAGGCCTACCTACATGGTGCTAGCTAGTCTGGAGGAGTGATAGTCTGCAGCAAGGGAAGTGCTAATGAAGTAACAGTCTGCAGCAAGTGAAGTGCTGGAGGAGGAACAGTGTGCAGCAAGTGAAGTGCTGGAGAGAAGATTGAGGTGTATGTACAGGGAGTGTACATAGTAGTCCCAATTGATGATCTACAATTTTACAATTGATTGTTCTACAACCTGCAAACTATATACCCTGATCTATGAGGCTGAGCTATATACCCTTATCTGTAATGCTGAGCTATATACCCTGATCTGTAATGCTGAGCTGTATACCCTGAACTGTGAGGCTGAGCTATATGCCCTGATCTGTAATGCTGAGCTGTATACCCTGATCTGTGAGGCTGAGCTATATATTCTGTCCTGTGATGCTAAGCTGTATACTCTGTGCTGTGATTCTGGGGTTGTATACTCTGTCTTGTGATGCTGAGCTGTATACCCCTGACACTATGGGTGGAAGCAAGTGGAATACAGGGGACGGAGTGGGTGGATTCTATAAGGGGTGGGGCTTATGAGAAGTGGTATGGGTCAAAAAGGAAGGTCGGGGTTTGGCGCCCCCCATCCTAAAACGTCAACAGCCGCCACTGCATTACATTTAACTTGTTCTGCAGTTATGGCATTGGTACAGCCCTGAATGGCTGCATTGCTTTTTTTAGATGGCCCGTTGGGATTGAGGGGTCACAGTAGATCTGTGGCTCAACTGCCTGATTTTAAAAATCCTGGGCACTCGTTTGAACAAGAAAATGCTTATATCTTATAGTGTTTTGGCTTATGTTGGCTTCTTGTAGTCCTGTGAACTAAGGCCTCATTCATAAGGTATGTTAGATGTCAATGGTAATGCATCAAAACGTATATAAAGTGAAGGTAGTGCTGCGCTATGAACCTAAATACTGTGCATAATAAAATGCAAAGGTGCTCAATGAAAGATATGGTTGAAAGAGGCAATGTTTAAAGGTCGATATATATCCAGTCCTAGGCAGTATAAAAACGCATCGCATGCCCTGCGATTTCTTCGAATAAAACAATAAAAGTGTATCAATAAGACAATAAAAGTATATCAAACACTCAAATGATTCTTTGTAGAACAGTGATAGGAAATATATCCATGGGAAATCGCATGCCCTGCAACTTCTTCAGATAAAACAATAAAAGTGTATCAATAAGACAATAAAAATATATCAAACACTCAAAAGATTCTTCGTAGAACAGTGATAGGAAATAAATCCATATGGTGTGCACATGAAGTGAAAAAACGGTGCTCAAAAAGAAGGTGCACTACTATTGCAATAAATCCTGAAGGAATAGGTAAAATCCTAAATGGCATATAAAAGCATACAAAAAAGTTTCCTCCATATAGGTATATGCTGCAAATGTTCTTATAGGTGAAAGCAAAAAAGATAAATAGTGTCCATATAAGGTGCAAGGTAGGTAAGTGGCTGTATATTAGCAGTGTCAGGATAAAATGACAAAGTGCCAGCATAAAATGACAAAGTGCTGATAGGTGACTTCCTGGTTCCTGTGCAGAGTAATGTGTAGATGTACCCTTACCTTACTGCTGTAAGGTAACAGCATGTGGGTATATCTCAATGTGTTTCTTGGCAGCCTCCCAGTATGGCGTATCCGGCTCCGGTGTGTGTCTCTAATCTGGAATCAGAGTCCCCCTATTGTCCCTGGTGTGTCCGCATCCAATGAACCTCGTAATGGGGCATGCCTATCATCAGCACTTTATGCTAGAGGAGATCTGACACTGGGGGAAACTGACTAACTGCCACTGACATCACCAGTAACATTAATACAGTGATCAGTGCTAATAATATGCTAATGTCACTGAGTAGGAAGGGGTTAACATCTAGGGCGAACAAAGGGTGAAATGTGTGCCTAACTATGTGTAATGTGTGTGATATGTGCTGCTTTTACTAAGGATCTTGTTTTTTTTTTTCATGCTTATCAGGGAATAAAAAAAAAATCAAGATCCCCTGTCAGTGAAGCCAGGCTGACGGGCGCCTAAACCCCCCCCCCACCTGGGCATGTGAATCACCTACTAGGTACGTGATCCAGCGTAGGGAGGCCGCTTTGCTGCTGCACATGTTAGGCTGTCAGCAAGCAGTTAAAAATGTTTTTTTTTGGGGGGAGAATTTTTTTGTAAAAATGCGTTTACACTTAGCAAATACTTCCCACATCAAAATGTCCCACTCTTCAAAATCACACCTTAGGCCGGGTTCAAACTTGTACGACAATCGCTCCGACATTGGGAGCTCATGTCTCATGATGTGTGCAAATCAACAGCCGTCTTAACTGGTCTGACACAAGTCAGTCAGACTTTGAAAAAGGTTCCTGCACTACTTTGGTCCGACTTTGATCCTACTTCCACCCATTGAATATCATCATCGTCTTAACTGATCCGATTTTGTTTGGCATGCGACTTGTGCTCTGGAAGGGGAACTTTTTAAAGAAAAATGGCATGGGGTTCCTCCTCCAAGACCATACCAGGCCCTTCGGTCTGGTATGGATTTTAAGGGAAATCGCCCACGCAAAAAAAGTGGGGCCCCTCCCAAAATCCATACCAGACCCCCCCCTGCTAAACCATACCAGGCCACATGCCCTCAACATGGGAGTGTGGGTGTTTTGGGGCACCCCAAAGCACCTTTTCCCCATGTTGATGAGGACAAGGGCTTCTTCCCGACAACACTGGCCGGTGGTTGTCAGGGTCTGCGGGTGGGGGGCTTATCGGAATCTGGAAGCCCCCTTTAACCAGAGGGCCCCCAGATCCCGGCCCCCGGGAAGAGGCCCTTGTCCTCATCAAAAGGAAGGTGTCTCTAAGTGCAGAACAAAAGGACTTTTTTAGCCAAAGGGATCCCCGTTCATTGAAGTCGGATGGATGTCGGATTTAAGTCTCAGGGCAAAGTCAGATCCACAGTCGTACGACTGTCGTGTCGAACCAGTGTGAACCCATCCTTATTCATGCCATCAGTTTTCTGCAGCACATATATTTGTAAAAAAATATTAGAACTAAACTAAACTAAAATATCTGATGAGCACCTTGAGAATTCATTGAGAATTACTACTACATCCATTGGACCAGATATTGGGCTCCATTCACTAAAGGAAAGATCGCATGCGGTATTCAGGTGTCCGGACACATTTCTCCTAAATATCGCATGCGATCCTGAAACAATGCCGTTTTGCGGTATTCACCGCAGAAACGCTGAAAAAGCTTGGTAAATACTGCATGAAAAGGTGTTAAACTCAATTCACAGAAGGAAATAATTAAATGCATGCGGTAATTAACTAGTTTTCCAGGCATGTGGTATTTAAAGTGATACTTGTTTTTTTTTGTTTTTTTTTAATAACAAACATGTTATACTTACCTGCTCTGCGCAGTGGTTTTGCACAGAGCAGCCCTGATCCTACTTTTCTCGGGTCCCTCGTTGGCGCTCCTGGCCCCTCCCTCCTGTTGAGTGCCCCTATAGCAAACAGCTTGCTATGGGGACACCCAAGTCGAGCAGCAGCTCCCGGTGTCTATTCAGACAGGGAGCTGCGGCCAGGCCCCGCCCCCTGTATGAGGAGGAAGAGTCCTGGACAGCTGAGTCTCTCGTGCCACATCGCTGGATCAAGAGGGGGCTCAGGTAAGTATTAGGGGGGCTGAGGGGGGCTGCTGCACACAGAAGGTTTTTTATCCTAATGCATAGATTGCATTAAGGTAAAAAACCTTCTGCCTTTACAACCACTTTAAGGAATGTAAAAATATAATAGCCAATTATGAGTAGTTTTTGCCTTTTTGGATCAGTTCTCTCAACAGTAATGCATAGAAACCTAATTATGGACATATGTAAATTAGGGTTGCACCGATAACCAGTTCTTTATCGGCAAGTACGAGTGTCGATACTTTTGATCAAGTACTCGCCAATACCGAATACCTATACTTTACGGTGCGATTTGCGTCAATACAAAATAAATGGGCCCAAATTGAACTGCAAAAATCGCATGCAATTTAAACAGAAATGCATTGTGTCCTGGTCCCGCAGATGTTAGAAAATCACGGCCACTGAAGGAGAAGTTCCAGGACCCCCGGATATAGGGCAGAAGAGATGTCAGCTTGGGGGCAGACCTCCTATACATCTCCTCTAGCCCTGTGAGCATCTCCAGCGGCCGTGGTTTTCTATCATTGGCAGGACCGGGACACCTAAGCAGATTTTGCATTTGAACTGTACTTATTAAAGCGTTTGTTAACCCAAAAAAAAAATATATATAGATCCTGGTCCCTTAAAGCAGATTACACAGCACAGTGACCTCCCTGAACTTGCCACTTCCTGTATGCCCTCTCTGCGCTGACCACGCAAATCATGGCTGCTGAGCCATGACCATCGTGGTCAGAGTGCATCCATCCATCATACGCTGCCTGCTCTCAGCTCTCCTCTCTCCCCCCTCACCCCCTCCTTCCTGCCTGTCATCTTCTTCTCTGTCTGTCTCCGGGCCGGCCCCGCCCCCTGCCGCTATTATTGTAAAAGAAAAACCTAAAATTGTCACTGCCAGCACCTCTATTAGAGGCTGGCATAGCACACTATGTAAGTTGTTTTGAAAAACAAGTGTTCTAAATACCGATTTTCAGCTGTCTACTGGCCAGTCACGTGACTTGCGGACGCTTTACAGCTCTGATGGATGGATTCTGCGGAGGAGACGAGTGGCCATGTGATCTGCCTGGCTCATCACGGCTCCACCCGCAGAAGACATCCACGAGTCACGTGACCGGCCTGAAGACAGCTGAAATTCGGTATATAAAACACTTGTTTTTCAAAGCAACTTACATAGTGGGCTATGCCAGCCTCTAATAGAGGGGCTGACATAGTCTTCTAGAAATGCCTTAACAAACACTTTAAAGGGCTTGTATGGGTTATTTTTTTTTTTTGTTAAATAACAAACATGGCATACTTATCTCCACTGTGCAGTTCGTTTTGCACAGAGTGGCCCCGATCCTCGTCTTCTGGGGTCCCTTGGCGGCTGTCTCGGCTCCTCCCCGCATGAGCTAACCCCCCTCTGGGAAGCGCTCTCTAAAGGGGGTTAGCTTGCGGGGGCGCTCCTGTGTGATACACTCGGCGGTGAATAAAAATATTTTTTTTCCGTTTTGGATAGTGTAGGTGTATTAGAACACCTGTCAGGTTCTTATTGTTGTCTGTGCCCCCATTAGGGAGATTCGCCCTCTCTGCTTGTCATGGTTACCATTATCATTGAAAGGGAAAGCAAAAGAAAATCTAAAATTTTGGGTTATCCCCAGAAAAGTAATAGAGGAGAAATATTCCAATGGGGACAAAGATGGCAACATTTTTTTAAAAACCCTCCCTTACTCTATCCAAAATGTAAAAAAAAAAAAAAAACCTTTTGCCTATAGTTCTGCTTTAGCCACTTGCCGACTGCGCTATAGCAAAATGATGGCTACAGAGCAGTCGGCTAGTTCTGGGAGGATGTCATATGGTATCCTCCCATGATCGCCTTGGACACAGCGCATCACAGATTGGGGTAAAGGGCCAATCACAGCTGTCCTTTACCCCGTGATCGCTCTGTCCAGTGACCAGTGATCGATTCGTAAACAAAGCAAGGTCATAGCCCAGGGGTGCCCAAACTTTTGAGGAGCGAGGGCCAATTTATCGACTTGGTAATCGGGCCACAATGAGAGTAATGGCAGGTCTGCGTCCACTCTGCATATGTAGAGCAGACACGGATGCAGCCCGCTCTACCCTAAGGGCCCTCTGATCCTCCCAGACAGAAGGGGACAGATCACCTTCTGTTTTTTTTTTTAAAGAGATCGAATTGCAGATAGGCGGGTGTAAACGGACACAAGTCCGTTTACATCTGCCGCTCTATAGAGGTGAATGGAGAGTCCGTTTGAGTCCACCTGAAAAACAGACAGGCGGACCCGATCGGACCGATCATGTGAAAGGGGCCTAAGGCTGCTTTCACACTGATGCACAGCGGTTTACCTGAACTGACCTCAATCTTCACTTCTTCCTCAGGATTCCTGCAGCTGGCTGGTACTGCTGGCTGGTACTGCCGGTGGGTACTGCTGACCCAGCCCACTTTCTGTTTCTTGTCTGGTAAAAAGCCTAGGCTTATGACATCATGCACAGCTCTCTCATTCTTGTGAGAGTTTGCCAGCAAGGGAGGGGGGGATGAGTCATACGAGGGCCAATGAAAGCTGCAGGGCTGCCGAGCTGAAGGTGTGCTTCTGTGTCTGTGTAAATCCAGGAAGTGAACAGGCAGCAGCTTCCCCTGCCCACAGTTACAATTGATGCAGCCAGACTCAGTGGAGGGAGATTTCTGCAGCATATTTGGCAAGTACAGAATCACAGTATATATAAAACAATATGCAAAGTGGTTGGAGGGAAGCTTCAGAATGGCAAAGATGTTTTAATTACAAATTATATGAGCAGACTGCAGTTCTTCTTTAACAGTGCCCATCAGTGCTCTATAGTGCTCATCAGTGTCCTACAGTGCCCATCAGTGAGTGCCTATCAGTGCCCTATAGTGCTCATCAGTGCCCATCAGTGCTGCCTCATTGCTGCAGCTTATGAGTGGCGCTTACCAGTGTCCATCAGTGCTGCCTCATCACTGCAGCTTATCGGTGCACATCGGTGCCGCTTATCAGTGGAGCTTCATCAGTGTCCATCAGTGCTGCCTCATCACTGCAGCTTATCAGTGCCCATTAGTGCTGCCTCATCACTGGAGCTTATCAGTTCACATCAGTGCTGCTTATCAGTGCCCATCCGTGGAGCTTATCTGTGTCCATCAGTGCTGCCTCATCACTGCAGCTTATCAGTGCCCATCCGTGTCCATCAGTGCTGCCTCATCACTGAAGCTTATCAGTGCACATCAGTGCCGCCCCATCAGTGGATCCTCATCAGCATCTGTCAGTGCCGCCTCATCAGTGTACATCAGTGCCAGCTTATCAGTGCCCATCAGTGAAGCCTCAGTGCAATGCATTAGTGCACATCAGTGCAACCTCATCAGTGCACATCAGTGCAGCCTCGTCAGTGCACATCAGCGCACATCAGAGCAGCCTCGACCTCCCTCAAACAGGAAATGTCAGCTATTTGGAGCGGGTCTACCCAACCTAGTGCTACAAGCAACCCACTCTGGAAAGACCCGGATACAAATCGCAGGTGCTGACAGTGCAGACAGTTAGGCCACATTTCCAGGAAATGTGCGGGAAAGGGAGCAAAGATTGCCCAACAGCATCCCTTAAACTAGAGGTTCCTGTGGCAGAGGGGCAACTGGAAGCGTTTATTCACAGCCCCAATGAGATCCTATGATGATATCCACATGCCCAGTAGTAACTGTGACTTTCAGTGGCCAGCCGGCCAGCTGTTTGGTGGACACTGGATCAGAGGTCACTACCATGGCATCTCACTTCTACCAGCACCATTTTGGCAACATCCCAACTCGAGATCCTACATGCCTAAATTTTAAAGCTGCAAATAATCTGCCTATTCTGGTAGTAGGGGTTGCCTGGATATCCATAAAGGTCTATGGGCAGACCCTCACCCAGGTTGGGGTGGTGGTGACCCATGATGCTTCCTTCCCAGATATTCCAGTGGTGTTGGGCATGAACGCTCTGAAGGAACTGGACTTAACCCACCTTCTGCGGGAGACTCCCACACATCGGTCTGAACGGCCAGAAACCCAGCTACAGAATCTGGTTAATGCTTGTCGGGCTGTTCAGACATCATGTCACAAATATATATATTCCGGCACGCCAGCGGTTTACTGTACAACCGTCAGGAGCTAGTGTGCCTTGTCCTGTGGTGGTTAGAAGGCACGTAGAAGGAGCCACTGTGATGGTAGAACCACAACGCAATTTAGAAATAAAAGGTTAATGGTTAGTAGCAGGGCCGTCTTGTCAGGGCTTGACCTAGCCCTTCCTTCTCTCAGCTGTCGGCTCATTGCCAGCTCCTATCTCTCCACAGTGACTCACCTGTTGATGATCCTGCTCATCAGTCCTGCCTACTTAAGCCGTCCAGGCCAGATGATCTCTGCATTCACCTTAGTCACATCTCTAGAGACTCTCGCCTGTGTGCCTGTTAAAGACTTGCTTGGCTGACACTGCTTCTGGCTCCAGATCCTGCTTGCTGTTCTACTACGCTCCTCTCTGGCTCCCTGACGTTTTGGCTTGTCTGACTATCCGTTCCAGTTCCTGAACTCTGGCTATGCTTTGACTACGTTTACTCTGTTTACTTTTTTTTTATTATTATTAAACAAGTGTGATTTAACTGTACTTCAGTCTGATTCATGGATTCTGACAACAACATAACTGAAGCAGAACTTGCAGCAGACTTGCAGAATGTTTGTGTAGCGGCCATAACCCTCTATGGGGCGGCCTTGACTTTTGGGCCTACCAGTTACCTCTGTTTGGCTTGTTAATCCGTGTCTAGGGGTTCCCAGGGTTAGTACCCAACAACTTCGGATGCTGACACCATAAAAGTCCTTTTTGGAGGTTTTTATTTGCAGGGGTAACATCCAACAACAAAGTCTCAAATAGGAACAGAGGATAAGGATGAAGAAACTCAGGCACCTTGAACTGCTGACAATTGAAATGTCTCTAACAAAAACCCAGAGAGTAGCCACTCACAGCTGGGCACTTCAGTGCTGAACAAATCTCTAGCCAGAGTCAACACTTTGATCCGGAAATTTGTAAAGTCTCTGACACAGAATAAACTTTCAACCGAAAGTGAATAGGAACCTTTTCTCAGTACCTGGAACTTTCTCTGTCTCCTTGGCAGTACTGTGAAACTGCAGATTTGTTAGTGTCCATAACAACCCAGCAACCAGGCTCTTCTTGAGATGCCAGCTTGTTGGCCCTCCTCCGAAGAGTCCTCCCCGGTCGCTTACACGAGCTGCGGTGCCCCTTCAAGATTGAGAGCACACCCGGACACCTTTTATTCTTCCCTCAATTACTGCGCCTCGGACCAGCCGGTTCCGAGACTAGGGAACAGATGGATCCTTGCCCCAGACCATGCGGGTCTGTGGGGCTAGTCAAACTGACCATGTTGCAGGACGGCAACCGCTCCCGGGACCCCTCGCGGGGCTACCCCGGTCCAGATTCAGGAACAGGCAACTATAGCCGAAAACCCCGAACACGTGACTTCAGCACCTTAAGTACCCTTCCCCAGACTACACAGCGGGGCCAGACGCACCCACTGATTGGCTCCGGGGAAGACTGATACCCAAGAAGTCCAACCAGGCCTGGTTCTAGGCCTGTCATGTGTACCTCACTGTACCCATGACCAGGCAGAACCCTAGTACAGCCCAGCCAAACTGATGCCCAAGTAAACCTGCACAATTAACCCTTAGAACCCTCAGAACCCCACTACTGTTCTGAGGGAAAAACTAAATTTTCACATATAGCGGACACCTTGTAAAAGTGTCCCCGCTACATTTGCAAAGAAAGTTATTCTGGAGTCGTGCAATGTGGACTGCAATTGTGCAGCAAAGTCTGGCATGTCTAGCAATAGCTTAGCAAGTCATTTTCAAACTTGCAGCTCAATTGCTAGCTATCTGGGTACATAGGGGTTGATGGCTGGCTGCTCTGCTGGGACAGATTATTAAGGGCTTCGGTCCTCTTCATTCACAGCCTGAGCCCCAGGCTGCCTGGTCTGCTGTATATAAGGTCTCCTCGTTATTTACAGTCTGAGCCTCTGATTGGCTGTCTGCAGCCTTTTATTATTGGTTAAATCCAGGAAGATTTCTCTTTTGACTACTGTAGGCCAAAGAGCCTTTTAAATAGACACGAGCTATGCCAGCAGGGGAGTTGGGTTGAAGATGGAGAAGCAATGCTGAAGTATTCTGTCGGTGGCCCCTGAGGGACCCCTGCCAAGGAGGGGTTTTATCTCGGGAGGCTGGCCTGGAAGGATTCCACCACAAGAGGCAGTTGGTGGAAAACTTTGAGTAGATCAGCACAGTGCAGGGACAGACAAGAGAAGAGACTGCCAACAGTAGCAGGTCTCTCTTGAAGACAGTGGTGTGCTTAAGTCTTCATCTAACCTTGCCCTGGGAAATCTCAAGTCAGTCAGGTACACTGAGAAGAAGAAGCAGCCAGGTGGGCTGGTGAAGTGACAGCCAGGTGGGATAGCAGAATCGGAGATGGGATCAGTGTCTACGGGGAAGCAGAAGGAGTTGCAGGATGCAGTTCACTCCACATGTGCTGCTTTTCCAAGGGAGTGAGAATTCTTAGCCCGTAAGGGGCTGTTGCTGAGCAACAAAAGGACTGTGAGCTCCCAAAGAAGTAAACCCAACAGAGCTGTGCAAAGAATCAAGTTAGTGCAGGAGAGAGAAGTGGAAGCTGTAAATAGGGAGGAAGTTGTCCCAGGTTCTGTTGTTACTATCATGGGCATCCCATAATTAGTGTTGGCGAACAGTTTGGGCCAAGCAAAAGTTCAGCCCGAATAAAGCCTGTTCGCCGTTCAACATACACCTGAATTTGCAGGGCGCTCGGTAGGATGTTTGCCCTCCAAGTGCCCCACAAGGCACTGTGTGCCGCACAGCGCATTTTAGGGCCCTAATTGGATCAAGCTTTGCACCTGACCACTGTCAGAGCCCTGATTGGAAAAAGTGATGATGACTTTGTCCAATTACGGTTCAGTGCTTATAGTCCCACCCCATGCTATAAAAAGTTCCTTCCCATGGGAAGCTTTAGCAGTGTGTTGTTGGAGAGGAGATAGACAGAGCGGGGCTCAGTTTGCTACTAGAGAGTAAAGCCCCATACACACGGTCGGACTTTTTCATCAATTTGGTCCGATCGGACAAGGTTGTTGAAAAATCAGACCGTGTGTATGCACCATCGGACAGTGTTCGTCGGTTTGTCCGTCGGACAAAGTCTTATCTCCTGCTGGAAAGATTTCCCGTCAACCCGGTCCGATCACACCAAATCCGAGCGTGTGTACGCTTGTCCGACCGGACAAAGTGCTACGCATGCTCAGATCACATTACAAGACCAAAGCTATTGGCTACTAGCCTCTACGTAGTCCCGTCGTAGGCAACAAACGTCACCACGTTCAGAATGATCGGATTTTCCGACAACTTTGTCCGATCGTGTGTACGCAAAACCAACATCAGACAAAGTATGACGGACATGGTCCGACGGACCTGGTCCACGGATTGTCCGCGCGTGTGTATGGGGCTTAAGTGTGTTCACTTATTGTGACTCTGAGTGTAGAGTGTTAGTGTAGTGTGAGTATAGTGTGTCAGTATAGTGTACTGTGTCAGTATAGTGTAGTGTCAGTGTAGTGTGTTAGTGCAGTGTTTAACACAGTATTGCATAACAATTAGTTGTCCAATGTCCATAAAGGTCCATAAAGACATATATGAGCCAGTCTGGGGTGGAGGAACTTGACTGGCCTGCACAGAGTCCTGACCTCAACCCGATAGAACACCTTTGGGATGAATTTGAGTGGAAACTGTGAGCCAGGCCTTTTCGTCCAACATCAGTGTCTGACCTAACAAATGCGTTTCTGGAAGAATGGTCAACTCAATATCAAACCCTACGGACTAAGACTGGGATGCCATTAAATTTCATGTTCGTGTAGGCAGATGTCTCAATACTTTTGACAATATAGTGTATATATGTATGAATAATCCTAGAATGTACCATAAGGGGTTTAATACTGTTCTAGTGTTAGGGACTCAGGGAGTGCTAAAAGTCCATGAGATAGGGGAAATAGCTTGCCTTGCCCCAGACACTAATGCCGCGTACACACGGTCGGAATTTCCGATGGAAACAGTCCGATGGGAGCTCTTCATCGGATTTTCCGACCGTGTGTATGCCCATCGGTCTTTTTCTGTCGGAATTTCCGACGGACTTTGGATTGAGAACCTGTTCTTAATTTTTCCGACGGAAAACCTTTCTATCGGATTTTCCGATCGTGTGTATGCAATTCTGACACACAAAATTCCGACGCATGCTCGGAAACAATTTGACGCATGTTTAGAAGTATTAAACTTCCCTTTTAAGCCCCATACACACGGTCGGATTTTTGCATGGATTCTGTCCGATCGGACAATGTTGTTGAAAAATCAGACCGTGTGTATGCACCATCGGACAGTGTACGTCGTATTGTCCGACGGACAAAGTCCTATCTCCTGCTGGATAGATTTTCCAACAACACGGTCCGATCACACCAAATCCGATCGTGTGTATGGAAGTCCCACCGGACAAAGTGCTACGCATGCTCAGATCACATTACAAGACCAAAGCTATTGGCTACTAGCCTCTACGTAGTCCCGTCGTAGGCAACAAACGTCACCACGTTCAGAATGATCGGATTTTCCGACAACTTTGTCCGACCGTGTGTACGCAAAACCAACATCAGACAAAGTATGACGGACATGGTCTGACGGACCTGGTCCTCGGATAATCCGCGCGTGTGTATGGGGCTTAATAGTGCTGTCGAACGTGTTGTATGCCGCGGTGTTATTGACCGTCGGAATTTGGTGTGACCGTGTGTAGGCAAGACAGTTTGAGCGAAATTCCGTCGGAATTCCGACGGGAAAACCATCAGAGGTTTTTCCGACGAGAATTCCGACCGTGTATACGCGGCATAACAGACCACGCCACTGATACAGTTCTAATTATTCAATAAATACATTCAACCTGTAGTATGATGCCTAATGTGTTGCGTGGAGCAATGTTCCCTGAACCATCACGTCATCAGGGCAGGACTTAGGGTGGTGTGGGCCCCTGGGCTTGAGTCACTTTCGGGCCCTACCTTCTATACATTACCGTATTAATCGGCGTATAACACGAGCCAGCGTATAACACGCACCCCAAGTTTAGGAGAGAATTTTAAGTAAAAAAACTTTTAGGAGGGAAGTTTAAGGAAAAAACTTACATTTAAATGCCCATCAATGCAGTCTTATCAGTGTCTATCTGCAGCCTTGTCCAGTGTCATTGCAGCCTTGTCAGTGTCATTGCAGCCTTGCCCCAGTGTCATTTGCAGCCTTGTCATTGCAGTCTTGAAGTTTAAAAATGGCGCCACCGAGATACAGAGTCCTGTGTATCTCGGTGGCTCTCGGATCCTCTCGGCGGCTCTCGGGTCCTCTCGCAGTCCCAAACGGAGCCGAGAGTAGCCGAGTGTACTCGGCTCAGCTCACAGTCATGCCCAGTCCCTGTGTTATGTCCATCATAGTACACTCGGCTATGCATCTCAGCGGGGCCCCCTATTGGGCAGGGCCCATGGGCTTGAGCCCAGTCAAGCCCAATGGTAAATCCAGCCCTGCACGTCATGCATGATGCTTTTTGCCCCCAAAAAGCATTAACCAAGACACATTAACAATGGTGAACTATTTTTACCAAAACCAAGTCCACTAACTCATTGATATACAGTGTGGATCAAGTACCAAAATTAAACTCTATGCAAAACCAGGGAAAGAACCTGAAAAAAATTGTACTATACAAGATCCAAGTAGTTTGATTTAAAATAATTTTACTTTATTGTTTTAACCACCTGCCGCCCGCTGTATTGTCAATTGATGAGTGGCTCATTTGTTGTGGGACGATGTCATATAACATCAACCCCCTCTTGTTGCGCACCGATTGGTGGTGCGCTCTGTCCCTGGGACGCGGGGCATCACCAATCTCGGTAAAGAACCGATGACGAGGCTCTTTACCCATGTGATCAGCTCTGTCCAATCACAGCTGGTCACATGTAAACAAGGAAATACCAGTTATCTGCATTCCTTTCCTCACACTGACAGCGTGTGAGAAGAGGAGAGCCGATCAGTGGCATTTCCTCACAGGGGAGATCTGCACAGATAATCAGGGCATGGATTATCAGTGCAGCCCCAACGGTGCCCAGCAGTGATGCCAATCAGTGCCCAGCAGTGATGCCAGTCAGTGCTGCCTTTCAGTGTCCATCAGTGACACCAGTCAGTGAACATCAGTGCTGCCAATCAATACTGCCTATCCTTGCCACCTATCAGTGCCTCCTATCAGTGTTGCATATCAGTGCCTCCTATCAGTGTTGCATATCAGTGCCCACTATCAGTGTTGCATATCAGTGCCCATTAGTGCTGCATATTAGTGCCTCCTCATCAGTGCCCTTCAGTGCCTCCTATCAGTGTTGCATATCAGTGCCGCCTATCAGTGCCCACTATCAGTGTGGCATATGAGTGCCCATTAGTGCTGCATATTAGTGCCTCCTCATCAGTGCCCTTCAGTGCCTCCTATCAGTGTTGCATATCTGTGCCGCCTATCAGTGCCCATTAGTGCTGCATATTAGTGACTCCTCATCGATACCCATCAGTGCAGTCTCATCAGTGCACATCAGTGAAGGAGAAAAATTACTATTTACAAAAATGTTAAACTTTTTTTTCTACATTTTTTCTTGCACAAAAAAAAAAGTTCAGTCACAGTGGTGATTAAATACCACCAAAAGAAAGCTCTGTCTCAAACATTGAATACAAATTTTGTTTGGGTATAGTATTACATGACTGCACAATTATAATTCAAAGTGCAACAACGCTGAAAGCTGATAATTGGCCTGGGCAGAAAGGGGGTTAGAAGTGCCCTGTGGGTAAGTGATCACTGACAACATTGTTGTTGTCACAGTTGGTGTTGGGTGGACTTTTTTTTGTAAATATAGCATATACTGCTTGCTTTTTTTGATTTTGTATTGCATTGAATTTCCATAAAGTCAAACTACTTCGATCTTGTAAAGTACCACTTTTTTCAGGTTCTCTCCCTGGACAGTAAGCTATGCAGTCCATCTACCAGCAGTTGGCAGCACTCTCGGATGCGCACACCTCTCACACAGACCAGGCAGCTCCTCTTGTTTTAGAAAACTTCCCAGTCGGCCGCGCGGCAGCCTACATACCGAGCATGCGCACTGCGCACGGCCTTTTCCCAGTTCTCCAGCGCCCGTACGTGAGCGCTGTGACTCTCCGGTCCTAGCCTCGACGGGACAAAATCCGGAAAAATGGTCAGTACCCCGGCTCCATATCCCCGCCAATATACAGCGTACTCTTCCCCTCACCGTGTGCGGCGGCTGCGAGGCGCTGGCACGGCCGGACGGCTTCGGATGGCTTTAGATTGGTGGAGAGTCTGAGCGGCTTCCAGCGTGGCCTAATGGCTGCTGCAGTGCTGGGCCGGCCGCCTCCCTCAACACTGCCTGCTCACCTGTGCCCGCCTCTACCAGTCTTCTAATATATCTATATATCTCTCTATATATGTGTGTATGGAGGAGGGGGGTATTTTATTTTATATCTATTCTACACACCGCTGTCCCCACTATGACTGATGGCAGGGGGAGCTATCAAGGCTGGTCACCCCTATTATCTAATGGTACAGTCTATATTGGGTCTGAGGTGGTGTACAGTCTATCCTAATCACAGCCAATGTCTTCTATACAGCATGGGGATCTCAATATTGCTTTATGTACACCTAGATCATATGTACACCACATTCTTTACTGGTGGTGACCCTACATTTGTCTGTGCTAAATGTACATGGGCTTAGGCCTTTTACAATTTAATAATCTTGGGTCATTGGCTGTATACATAGATTTCTTGTGACATGTGTCAGGGGCCCGGTTACTCTTATTATGGTAGTTGGGCCTTCATTCTCGGGGCCCAGTCACACTGCTGTTGTGAGATGCAATGTGTGATTCAAAATTATTTTTGTGTATTTTTAATGCATTGCAATAAAATTAACTCAATGCACAATGCATATATAATTATGTCGTGCATTTAAAATTTAATGCAACACATGTTTTCATCCCTGTTCACCTGGGCAAATTGACACTTTCTGTGCGGTGCATTTCCATTGACTATAATGGAAGGTGTGTGTTTCACGCAGGGCACCAAAGATGTAGGAAGCTTTAAAACACAAAGATGTGAGTAGAATGTAAAGGGAGCTTTTTTTATGCACTTTTGTCACACTAGAAAAGTGCATTTTAGTGTAGCAAAAGTGCATCAGTGTGTACAGGGCCTTAAAGTGCATCTAATGCCTTATCTTTTTTTGGGGTAGGGCTAGTAATTCTTTTATCCCCTGGTGTTTTTTTATTTTTTCTTCACTTCCTGTCCTGGAAAGGAAGTCAGATCTTCCCAAAAAGAATGGCAAATCCTTTTATGTGGTTGTCATGGGATTAGGTGTCCACTTGGGATGATTTCCCCATGATTCCTGTTCCAGTGACATCTGGGAATGTTGGCTTTTCTCTAGTTAGTGTTAAACTTTATTCACAACATGTGCTGTGCTTTGTATGACACATGTCTTCCAGTATAATCTTTAGCTACTTGCAGACCACCCCACATATATCTACTGCGGCAGGGTGGCCACTGTGCCCAGGGGTCACGTATCTGATGCCTGATCGGCGCTCACCCTAGCTGTGCTTTTGTTACAGTATAAGACTATCAGCGGGTCTCAGTCAATGGTAACCGGTACCGACTTGATGGGCTCCATCTTTCATGGAAGAGTTCTGTAAACACAGAACTCTGTACACTGACAGGTGATTTTATGGTTTGGTTCAATGTTGCAATGCAGCATCTGAATCGCTTCATAACATTGCGTTCTGGTTCACACTAGTGGTGTGGGGAACTGCATGTGATTAGAATGTGGATCGCACCACATTTCTGTTCAAATCACATGCAATTCTTTTCAGTGTGATTTGATCCTTTTTGTATGGCTCAGATTGCACTGAATCTGCTTCGAAATTGTGCACAATTTTTTATTTTTGCAGCGCTGGCATCGGATCACTTGGGTATTCACACCCATGCCATATGATTCAGGCATTTACAATGCCTTTTGCAAGCAGTTTCATGGTGTCAATTTAACATTGACACCCGCAGCAGATCAGATGAACAATGTGCAATTTCATTGCGGTATTGTAAATGCACAGCATTCGCTGCGTTTCCCACATCGCATATGTATTGAACCACGGCTGAGATCACAGAATGACATTTTATTTAACTTTCTGCAACTCTAACAAAGCACATTTGTGTGACCTGAGCTGGAGTAAGGCAGATTGCCTTGTCTATATACATGAGGACTGTTGGGCAAGGCGTCCCAACACATGTGGCTTGAAGGGGCCCTCAGTGAGGAAAATGGTCATGAATAATGGGTGAAGCTTTTGCAGAGGGACACAAATCCTGAGGTTGTAACCCATTCACACGTAAGGCTCCATGCACACTGGTTTTCCTTGGCAGGGAAAAATGCTTGGAGCATTTTTGCACACAGGTTTAGGCGTGTTAAGCGTTTTTCCTGCCTCTAAATGGTGAGCTTAAAATGTGTCTAAATGTCCTAATGTGCATGGCTACATAGGATAACATTGAGCTGCTTCTTCAGGCAAAACTCTTGTAGAAGCATTAAGCCCAGTGTGCATTGACCCTAAAGGTGGGGGATTGGTTTAGAGCAAAACTGCTTTTCTGAAGGTTACCATTGTTCTGTTTTTATAGGGGTTCGTAAAAGTTGTGAAGAACAAGGCTTATTTCAAGAGGTACCAGGTTAAGTTTCGCAGAAGGAGAGGTACGTAGAGTTTTTCCTCTTTGGACTGGTGGGGTACTCTTAGTGGGCATGTTTAATTAATGACGAGTTTCTTTTTCAGAGGGCAAAACTGACTACTATGCCCGCAAGAGACTGGTCATCCAGGACAAAAACAAGTACAACACCCCAAAATACAGGATGATTGTGCGTATCACTAACAGAGACATCATCTGCCAGGTATGTACACATTGGGACATGCAAGTCTGGTCTTTTTTGAGGTCTGGAGATCTAAGTTGGGGAAGCTGGGATTAGTGTGATCAATTCTCTTGGATCTACAGTAACACAGGGAAGAGCATCTCCTTTAAGATTATTAGTAACCTCTGCAATGTGAACAGCACTATGTAACTTTTTAGCTTTTATTTGGGGGGGGGGGGGGTGTTGCTGAGACTTGTTCCTGCATTCTTTTTAAACTTTACTTACTATATGGTTACATGTAGCTCTCGCCAGTTCTATATTCCTTCCATCCACCCAAATGTCAGCCCTGTGGCATGGTATAATTTCACACTTGGACTGCAAGTTATTTTTGTAGCCTCATTTTCACTAGAGTGAAGCACTTGGCATCTACCCTGTATAGTGATACCCTAGGTGCTTTTTAAAGAGAAAAAATCATCGCCAAGAAAAGCACTCCAATATTCCTTTAGTTTGCTTCACATTATTCTGAACACTAGTTACTGATATGAAATGTTGCAAATCTTGTGTTTTATTGTATTGCTTGTAAGTTACTGATGTTTGCATTGATTTCTGCAGATTGCCTATGCCAGGATTGAAGGCGATATGATAGTCTGTGCGGCTTATGGCCACGAACTTCCCAAATTCGGCGTCAAGGCTGGGCTGACAAACTACGCTGCCGCCTATTGTACGGGTCTGCTGCTGGCTCGCAGGGTATGTTTTCCAGAGTTTATTTTGGGGATATCCTTGCCTAATCCTTGGAAGCTTCAGTGTGAGATTTGTGGTGGTGCTTGACAATAACTTGTCACATTAATGTTGGACTTCCCTGCCAAACATTGTCCTGAGATGACAGGTTCTTTAGTGTCAACATTCAACAGTAAAAATAAACTGAAGCATATTGATGTTGGGATAGGTTCACATCTGTGTGGGTGGTTCCCGCTGTGGGGTCTGCATCTGTTCCCGCAACCACCTGCACAGAACAACTTGCTGGATGCGTATAGGTGCTTTTAATCCTAATCGCACTCACTGGGAGCCGCATGGCACTTGAGGTTGGCATTCGTGCTGTGACTTTCTAAAATGCTGCAGGGACCTTTCCCTGCATTTTAGGAGGCACAGCAGCCCATTCAGATGAATGGCCTACCATGCCTGCACAAAACGCGGGGTCGCATGTGTGAACCTAGCCTTTTTATATCAGACAGCTATTGGATTAGTGCTGCCATTTAGTAGCCACTACTTGGTTTTTCGTTTGTTGAAGAGCATAGCAATTTTAAACAGTGCTTGCCTCAACTTCTGTCAACAGCAAATTTTACAAATCAGGCCGGCCAGAGTAGACATTTGCCAACATACCATGGATTGACACAAAGTAGCGTCCAAACGGTTGGTTTATTGCATGATCACAACACAAGGAAAGTGCAAAGTTTGAGTCACGTGTGACCCCCATCACATGCCTGACGAAGGGGTCCTGTGTGACTCCAAAACGTTTGCAATCACCTTGTATTGTGATCATGCAATAAACAATCCGTTTCAACGCTACTTTGTGTCAATCCATGGTTTGCTGGCAAATATCTACTTTTTCTTTACTCCATTCACTTTAATGGGGCGGCTTGTGATGTGGCAGTGACAGACATGAGCCAGGTGAGGGACATGGCGGCAGCAGGTGAGTGGATGTCTAACAGGTACTGCCATGATATATCTGAAATGACAGGTGTTCTTTAAATGTAAGGACTTGTTCTTCCTGGTAGTTACAATCTTTGCAAACAAAATGAAGGTTTCCGATTAAAATAAGCTGTCGGGTTAGAAAAATGATGATAATAGATTTAATCAGTTTGTAGTGTACATTTGCAAAACAATGGGATAAAGGAATATTCCTTCCTGAACTTTGTTTTATCTCATGGTTACTGTGAAATTATGTGAATTATCTCGGCTTGCAGAGCTTGGATTCATTGAATTTTACCAAAAATTTAAATATTGCAGAATATACAGTCTTATGCTACATAACTAAGCTCCCTTTCAAGCTGACTATAAACTAAATTATTTATTCTTAAATAGAATACTTCCGATTTATTTATTTTTTTACTCTAATCATTTTATTAAAATAAATTTATCAAACCGATTAAAAACAATGATTTTTATCTACCCTTTCTAAGCTACTACTTGTAATAGTTTTGGTAAAAAAAAACTTTAATCTCCAGCGATTCACCCACAGTTATATTTAATATTAATTTTAATGTGTCCTTAGTACTAACTATACCAACAAGCCAGTATAAGAATGTCTATACACCTATTCTAAGGCTGCTCTGGTCACGTGATTGGCTCTCAGTGCCAGCTTTGGAGGGACAGCCAACAGAAGCCTCTTAGTAATTCTATGGGGGATGTCACCACCCAGGTGTTGCAGCCATTCACTGCTCTCTTCTTTCCCTTGAAGCTGGCCGTTGTAGAGATGTGACCTGAGCATACTTAAAATGGGCAAGTGTAGACATCTGTCAATGGGCTAGTTAGTATAGTAGTTAGAATGGGGGTGGGTACAGGTTTAATATTAGGGTTTAGCCCAATCTTTTAACTCCCAAAGCCCCTTCTGGACTACTTCTGGTGTGCAGTGCAGCAATCTATAGCAACCATTTTTGCTGTTGCATTTCGTTCTGCTTTGCTTGGTGTCATTTGAAATCTTTTCGTTTTGCTGCTTGTGTACCTTTGTGTTCCTTTCCTGCTGTGTAGGCAGCCCATAGAAGTGGATGCAGACAAAGCAGTGGCACACAGGCACATGTCAAATGTGACTGGTGCAGACACAAATGCAGCCACTGCATTTTTGATATATGCTCCAGCGCACGTTATATTTTGATGTGACTGTACTGCTGCTGCATCCACTTCGATGAGCTGCCTGTGTGCAACTCCAAGGTGGATTCACATACAGCAGACAGCGGCTCAGCACAGAGAATGTCTCGTTGCTTGTCTGAGCCTTTAGTCTTGAAGAATTTCATAAAATACTCCAGCACTTAAAGGGGTTGTAAACCCTTTTTATTTATTTTCACCTTAATGCATCCTATGCATTGAGGTGAAAAAACTTCTGTCGGTCACTGGCCCCTTAGCTCCTTTTCTCTCCAGCTATGTCCATGATCACCTCAGCCATCCAGGACACTCTTCCTGATTCTGAGTCAAAGCAGCGACTCCATTGGCTCCTGTGGCTGTCAAAGCCAGCCAATCGGCGGAGAGGGCTTGGGGCCAGATCGGGGCTACATGTCTGAATGGATACATGGAGTTCTGACCTCGGCTTGGGTGTCCACCTGTAGCAAGCGGTTGGCTGAGGGGCACTCAAGGGAGGGGCTAGGAGCAGCGCAGAGGGACCCAATAAGATCTGGACTGCTCTGCAATACCGCTGCAGAGTTAAAAAAAAAAAAAAAGCCTTTACAATCACTTTAAAATGTGCTGGAATTCTGCATTGTGCCCCCCTCCCCCGTGACTGGTTTACTTAAAATTAGTGCTTGGTGTTTGTCTTCAGGTCTTTTTCACCTAGATGCATCATATGCATTAAGCTGAGCACTACTGACCAGCCCCAGTTTTACTCACCTGAGCCCTCTGCAGAGACGCCATCCTCCCCTCTGCCTGGGGTTCTCGGCTCTTGATTTGGATAGATTGACAGCAGCAGGAGCCAATGGCTGCGTTGCTATCAATCAAATCTAATGGGGTTGGGCAGAGCGGCATTCAGTGTCTATAGATGCAAATGCTGGACTCAGGGAGCGCACTTCCCGATGCGAGGAAGAGCTGCCGGGGTACCCCGACGACTAGGTTCGGTGCCACACTGCAAAACTGCACGTTGGAGGCAAGTATGACGTGTTAAAAAGTTTACCAAACCCTTGAAGTTTAAAAGTAAAACTTTAGAAAAAAAAAGCCCCTAGGTAAGATTGGAGCGCTAGAACCCCCCACCCAGGTGCCTGCTTAGCCCTCCCAAGACAGCAGTGGCCTCCACTGTTTACATGCTCAGGTCTAATCTTGTGGCTCTGGTCCCACCGGCACTGTAACTCGGTAAACTCTGAGCACTGGAGAAGTTTTCAGGCCTGAGAATGTAGGCACAGGAGGGAAGGCACCTGGCTGGAGATTTGCTTTAGCATTGACCAGTGAGGATCTTGTGCAAATATCGAGGGGGGGTCTCCCTTTTTTAAATGGTTAAAAGCAGTGTAATTAGCTGAACTTCATTATTTTTACTTGGGAAGAGGATGAGGGGGCGATTCCCCCCCCCCCCCCATTATAATAAGGTCATCTTTTTGTGGTCATGTTTATTTCAGACTGCGTTGGAAGATGTGCTGTGATTTAAGAATGTGGTAGATAATTATGAGCTAGGTACTACAGATGCTTTTGCGTAGCAGTACTGTCCTTAGCATAAATAAGGGCAATGATCTCAACGCTGTCTTTATTTTTTTAGCTGCTGAACAAATTTGGCCTTGACAAAGTGTATGAAGGCCAAGTGGAAGTAACTGGAGATGAGTACAATGTGGAGAGCATTGATGGTCAACCTGGTGCCTTCACCTGCTACCTGGATGCTGGTCTCACCAGGACCACCACTGGAAACAAAGTCTTCGGTGCACTCAAGGGAGCCGTTGATGGAGGCCTGTCCATTCCTCACAGGTGAGCTGGCTGTAGGGTCTAGATCAACCATCTGACCTGGCTGTTTTTAAAGTTTCAATTGATCCGCTAAGTTTAAAGATTGCTTGTTTAACTGGCAGCGATTATGAGAAATTTCTGCACCATTTACTGATGACTTGCATAGTCTTCTGTTAAATGAGTTAGTGCAATTTTAGAGCTGCACCGGTGTGAACCAGGTCCAAACAGAATTTATGCAGGTAATATAGCAAATGTGGACCCCCTCTCCGATTTTTTTTTTTTCTTGGCACACAGTTGAGTTGTTTGCCTTTCCTAGACCCCTAATGTATGTAGTACCCGATGACAGACCGATTTTTAGGTTTTAATCTGGTTTTGGGTTGCAAAACAGGTGGCTTTAGAACTTTTTTAGTCAATATCGGGCGGGGTAAAATTGCTTTTGGGTCTCGTGCAGGCCACAACATTTTGGCTTGTAAATCTCTGGCCCTTCTGAGAATGTTGGCTGCCTCGCTAGCCAGTAAAAATGTTTGATGTAACCACACTTCAATATTGTCAGGAAGTGCCAGAATTCAGACTTAAAGTAGAATTCCTGTCTAAAGCAAACTGTTTAAAATGTTAATTGGTACTTATGCTGGGACTTGTGTATGTGCCTATTTTTGGTCCATTTATGTGATCCCACAGTGACTCCTGTCGGAGCTGCTACTGCAGGAGGAGCCTATGAGTGAGCTCCCAAAATTCCCCTGCATTTGAGCGCTCTATACTCCTTGGCTGCTGCTCACGGACACAATCACATGACTGGAGCAGACTAAAAACCAGTAAGTATACACACCTGTTACAAGTTGGGGCCCCTTTCAGGTGAAGCAGATCCGCCTGCTTAGCAGGAGATCTCTCCCCTGATCCACTGCTGAGCAGGTGGATGACGGGTCCATCTCCACTATGCAGCGTGGACACGCAGCCTGCTCTCTATGGGGCAGTCGGATGGAAACAGACTGCATGCTCATTTCTGCTGGATGGATGGCAAACCTTATACTTGTATCTAAAGGTGCAACGGATCGTCGCCGATCCGTGATCCGAACGGGTCACCCAGTTTGGATCGGCACACCCCGCGATCCGCGGAGCCCTCCGCCTTAAAGGCCGCGGCTTCGGCCTAGCTCCGGAGCGGCGGCCATCTTGGTACACCCGGGCGCTGTTTACAACGTGATCGCTCCGTCAAATGACGGAGCAATCAGTTGTAAACAAACTCTGCATTACCCATACCCTGCCAATACTCTGCATTACCCATACCCTGCCATTACTCTGCAATACCCATACCCTGCCAATACTCTGCATTACCCATCCAATATGACAGTGGGGGGGAAATGACGTGGATATGACAGTGGGGACTATATGGTGGCGGAATTTTCACAAGTTTTTGCAAATTCAATTATTTGCTGATCCGATCTGTGACTGATCCAAGGATCGTTCCGTGAGTTTTTTGATCCGTTGCACCCCTACTTGTATCTGTTTTTAGCTGATTTTATCTGATTGGCTGTCCAGCGGCTATCCGCAGACATCCGCCGCCCTATAAAGAACAATAGGTGGTCCTATTGTGTCCACCTAAAAACTTCTGGCAATCTGCTGTGATAGTTCTGTAGCTTTTCAACCTTTTTCATTGGTGTTGGTCCTGGCACAACTATTTCTTTAGTGGTGTTTACTGGCTTTTGACCTCCCAGAAAATGTCAGATAAACCGCATTGGTACAAGACTGACTGTTGGTTATATGAGGAAATTGGCTAGAGCAACTTGTCTAAACATTGCTGTTAAGTCTTGAACTACATGTCATTTTGCTGCAGTTTTTCATGGACTGGAAATTACCAGCGATTGAGCAAAAAGCATGGTAACTCCCGAGCTGCAGTTCTGCGTGTCCATTGACATACAGCCATGGCGGGGCTTCACCCCCTCATTGGCTCACTAGCTGTGGATCTCGCTGCCTCAGCCAATGAAGAGGAAGAGTCCCCAGAGAGCTGGGCTCTTGTGCATATTGCCGAATTGCAAAGGGGCTCGGTTAAGTATTAAGGTGAGCTGTTGCACAGACATGTGGGTTGTTGCCTTCGTGCATAGAATGCATGAAGGTAAAACAAAAAACCTTGACTTTAGAACCACTTTAGCCAAATCCCGTACCTCTACGTCATTTGACTTTGGTTGTACCGGAGTGATGGCTGCAGCCATCACCCGGTACCGTTTTTAGCCAACGTTCGGCTCTCTTGTAATAACAGCCGATGTGGCTAAGCAGCTCCAATATCACAAGCAGCGGGAGGGGATGTTCCCAACCGCCTTCTGCCCAGGCTTATGTCCCACCGGAGACTCGAGCTTCATGTCTGCGGGGGGGCAGGGAGATGCAAGTTTGCTGCAGGGAAACTTGAGCATAGTGGGGAAAATGAATTGTTTGATCCCCTACAGACTTTGTAAGTTTGCCCATAAGACATGGTCTATAGTTATAATAGGTATATTATACATTTAAATGATGGACAGAATATCAACCAAAAATCCAGCATAAAACATGTTATAAATGAACTTGCAGTTCATGGAGTAAAAGTATTTTGATCCCCAAGTAAAACCTGACTTGGTACTTGGTGGAGAGGCCCTTGTTGGCCAGCAGAAAGATGCTGCTTGTAGTTGGTGACCAGGGTTGCACACATCTCAGGAGGGATTTTGGTCCACTCTTTACAGCTCTTTAAATCCTTAAGGTTTCTTGGCTGTTGCTTGGCACCTCAAAGTTTCAGCTCCCTCCACAAATTTTTAATAGGCTTAAAGTCTGGAGACTGTGCCACTCCTTTATTGCTTTGGCAGTATGTTTTGGGTCATTTTCATGTTGAAAGACCCATCTTCAGTGTTCTGGCAGAGATGAGAAGGTTCTCATCCAAGCTTTTACAATACATGGCCCTGTTCATTGCTCCCTCGATGTGGCAAAGTCGGGCCTGTACCTTTAGCAGAGAAACTGCCCCAATGCAGGTTTCCACCTCCGTGCTTTACTGTAGGGGATGGTGTTCTTGGGGTTAGTCAGCATTTTTCTTCCTCCAAACACGACAAGACCCCCTCAATAAGGCGCATGTACAGTCATGCCAAAATGATTCCCAGAAGGATTGGGAGAAAGTGCTGTGGTCAGATGAGATCAAAATTGATCTTTGGCATTAATGTGACTTGCAGTGTTTAGAGGAAGAAAAATGCTGACTATGACCCCAAGAACACCCATTCCTACAGTCAAGCACGGAGGTGGAGAGAATGTAGCCCCGGTCTCTAGCATGCCATTGATGGTGAACCCTCTTCAGATTTCTTCTGTGCAGTGATGGTTGAGCAGGTCTCAAAGCAGTAAAAGCTTTAAAGTGGTTGTAAACCTCAGACCTGAAATATGAACAAAACCTATCCCTCTATAGTGTGTACTTGTCTCCGATCCAGAGTACAAAGTGTCGTTTCTGTCCGCTGCTTCGTTCTGTTATCTGCATGAGTAACTTCTGACAAGTTTTCCTGACGCCAAGAGAAAAATTATGGGAGTGCGCAGCCTGTGATTGACGGCCTCAGCTATGTTCCTGTGTGAAGTGGGGGGGGGTTCCCTTTCATCCCCTCCAATCAGCTCCCCTCACTGATGTAACTTCAACTCTCTGCCCCCTGCTTTTCAGAGCTGGGAGATCCTGTGTAAACTCTGCACTTTGAATGTAGGGAAAAGATGGCTGTAGATAAACGGGTACAACTAATGTAGGATTGGTTTAATCTGTGCTTCACTGGGGATATGTAAGGGTTTACAACCACTTTAAAGCAAGCTGTTCTGACCCGTTGATCTGTTTAGTGTGAAGGTATTCAATATTGGATCAGAACAAAGACTAAAGTCAGATTTTAGTCTGACTGTCTTAACTGCTTGGAACAGTCTTGGTCAGTTTAAATGATCCTGACACTTCAACAGGGCTGCACATTTTTAGGTGCTTTGCATAGTTGGTCTTTTAAAGTGCAATACAGCCCTTTCAAATCGAATAAGCCACCCAAGTCCATGTTTTCTGTCGTGTTTTTTTTTTTTTTTTTGGCCTAAGTGATGCTGCTGTATCATATTTTATATAGCATCGGCTACATGTAGTATGCTACACTGGTTTCTGACAGTGTCTCATACTTCCCTTCTACTGATGGAATAAAATAGGCTAAGTGCTCCTTGTATTTTTGTAAATAAAGCTTTCTCGGGTAGGGATCATGTCAGCATTGGTAGTTGGAGGCCGTACTGTTTAAAAACCTGACTGGTTTCCAGAGCTGTTTGAGGACTTTTAATACTTGCACAATATATAAATTGTTTGACGTGGGCACAGGTTGACCTAAGTGGGGCGGGAGAAACTTGGGGCTTTTTATTGCTGCCCTAAACCTGGAACAAGTCAATTGCGTAACTTTGCTGCATGCTTCTGGTGTCCGACTCATAATTGAGGGCAGAGACCTGCAACTAGCCTTTTCTGGAAAGAGCAGTGGTTGGTCCTTTTTTTTTTATTTACTACATATTTTTTAAATAAAGCGTAATCAGTCTTTTGTGGTATGTCGGCTCATTCAATTGAGTATGCTGCCTTAATGTAATGCATGTTGCATACAACATAATAGTGGTTAATCTTACTAGAGCTGACCACCTATGTTAAACTGACTGTTTTCTTGCTTGAAATACTTCAAGAAAGGTCTGTTTCTTATGGACAGTACTATGGTGGTATCCCTTTGAGAGTTTTCAGTGGAAAGCAGAGTTTGAGATAAACGCATATAAAAAAACAATAAACAGGAAAGTCAAATTAATGAGTGGATTTATTTTCTTTTTTTAGATAACAAATTGAGTTTTCAGTGGCTTTAGTAGCAATAACTCTTAAATAAGTTAACTTTCTTGAAATGCAAAGTTCCTATGAAGAACTTGCATATCCAAACTTTGCTGTAATGTGTCTTTTTAAATTAATAAAATCAAAGCTGTAAAACCCACCCTATCACATGTTCAGTCTCTGTAGTAAATCTTTAGGGCACTCCGCTATAAACACTTTAGTTTCGGAGGGATCAAACTCCACCAGATCGAGCACTACAGAGTGCAGGGGGGACCTAGGTGATCTTATACCTGTCTTTATAGGAGGTACCCGCTGAATGCTTTGTTTAATTATTTTAACCTTACAGTAGGCTGATCTTTGTCTTTAGATTGTGTGTATTTGATATGTTCTCTATCAAAAGTGATTACACACCTCACATTTTTGTAAATGTTTTCATGTGACAACACTGAGGAAATTACTTTGCTAAAATGTAGTGAGTGTACAGCTTGTGTAACAGTGTAAACTTGCTGTCCCCTCAAACTCAACACTGCCATTAATGTCTAAACCGGCCATTTTCCCTCCCTGGTGTCATGTGACTGTTGCAAGGTCTCGGGTGTGAATGGGGTGCAGGTGTGCTAAATTTGGTGTGATCGCTCACCCTCATACTAGTCACTGGAAGTTCACCTCCATGGCAAACATTTTTGTTCTACATAAAGATGGCCTAGGCTATAAAAAAATTGCCAAGACCCTGAAACTGAGCTGCAGCACGATGGCCAAGACCATACAGTGGTTTAACAGGACCAGTTCCACTCAGAACAGGCCTCGCCATGGTCAACCCAAAGAAAAGTGCACGTTCTCTGCATCATATCCAGAGGTTGTCTTTAGGGAAATGGCTGTATGAGTGCCAGCATTGCTGCAGAGGTTGAAGGGGTGGTGGGGGGGGGGGGGGTGTCAGCCTGTCACTGTTCAGACCATATGTTGCACACTGCATCAAATTGGTCTGCATGGCTGTCGTCCCAGTGGGAAGCCTCTTCTAAAGATGATGCACAAAGTCCACAAACAGTTTGCTGAATACAAGCAGCTTAAGGACATGGCTTACTGGAACCATGTCCTGTGGTCCAATGAGACGAAGAAACTTATTTAGTTCAGATGGTGTCAAGCGTGTGGTGGCAACCAGGTGAGTACAAAGACGAACGAGGGTGTCTTGCCTTCAGTCAAGCATGGTGGTGGGAGTGTCATGGTCTGGGGCTGCATTAGTGCTGCCGACACGGGGAGCTACAGTTCATTGAGGGAGCCATGAATGCCAACATGTACTGTGACCTACTGAAGGAGCGCATGATCCCCTTGGAGACTGGGCTGCAGGGCAGAATTCCAACATAATGACCCCAAACACACCTCCAGGACTACCACTGCCTTGCTAAAGAAGATGAGGGTGAAGGTGATGGACTGGCCAAGCATGTTTACAGACCTAAACCCTATTTAGCATCTGTGGGGCATCCTGAAATGGAAGGTGGAGGATCGCAAGGTCTAACGTCCACCAGCTCTGTGTCATGGAGTAGAAAAGGACTCAAGGGGCAACCTTTGAAGCTCTGAACTCCATGCCCAGGAGGGTTAAGGCAGTGCTGGAAAATGGTAGCCATAAAATATTGACACTTTGAGCCAAATTTGGACATTTTCACTTAGGGGTGTACTCACTTTTGTTGCCAGCGGTCTAGACATTAATGGCTGTTATTTTGAGGGGACAGCATTATACAAGCTGTACACTCCTTTATATTGTAGCAAAGTGTAATTTCTTCAGTGTCACATACAGAGAATAAAATAAATATTTACAAAAACGTCGGGTGTACTTTTGTGATATACTGTGTATGTGATATGTTTATTTATTTTAAATTTTTCTAGCACCAAACGCTTCCCTGGCTATGACTCAGAGAGCAAAGAGTTCAACGCAGAAGTCCACCGCAAACACATCCTTGGCCAGAATGTGGCGGACTACATGCGTCTTCTAATAGAGGAAGATGAGGATGCATACAAGAAGCAGTTCGCCCGGTATATAAAGAATGGCATCACAGCTGACCAAGTGAGTAACACTGCAAAAGCTTAGACTCCTAGAGGTTTCATTGGGGCGCCTTAATCATGCTGTAAAGGGAGCATTTTATCTGAGCACTTTCATACCGTCTACCGGGTTATATTGTGACCTATGGTTTTGTTGGAGCTTAAAAATTTAATCTGAATTAAAATTGTCAGATGAGGTGTAGAGGCTGCTTGCCACTGGTCTAGTACAGTTGTAGTTCTAGACTAAACATGTTTACCTGGCCCAGGGATGCTGCCTGTATGGAGCTGGGCTTCTTTCCTATGAGCTGTTGTGGCTATGTAGCATCTGAGCCTTTTTGGCCTATTTGACAAAGGAGAAATAAACCTGATTCCCAGCCTCAGGAGAGATCCAGGGATCAGACCCAACACTACTTTTGTTGGCAATTTGGTCAAATCTGAACCACTACATGTAAGGTAGAAGCATTCTCGCATACCCACTGCAAGTTTCTGGCTTGCATACAAAAAGCTTGATTTAAAAAAAAGGCCAAACTAAATTTTTTTTTTTGTCACAACTGCCTTGAAAAATTGTTTATGCCTGGAAGCAGAAATTAAGTTGTGCAGCACAGTAGTGTTTTGACGAGCAGTAAGCGGTGACTAATAGTCACCACTTTTATACTCTGTGGGGAGACCTGCGTGATCAGCTCAGTTTTCACCCTTCGTGATGGTAGGGGGCAGAATCGTACTGAGGCTGCATCCACCTAGGTGTGTGTGTGTGTGTGTGTATATATATATATATTTTTTATTTATTTTTTGGACATGCTTTTAAAATACAGAATGGGCAGGAGATGTCTCTTCTGCATTTAAAGTATTTTTGGCTGCCTGTTCAGAGTACACTGAGCTGCTCAATGTAAAATTTTGGCATGCAAGTCAGTTCTGAGCTGGCTTGCAATTTTACTGTGGTGAGTGATTAAAGCTAGAAAGTATGGTGTATATCAATGTGGCAGATGAACAAGTAAACTGTCTCCATTCAGATCTGTAGGGCAATACTGATTGTCATAGTAATGTATTAATTTTCCTCCCCCCCTCTCAGATGGAAGACATATACAAAAAGGCCCATGCTTCAATCAGGGAGAACCCAGTACACGAAAAGAAGCCCAAGAGAGAAGTCAAAAAGAAGAGGTAGGTGGTGTAAAACGAGCCCTAAAATCTATGGGGCAACTTCCCAAGTCTTGTTCAGAGTTTAATGTGTGACCATATGTTTTCTAGATTTTATTTTTTCCATCTGATTTTAATGCAGATTGCAAGATATTTTCAAAATTCACTTTTTACCTGCGTTGACAATTAATTATATCTGGTGCCTGTGAGCCCTTAAATGCCAAGGTCATCTTGGTATGTCTGTGGTTAAAAATAGATTTGCTGTGGGGCTTGATATACTGTCTTGGTGAAAAGGCAGATAACTGCACAATGCAGCAATATTTGAACTGTCATGGCTGCCAAAAATATTTGAAGCAGAACCAACTCCTACCTTTAAAAACTGATAATGCAAGTCTTTTTTTTTTTTTTCTTTGTATTGCTAAAGAGACATGCAAGGTCTCTTCTGCAATAAAACCTACCTGCTTGCCCAGTCTTTAGAATGTACTCTGAGCTGTGCAAGTGCATCTTGGTTCCAATCTGGCACAGTGCCTGTGCCAAAAAGACAGAGCGTGCTCATGCGCAGGAGTGACCTCATCCTACACTGGCCCATGAAGATGGTGGCAGCCAGGCACCTGAAGATGCTGGCAAGGGATGTCAGACCAGTAACCTCTTAGAAGCCAGTGCCTGCCAGCCCTTTAAGGGGTTTGGAATACTGGAGGGTGGAGCTCATGGTCATGCGATTGGCTGTCAAGCAGCAAAGGAGCTTTCCATTGGCTGCCAGTAACTGTGCTGGGAGTGCTCTTGGCACAGCTCAATCAGTGCTATTGCATGCAAAAATGCAGGTGCTCGGTGCCAAGGCACAGCTGCCGAGTGCAGAGGTTAAAGGAGCAGTACAATATTGTGACTTTAATTCCGCTTTCATTAACCAGCCACTCTATGCCCTGCCACACTGAATTGCCAGCATGGGGACACAACTACTGTTCACTATTGTAACTTCATCACCCATCTCATCAAGTTGTTGATGAGGGTTTCCTTCTCTGCTAGCTTCCTAATCGCCTAAAAACATGTCAGACTGCTGGTACTGCACTGGTTAATGTTCAGAACCTAGCATTTAGTCAGTTTGAGGGAAGATAATATGAAGATTAGACTTAAAAACTAGCAGTTCTGAAATCTGTTAAGGACCTAGGATGTAACTTGTACATCCTACAGCCCTCCCAAACTGGCACCGACCTATTTATGTAGCTGCCACAATGTGCATTCAGTTTAACAGCCAATAGTCAACCTGAGTTCTATGGCACAGAGGAGTGGAAATGGGTGTTTTTAAGCGTACTTGTTGGTCAACTGCATATGTCCAGAGTGATGGTGTATATTTTTAGTTTCTTTTGTAGGAATTGCGGAGGCAAACTTAAAAGTAAAATTGTGTTTTTAACACCTTGTTATACCCAAATAGGACCTGTTCAGTTCTTCCTGGCTAGTTTTTCTCCATTTTTACATTATTCATACTTTAGTTTTGAGGTTTTTAGTTTTATACAGACATTAAAAAAAGCCTTGTTTTTCACCCCCCAATAAAAGTATTTCTATATTGCAAGTTGTTACTGTTGACTTAATAAGCGTATAGTGAAAATGTGAATGGCTCTGAAGCCTAAATAATACATTTTGTAGCTGGTTCATAATGTAATTTGTTAAAGGGTGATTTTGGTGGGATGTTAAATCTTGAATGCAGTAGCGCTTTCTGTATTGGTGTCCTGATGTAAGCTGCGGGGGGGGGGGTGTTTGAAACAAATTGTAACTGAGTAACCATTACATGTACACAAAAGCATTCCCTTCACTAGGTTTCTGCTGATGGTAATGCATAATTTTTGTACTGCCTCTTTACGTGGCCCATTTACAAAGACCTTTTATGAGGCAAAACCAAGTCAGAACTGGTATGGAACTGAGTGTCATTGGTAGTTCAAAGCAGCTATGTTAAAAACGTATTTTTCCATTTTAGTTAAAGGTCCTTCTCGGTCATTTAAAATATTGCAGGTTATTATTTTGATAAATCAGTGGTTAGAATTTAACAGGTATTTTCCTCTGGTCTTGTTTCAGGTGGAATCGTGCCAAATTGTCCCTGGCACAAAAGAAAGACCGCATTGCTCAGAAAAAAGCCAGCTTTCTCAGAGCTCAGGAGAAGATTGTCGAAAGCAGCTAAACTGGGCCTCCTGCAATTTTCTACAAGAGTCTCATAAAATAAATCTATTGATGCTAAATGTAGTGTCTGGTGTCTTTGCTTGCTGTGACTTGGTGTAAAATGGTTTCCATTTTTCACAGATGTAGTGTGGGTATATTGTCAAATGAGAGCTGCTGATTGACAAAGGTCTGTTTGAATCTGTGCTGTGTGCGTATCAAAGCTTTGCAACTGCAATGCAGACTCTTTCTCTAGCTCCTTCTCTGTATCAAGACAGACGTTCAGTTAAAGATGGAGTGTTAGACTTCAAGTACAGTAATCGCCACACGTTTCAGTGAGAACTGTAAGGGTTTGTTTGTGCATACAAGTAAACACAAATGTGAGCAGTGTTCAACTTCATTTGCACCACATGTGAGGTATTGCTGCGAATGTTAGAATGAGACATTCTTTTAATGGCTATAATTAAGTAAACTCTTGATAACTTGAAATTCTGTTTATTAATGCTTGGTCTAAGACCCCTTTCACACTGGGGCGTTTTCAGTCGTTTAAGTGCCTGAAATGCTCCTCTCAAGCCACCCCAGTGTGAAAGCCCGAGTGCTTTCACACTGGGGCGGTGCGCTTGCAGGACATCCAAAGTCCTGCAAGCAGCATCTTTGGGGTGGTGGAGGAGCGTTCTGTAAACCCTCCTCCACCACCCTTGCCCATTGAAATGGGCAGCGCTGTCTAAGCGCCTGCAAAGTGCTTCGGCAGCGTTGATAGCAGCCAAAAAGCACCGCTATAACGCTGCTAAAACTAGCAGCCCTTGACTAACAAATGTGCCGCCCCAGTGTAAAAAAGGTCTTAAGGAAATAAAACAATCTGAAAATACAAATGACACCCTCACGACACCCTCTGGTTTCTTAAAATGGGGTTGCACACAAAATCATTAATGTTCCTAAAACAAATAAATAATAAAAAAAAATTGTTTGATTTTTTTTTTTTTTTAATCTCCTTTAAATATCTGTTGCTAGGGGGTCCCTCGTAGTCTGCCTCCTTCAGTGCCTGGGCTGGTGACTTCACTTCCCTCTCGGCGCAAGAAGGGCTCAGCTCTGCCCCTCCCTCTTGTCAAACATCTGGGACATATGACAGGTCCCAGATTGCGCGGCCACTCACGGCACCGCTCACGCATTTGCAGTGGGTGCCCGGCTGTGAAGCCACAGCCGGGATGCCCATAGTTGCAATGCTGGTGCCATCGAACAGTGGGGGACGATCAGGGCTTCGAGCCCCCGCATCACTGGACCCTGGGACAGCTAAGTGTCTGATTTATTAAGTCAGCAGCTGCAGTATTTGTAGCTGCTGACTTTTTTTAATTTTTTTTTTTCAAATGGGCACACCACTTTAACTTCTATGCTCCTGTTTACCTTGCATCCCCTCTTATTGATTAGTTTACTTCTGCTTTAAATCTACAAACTCATTTACGGCATGTGCCTGAAATGTAACCCTCCCATAAATTGTGCTCGCAACCAAACAGTCAAACCATCCAATGGCTGGTGTTGTAACTGATCACATGTGCAGCATAAATTGCCTTGCGGGATCTGGAAGGATTATTTTTTTTTTCTCTGCTGTAGCAAATTGGAGCATGCTTTCGTGTTTTTTTTTTTTTTTTGCCTTCCTCTGGATCAACGGTGGGTGTATGTTTGTGTAAACGTATTGTTTTTTTTTTTTTATTGGTTTTGTGTTTTTTTTTTTTTTCAACCTGACTATGTTACTATGTAGATTAAACAGGCAAAGATGGCAGCTTCCTTGGCTGAAAATAGGGGTGTTTACTTACACTTTAAGTCCAGTGCTAATAATACTATTGCTTGGCCCAACCATCTTATGTGACAGTACTTGGGCTTAGCAATTGGCCACCCAAGCACATAGTTCTGTATGACCACTTTCTTAATCCAGTTTGCAGGGTTGCTGCTAAACTCTGCTATAAAGGTGAGGTTCTGGAGAGTTTCATGTCGCAGGTCATACATTCTACTGCATCTGCAAGGTTTCTCCCAGGCAAAGTTTTCAAAGCGGAAAGAATTTGACCCCAGATAAGTCACAGCAGACCGTGCAGCTTAATCATAGGATAATTGTATGCAAAAACACTGGGTTAAAGCTCCATCAAAACACACCTAGATGACAATTTAAAAAGACCACTTTGTTTTGGCGGAATGCTTGCCCACAGGCATAGTCAGCTAGTTTATCATGAAGCTGTAGGCAACAGGGAAAATGGCTGTGAAAGATTTCAAAGCAAACTGATTCCAAGATGTGCTGTTTAACCACTAGTTAACCAGTTTTTAGTTTTTTTGTGGTAGAAAATGACTTGGAACACACTAGAGAATAAAATGGCAGTCGTTGCAATACTTTCTGTCACACCGTATTTGCGCAGCGGTCTTACAAGCGCACTTTTTTTTTTTAATTAAAAAAATAAGACCACATTAAAGTTAGCAGAATTTTTTTTTATATTATGAAAGATAAGGTTATGCTGAGTAAATTGATAGCCAACATGTCACGCTTCAAAATTGCACCCGCTCGTGGAAACTTTTTACCCTTAAAGCTCCATAGGTGATTAAAAGATTCTACAGGTTGCATGTTTTAAGTTGGAGGGCTAGAATTATTGCTCTTGCTCTACTGATCATGGCAATACCTCACGTGTGGTTTGATCACCGTTTTCATATGTGGGCGCTACTCACGTATGCGTTCGCTTCTACACGTGAGCTTGATGGTGCACGTTTAAAGTTTTTCTTATTTTACTTTCACAGTTTAAAAAAGTGACTTATTCCTATTACAAGGAATGTAACCCCCCCCCCATAATAGAAAAAAGCTTGATGGGACCTCTTAAATAAGAGATCTGTGGTCAAAAAGACTTGAGAGCTCATTTATACTAAAATGCAATAAAAACAACCCTGACGTCACTTCTGCCCAGCAATTGTATGGAGACCCCCCCATCTCCATACCCAGCAAGTGACCAGACCTGATCACCTCACCGCTGCCGACGGCTCCGGTAAGTAGCAGAGGGCACCAGGTCGTGGTGGGCCCCTCCTCACGATAAAAGTGATCTTGTAGCAAATCAGCCGCAGAGACTACTTCATCTTGTAGCGGACCGCCTGCTGCAGAAGGGGATACCGGCGTTATGGCAGCTAGCTGCTGCCATAATGTTATTCTCCAAACAGCCAATGTAAAACTGCTGCGGGCAGGCCCTAAGTGGTTAAAATTCTACAGATTGCATATTTTGAGTTGGAGGGAGGTCTAGGGCTAGAATTATTGCTCTCGCTCTACCGATCACGGCGATGCCTCTCGTGTGGTTTGAACAGTTCATGTGCAGGTGCTGCTCGCATATGCTTCTGCATGCGGGACGGGGCACATTAATATTTTTATTTAAAGTGTAAAAGGTGAAACAAGTTTTTTTTTTGGGGGGTTTTACTTTTTACACTGGGAATAAATGACAATTTTTTTTAAGTGTAAAATTTAAAAAAAATAACATTTTTTACACTTTACTTATAAAAGTGACAATTTTTTTTTTTAATGTAAACATCCCTTGTAATAGAAAAAAAAAGCATTCCAGGACCTCTTAAATATGAGATCTGGGGTCAAAAAGACCTCATATTTACACTAAAATGCAAATGTCCCTTTACGAGCTATGGAGAGCACTCCCACCTATCCTTTCACTTGTCTCAGTACCCAGCAAGGAAGAGGATGCGATCGCCTCCGCTGCTGATGGCTCCGATAAGCAGTAGAGGGCACCGGAGCATTGCGGGAGAGCCCCCCCCCCCCCCCCCCCCCAAAATCTCCTGCTGGTAAAAGTGACCTTGCAGCGAATCTGCTGCAGAGACCACCATTATCAGGAACTGGACTGCTGGCTGAAGAAGAGGATACCAGGGTTATGGCAGGTGGCTGCTGACATAACAATATTCCTCTTCAAATTAATGATGTATATCGGCATGTGGCGGTCCGGAAGTGGTTAAGCTCTTTTAAAGCACAAAGAAATGGGCGACATTGAGGATTGTAGATGAAGTGATCGCTGAAGAAACCTAGTGTAGCAGATGAAAGACGCATCATACTTCCCTTAGCCATTGCAAGATGTCCATCAGTACAGAACTGGCAGAAACCAGTGGGACCCAGGTACACCTGTACTGTCTAAAATTCTGGCCAGAAGTGGTGTTAATGGAAGAATTGGAGCCTGAAAGCCATACAGTGGAGAATAATTTGATCCCCTGCAGATTTTGTAAGTTTGCCCACTTACAAAGAAATGAAAGGTCTGCCATTTTTATCATAGGTGTATTTTAGGGTTGATAATGTTTTTATTGGTAGAATAAACAGTATATCTATCAAAAATGCAGTTGATACATTAAAGCAAAGTGGCAACGAGCGGACCAAATGGCTATCACCTACAGTAGTGCTTGTGCCTGAAGTTTTTCGTAAATAGTCATAAATTCCATTTCTGTTCACTCTGACATTTTGTAGATGGGCAACTCCTATCCTCGTATTGATTAGTGGTTACAAATGAATAACTACTGCAGTAGGGAAGAGACACAAAAGATACGCTCAGCATCTTTCCAAATGATTGTTCTGCTTTATTATTACGCAATTGAAGGTTTTTATACACATGATTATGTAGGTATCACATTAATATTACAATTGTACACTTATGGTAACAAGGGGCGTTACATAGGCAGGCTAAGTCTAATCGGGACTCAAAAGAATGCAAACATTTACTGAAAACATTATTAGGGCCGTGTGCAATACATACAAAATAGAATACAATTATATACAGAACTTATACATTTCTATTACAGTCTCCTCTTTTGATCATTATTTTGATCACTAACCATACCGGCTATCGCCTTTTAACCTGGAACCCTCATTCGCTTAGGTGGAGGTAGTCCTGGCCAAAGAGGCAAAAACTCCACTGTGGAGAAAAAAAATAACTGAGCAGCTTTCATTACGAAAAACAAATGATTGATAAGACACATTTACAGAGTACTGGCTGTACACTCCTGTGGCCAGAATGGCCTTCTAGCTTAATGGTTGGCATGCTGACTTATCACCATATGTAAACAGACAATTCTACATAAAATGGAATCTGTACAAAAGACAAATATGACTTCAACATGGCTAAACTACTTTTCAAATATATATATTTATCCCTTACAATTAAAGTAATTGAATCAAAAAGTACCCTAGACTGTGATCGTAAGAGGGAAACAAATCAAACACATTTCTTTTAGTGTCTGGTGTGGATCCAGGTGACCAGAGGCGGCTCTAGACTTTGTGAGGCCTAAGGCAAAACTTAGACATGAGGCCCCAATCACTCCCATAATGGGAAAAATAATTCAAGGAACGAAAATTAACTGTATTAGGAGGGTACAGTATAGGGGAGTGGACAGTACAGGGCGCAGGAGGGAACAGTGCAGGGGGCAGGTAAGTGGACACAGTACAGTACAGGGGGCAGGCTGTAACGGAAAGAGAAGGAAGGACAGACAGACAGAAGGGAAGAACGAAGGAAAGAAAGAAGGAAATATGGAAGGAAGGAAGGAAAGAAATAAAGAGAGAATGAAAGAAAGGAACGAAAGAAAGAGAAACGAAGGAAAGGTGGACGGAAAGAAAGAAAGAAAAGATGGAAGGAAAAAGAAAAAAAAATTAAAGAAAGAAAAAGAAACTAAGGAAAGAAAGAACGAAAGAAAGAAAGAAAGAAAAGATGGTAGGAAAGAAGGAAAGAAAGGAAAAGAAGGGAAGGAAAGAAAGTAAGAAAAAGGAAGGAAAGAAAAAGGAACGAAAGAAAGGAAAGAAAGTAAAAGAAAGAGAAAGCAAGAGAGAAGGAAAGAAAGAGAAGGAAAGAAAGAAAGATGGAAAGAAAGGAAAGGAAAGAAAGAAAAAGAAAAAGAAAGAAAGAGAAAATATGAAAGAAAGAAAGAAAGAAAGAAAGAAAGAAAGGAAAAGAAGAAAGAAAGAAAGAAAGAAAGAAAAGATGAAAGGAAGGAAAGGAAATGAAGGAAAGAAAGAAAGAAAGAAGGTAGGAAAGAAAGAAAGATGGTAGGAAAGATGGAAGGAAAGAAAGAAAGGAAAGAAAGAGAAAATAGGAAAGAAAGGAAAGAAAGAAAGAAAGAAGAAAAAGAAAGAAGAAAGAAAGAAAAGAAAGAAAGAAAAAAAAAAAGGTGGAAGGAAAGAAAGAGAGAAGGAAAGAAAGAAAGAAAGATGGAAGGAAAGAAGAAAAGAAAAAAAATGAAAAGAAAGAAAGAAGGAAAGAAAAGATGTAAAGAAAGAAGGAAAGAAAAAGATGGAAGAAAAAAAGAAAGAAAAAATTAAAGGAAAGAAAGAAAGAGAAATAAGGAAAGAAAGACAAGATGGAAAGAAAGAGAGAGAAGAAAATAAAGGAAGGAAGGAAAGAAAGAAAGAGAATGAAATGTGGTAGGAAAGAAAAAAAGATAGAAGGAAAGAAAGAAAGGAAAGATAAAGAAAGAAAGAAAGAAAGAAGGAAGGAAGAAAGAAAGGAAAGATGGAAGGAAAAAAAGAAAAAGGAAAGATGGAAGGAAAGAAAGAAAAGAAAGGAAAGATGGAAGGAAAGAAAGAAGAAAGGAAAGAAAGAAGAAAAGAAAAAAGGAAGGATGGAAGGAAACGAAGAAAGGAAGGAAAGGTGGAAGGAAAGAAAGAAAGGAAAGAAAGGTAGGAAAGAAAGAAAGAGAGAATGAAATAAAGAAAGAGAAGTAAAGAAAGAGACAAGGAAAGAAAAGATGGAAGGAAAGAAAGAAAGAAAGAAAAAAAAAGAAAGAAAAGAAAGGAAAGGAAAGAAAGAAAGGAAAGAAAGATGGTAGGAAAAAAAGAAAGAGAGAAAGGAAAGAAAGAAAGAAACAGAAAGAAAGAAAGAGAGAATTAAAGAAAAGATGGAAGGAAAGAAAGAAAGAAGGGAAAGAGAGAAGGAAAAAAAGAAAGAAAAAAAGAGAGAAAGGAAGGAAGGGTAGAAGGAAAGAAAGAAACAAACAAAAGAAAGAGAGAAGGAAAAAAAAAAGAAAAGATGGAAGGAAAGAAAGAAAGAAAAAATGAAAGGAAAGAAAGAAAGGAAAGATAGAAGGAAAGAAAGAAAGAGAAAGGAAGGAAAGGTGGACAGAAAGAAAGAGAGAAAGAAAGAGAAAGGAAGAAAAGGTGTAAGGAAAGAAAGAAATAAAGAAAGGAAAGATGGTAGGCAAGAAAGAAAGAGAGAAGGAATGAAAGAAAGAAACAGAAGGAAAGAAAGAGAGAATTAAGGAAAAGATGGAAGGAAAGAAAGAAAGAAAGGAAAGAGAAAGAGAAAGAAAGAAAGAAAGAAAGAAAGAAAGAGAAGAAAGAAAAAAAAAAGGAAAGAAAGAAAGAAAGGAAAGGTGTAAGGAAAGAAAGAAAGGAAAGGTGGATGGAAAGAAAGAAATAGAAATGAAAGAAAGAAAAGAAAGGTGTAAGGAAAGAAAGAAATAAAGAAAGGAAAGATGGTAGGAAAGAAAGAAAGAAACAAAGAAAAAAAGAAAGAGAGAATTAAAGAAAAGATGGAATGAAAGAAGGAAAGAAAGAACGAATAGATGGAAGGAAAGAAAGAAAGGAAAGAAAAGGAAGGAAAGAAAGAAAGAAACAAACAAAAAAAAGAAAGAAAAAAGAAAAAAAAAAAAGATGAAGAAAGAAAGAAGAAAGAAAGGAAAGGTGTAAGGAAAGAAAGAAATAAAATTTGAAAGGAAAGAAAGAAAGAAAGAGAAAATATGAAAGAAAGGAAAGATAGAAGGAAAGGAAGAGAAAGAAGGAAAGATGAAAGAAGAAGAAAGAAAGAAAGAGAAAGGAAGGAAAGGTGGACAGAAAGAAAGAGAGAAAGGAAGAAAAGGTGTAAGGAAAGAAATAAATAAAGAAAGGAAAGATGGTAGGAAAGAAAGAAAGAGAGAAGGAAAGAAAGAAAGAAACAGAAGGAAAGAAAGAAAGAAACAGAAGGAAAGAAAGAGAGAATTAAAGAAAAGATGGAAGGAAAGAAAGAAAGAAAGAAAGAGAAAGAGAGAAAGAATAGATGGAAGGAAAGAGAAAGAAGAGAGAGAAAAAAAAGAAGAAAGAGAAAGGAAAGGTGGAAAGAAAGAAAGAGAGAAAGAAAGAGAAGGAAAGGTGTAAGGAAAGAAAGAAATAAAGAAAGGAAAGATGGTAGGAAAGAAAGAAAGAGAGAAAAAAGAAAGAAAGAAACAGAAGGAAAGAAAGAGAGAATTAAAGAAAAGATGGAAGGAAAGAAAGAAAAAGGAAAAAGAGAAGGAAAGAAAGAAAGAAAGAATAGATGGAAGGAAAGAAAGAAAGAGAAAGGAAGGAAGGGTAGAAGGAAAGAAACAAACAAACAAAAGAAAGAGAGAAGGGAAAAAAGAAAAGAAGAAGGAAAGAAAGGAAAGATGGAAAGAAAAAAAAAAGAAAAAAAAAGAAAGAAAATATGAAAGGAAAGAAAGAAAAAAGAAAGAAAGGAAAGATAGACAGAAAGAAAGATGGAAGGAAAGAAAGGGAAAGGTGGAAGGAAAGAAAAAAAGAAAGGAAAGACGGAAAGAAAGAAAGAGAGATGAAAGAAAGAAAGAAAAGATGGAAGGAAAGAAAGAAAGGAAAGATGCTAGGAAAGAAAGAAAGAAGGAAAGGTGGAAGGAAAAAAAGAAAGAAAGGAAAGAAGGAAAGAGAAAGGAAGCAAAGGTGGAAAGAAAGGAATCAGAGAAAGAGAGAAGGAAAGAAAGAAGGAATAGATGGAAGGAGAGGAAAGAAAGAAAGAAAGGAAAAAAAAAAATGGAAAGGGAGAAAAGATGGCAGGAAAGAAAGAAAGAGAGAAGGAAATAAAGAAAGAAAAGATGGAAGGAAAGAAAGAAAGAAAGAGAAAAAGAAAGAAAAGAAAGAAAGAAAAAGGAAGAAAAAAGAAGGAAGGAAAGATAGAAAGTAAGGGGGATGGAGGAAGAAGGGAAGGAAGGTCATCCCCTACATCAGTGTACTCACTGGGAGGCAGGAAGGACTGGGTGGATGGATGAATCAGACTGCTCTTTTCCTGTTTGCTGGGGTTCAGCTTGAATCTTCCCGCCCACACATCTCCTTCTCTGAGAAAGAACAGAGAACACTGCCGAGGAGAGTGGGCGGGGCAGACACTGGAGGAGGAGGAGCAGAAGCAGTTCTCTCCTCTCCTGTGTGGCTGTGCAGGCAGCAGGGGGAGGGGGGAGATCTGATGGTGCAGGTGTTGTATCACTATCCGTCCCCCATCACCAAGTGTCCGAGGTGTACTGCGCATGCGCAGTACACAGGGCGCCCATATTCCGAAAATTGCCGAGGATGAACGGCGCCTGCGCCGTGAGTCCACTTTCAAGCCCCACCATCCCAGTGAACATAGAGTTAGAATATAAAAGAGCCGAGCGCAGCGAGGCCGTGCCCGATGCGAAGCGAGCCCGCGAGGGGCCCTCTCAATTTGACTAACCCTATGTCCGCTTGGATGGTGGGGGCTTCTCCTCGACTCACGGCGCAGGCGCCGCTCATCTTCCGACAATTTCCGAAAATCTTCTGGATCCGGACTGCGCATGCGCTGCGCATGCGCAGTAGACTTCGGACACCTAGTGACAGCCGGACACTTGGTGATAGAACACAGGCTCTGCTGAGCGGCTCTTCCTGTCTGTGATCCGGAGCTGTATGTGAGCTCCGATCACAGAGTAACTTTCACTGCAGCCTGTCTCTCCCTGTAGCAGTGAGAGGACACAGGACTATGCTGCTAGAAGAGGCAGCTCTCTAATTAGGTAAACTAGCTGGCCGTGGGAGGCCCCTGAGAGGGCGAGGCCTTAGGCCATCGCCTAATTTGCCTAATTAGAGAGCCGCCTCTGCAGGTGACTTTTGTACATGGAATAGATGCTGTATTGAGTCTCCAAACATTTCCTTGTATATAAATGTCTCTTAACAATCCACAAGTCACCTGGCTTTAGTTTTTAGATCCTTCCAATCTTTTAGGATCTGGATTTGGAGAGAAAACGCATAAATGAGTTTGTCAAAAACATTAAAAGATCAGCAACATTCTCTGTGAGATCCGAATGGAGGACTTCAGCTGCTGAGACAAAATATAAGCAAGTGAGTAACACACTCCCAAACCAAATCCCGTAGGGAGAGAGTCCATCTTGAATTGGGCATCTGGATATATCCTCATTACTTTCACTGTATCCTTGCCTCCAACCACCCATCCCTCCAAGCAGCAAACAATTACTTGTAGAAACCTTCACCACTTGTGGAGACCTAACGATAACGGGGGGGGGGGGGGGGGGGGGGGGTGGGGGGGGGGGGGGGGGGGGGGTAGTGGTTGTTTTCCAAGAACGGGGGATAAGTGGTTGCGCCGCAGACAGAAAAAAAAAACGTAAAATACATTGTTTCTGGGAAGCTATTGATCCCGGCAACATGGAGATAAGGGCTATCTCAGGGGTTAGCTGTAAAGATTCCTCCTATATATTATTATATACCTGAAATACCTGCTTCCAGGAGGGTCGTATCCGTTCACACTCCCACCAGACATGAAGATAAGTGCCCATGGCTGCATTGCAACACCAGCAGGAGGATGAGGTAGATAGAAATTTTTTGTAGTGTAGCGGGGTCCCTGTACCATCTGGACAGCATCTTGAAGTTCTTTTCTTGTGAGTAACAGGAGATAAAGGACTTGTGTGTCAAGTGGAACGCAGTCTGCTCTGGAGAGGGTTTTTCCCAGGTCTGCCGACCACATCCTAGTGTACGTGGGCAGGTCATCTTGGATGAGGGCCTGGATTAAGCTGTAGTTTAGTGTAAAGAAGTTAGAGCGGTTGATGCGCATAGAGAAATATTGAGGGCCTCTGTGTTGGAGATGTTGAGCTTAAAATTACTTAGCAAGCCGAAGTGTTTAAATTCAGACAAGAGTGAGGGGAGGGTCGTGTGGGGTTGTCAAGCATATATTAATAAATCATCCATTGCCATTGGATATATCAAACGCCTCTGATGAGGTGCCATTCACCAAGACCGATGCAGAGGGGTGTGAATAAAGAGACATGATATTGGTGATGAAGGGGCATCCAAGACCAATTTGTTCTAGGGAAAGTCACAGAAAGCGCCAATTGACCCGGTCAAATGCCTTTTCAGCATCAAAAGACGCAGATGAGGTTTTTGGTTTTAGTCTGTGGATAATCCCTGACAGTAGTGGTGAAAGACGGTTGGTGAGGACCTTTGCAAATAATTTTAGGTCTATATTTAGTAGGGATATGGGACGGTAGCTACTGCATTGTGTGGGATCCTTACCGGGCTTCAGGAGAATAGATACGTTGGCTGATAGGAGGTCTCTGGAGAGAAGGGTAGTATCGTTGATGGCGTGGAAGGCCCGGGCTAGGAATGGCGTTAGTAGGGGTGCAAATGTTTTGTAGAACCGTGGGGTATAGCCCGGACATTTGCCTAGTTTTAGACCCTTCATGGCGCCCAAAAATTCTGGTTCCACCAAGGGTCTGTCTAGGTCTGAGGATTCCTGAGGGGTCAATTGGGGGGTAACACCGTTTCTGTTATGTAGGCCTGCATAGTGTCCTGGGAAGGGGATGTAGGACCGATTAAAGCGTTCTGTGTGAGATTATATAGCTGGGAATAGAAGTCTCTGAATGAGGAGGATATACCTTTCGTGTTAAAGACCTTAGTCTGGTCTGTTTTGGTAATGAAGGGGATGGATTGGCGGGGGAGTCTAGGGTGAATAACCCGTGCCAGGTGTTGGCCACACTTATAGGCTATAGAGCAAGGATATGCAATTAGCGAACCTCCAGCTGTAGCAAAACCACAAGTCCCATCATGCCTCTGCATCTGGGTGTCATGCTTGTGGCTGTCGGAGTCTTGCTATGCCTCATGGGACTTGTAGTTCTGCAACAGCTGTAGGTCCGCTAATTGCATATCCCTGCTATAGAGTAATGATAATTGCGGGCTTGATCACGGACTATCAAAGAGTGGGAGTCTAGTAATTGGAGGAGGTCACGACGAGTGTTTGATAGAGTGACAAAGGTGGATGGCTCCAGTGTTTGTTTATGGAGGGATTCTAGATCTGAAATGGTGGTCAGGAGGTGTCAGATTTCATCCGATCTGATCTTTTCTAAACGAGAACCATTATGTATGAGTATGCCTCGGACCACACATTTCAGGGCTTCCCATTGTATAAGTGGGGTGGTAGTGTCAGAGGAGTGATCGGACACAAAGTGTTGAATCGCCTTAGTGTGTATCGCTGAAGTTACCGAGTCCCGGAGTAGATTGTCATTCAGGCGCCAAGACGCCCCCCACGAGATTGTGGTGGATGGGCAAAGGACAGGTAAACGGGAGGATTGTAAGGGAGTGTCCAGGAGGGATTGTGAGATGAAGAAATAATCTAATCTACTGTAGGAGTTGTGGGCTATGGAGAAATAACTAGTCTTTTTCTGTGGGGTGGTGTATGCGCCAAACATCTACTAAATGGTGGGAGTTTAATAGGGATTTGATGTGGGAGAGCGAGGATGTGGTCATGGATGACTTACCCAAGGATGTGTCGGCAGACAGAGACAGAGCACCATTAAAATCACCTCTGGCGATGACACAGGAACCCCCAAAAGAAGATAGTCTGGTGAGAGTGGTAGAAAGGAAGCGAGCCTGGTCCGTATTGGGAGCATAGATATTAGCCACTGTAAAAAAATTATTTAGCTTCAATTTGAGAAATATAAAGCGCCCACTATCAATGTAGGAATCAAGTACTTCAGGGTGAAAAGATCTATGAAATGCAATGGAGACCCCTTTGGATTTAGCTAGGGGGTTAGTGCTGTGAAACCATGTAATGTAGTAGCGGTTACGGATTGTAGGCGTTGAACCAGTACGGAAGTGCGTCTCCTGCAATAGTAGAATATTAGCTCGCTGTTTGTGTAAGTGGTAGAGGATCTGGCTGCGCTTCTCTGGGGTATTAAAGCCCCTGCAGTTATATGATGCTAGGTTCAGAGGTGGTATGACCGCCATGATGGGGAGTAAAGGTTAGGGATGGTAAAAAAAAGAATAAGAGTCTTTCGGGGACCAGTCTTAACCAGCAGGGTGGGGGGAGGGGAGGGTAGGAAAACGTGGGAAAGAGATAGTTGGAAAAAAAAGTGGTGCGTGAATTTAGGGAGAGAGAGTCTTAATCCTCAGTGTCGATAGAGTAGCAATACAGTGTGTCTGGGTATAACCAAGCACTAGAGATTGAGACCATGATTGCGGTGGGGAGACAGAATTACATGAATAGGCCACTAGGTGGCACCAATTGGTCAAAGGCATATAGACATAATAAAGTATTGTGAAGAACATGTCAAAACCAAGAACAGTGCCAGGAACGGGCACCGAGTATGCCTGGGGGGGGGGGGGGGGGATGACTGGGAGGCATGGAGGGGCCCCCGGGGTCTTGGGCTCCACAGGGCAGGATGTTGGTATGAACAAAATAACCTGTCAAGGGGAAAAAAAGGTTATGAACAGTAATATATAACATATGAACTGAACAGAGGATGGTAAAACAGAGATATAGTATACTCTTGCTATGCCAGTATATAAACCAAGTGTTCCAGTGCATGCGTCCGTGGAAATCAAAAATTAAGGTCCAAAGAGCAAAATAGCAAATATTAAGGGAAAGATTTGCAGGGAAATGTGTATCAGAGCACTGGGGAATTTGCAGGAAACATGCCTGCTAAACTGGGACAAATGTTCATCCAGGTAGGGATTCAATCATTCAGATCCTCAGCTGTGGAAAATGTTATCTTCTGTGAGTCCCAACATGGGCATACATCAAAAAGCCTTCCATGAGGAATAAACCGCTAACTGTAGCAATGTGCTGGAAGGTGTTCAGTGAGGAGAAAAGAAATGGGTAAATCTTGAAAAGGATGTACTCAGAGGATCTTGAGCAAACGCAGGAGATGATCCTGCCAAAAATGACAAATGACCAGCCGGTTTATGGAAAGTCAGTCATTGGGGTCTTTGTGTGAGGAGGATCCGGGGCGCCGTTTGCGGCTTTGTTTGTGCCACTGTGGAAGGTATGGTAGGCCTGGGGTGGTGGGTGTGAAGGGCCAATCAGGGATAGAGACATGTGGCAAATCCAGCATGCTAAGGAATGTCGGGAGGTCTCCACGACTGCGGAAAATGGCTGCCTTGCCATCGTGATGAACCCGTAGCTGGAAAGGGAAACGCCATTGGTATTTCAGCTGGCGAGATTGTAATAGTTGCGTGAGGGGCTTCAGAGCTTTCTGCATGGTGAAAGTTTGACGTGAGAGGTCAGGTAGAAGCATCACGGGGGTAGTGTTGAAATGAATAGAGTCCTGTGTGCTGGCAGCACGCATGATGGCTTCTTTAATGTTATAGATGTGCACCCTGCAGAGGGTGTCACACACTAAACACATGAAACAGGATGTGAGTTCAAAAGATGTCTGAGTTTTTTGAGCACGAAAGTAGCTTATATTCAGTATAGAACAAGGAGGGGGAGGGGTTAGTTTAATGCATACGTGTCTAAGGTTATGCAAGTTTGTTACTTGATGTATATCTATCAACAGTTAGATAGGACATCTGGTCATTAGTCACATATCTTAGCTGATTGCCTAAGGCTAAACAGGATATACATTCTGAGAACAGGCTTGACCACAGTGAGCAGAATAGGTGGGGGGATGATGTGCAAGCATTCTTGCACATTCTTACACAAACTTAAACTTACACAATAAGATACTTTACATAAGATGGTGGGGGTATACAAAATGGAGTCATGATGGTTCATTCATATTATTACAGTGACATGGTGCATTATCCTGCTGGAAGGAGCCATCAGAAGATGGGTACACTGTAGTCATAAAGGGATGGACATGGTCAGCAACAATAACCAGGTAGGCCATGGCATTTAAACAATGCTCAATTGGTACTAAGAGGCCCAAAGTGTGCCAAGAAAATATCCCCCACACCATTACACCACCACCAGCCCGAACCGTTGATACAAGGCAGGATAAATCCATGCTTTTAGGTGGTTTACACCAAATTCTGACCCTACCATCTGAACGTCGCAGCTGAAATCAAGGCTCATCAGACCAGGCAACGTTTTTCCAATCTTCTGTTGTCCAATTTTGGTGAGCCTGTGCAAATTTTAGCCTCTGTTTCCTGTTTTTAGCTGACAGGAATGGCATCTGGTGTGGTTTCTGCTGCTGTAGCCCATCTGTTTCAAGGTTCGATGTTTTGTGCATTCAGAGATCGAATTCTGCATACCTTGGTTGTAACGAGTGGATATTTGAGTTACTGTTGCTTTCCTATCATCTCAAACCAGTCTGCCCATTCTCCTCTGACATCAACAAGGCCACAAAAATTCCGTTCATTGGATATTTTCTATTATCTGGATATTTTCAATCTGCACCTCCAGGTTGGAATGTGGGTGTGGCTATAATTGCGCTACATATTGGGCGTGGCTTAAAAATCTGAGATGACTTACATAGTGCAGAATGCAGTAATGTTAAATAAGAAATGTACAGAGCAGAGTGTGCACATCTGCGTACTCGGGTTTCGGGGGTTATACCGGGATGATGCCCGCAGCTGCAGGCACCATCCCGGTACTGTTGTTTAGAGCCGGCAATCGGCTTTCCGAGGATAACAACCAATGCGGCTAAAAGCCGCTCGGTTGTTATCCCGGAGGAGCGGTAGAGGACGTCCCCCCCTCCCGCCGCCTTCTGCCGCTTTTCCCGATGGACGATCCGCTGCTTCCGGCGGCTAGTGAGAGACTAGAATGAAGCCGGAAACGGCTTGGTTCCAGTCTCCTTGATGTAAACACGTAAGCGATGTCACAACTTCACTTCCGGTTTACTCGGCTGCCAATGGCGCCGGTTTTTAAAAATTATGCGGTATTCAGATACATCATTTTCTGTGATCTGAATACTTTGAAGTGCAAAGGAGGGATTTTGGGGTCTTTTAGACCCCCAATCCCTCCATAAAGAGTACCTGTCACCACCTATTACTATCACAAGGGATGTTTACATTCCTTGTGACCGCAATAAAAGTGATCACATTTAAAAAAAAAAAAAAAAATTCATAATATAAAAATAAATTAAAAAAAATAAGAAATTTTTTTTTTTCAAACCACCCCCATCACCGCGAGCTCGCGCAGCAAAGAAAACGCATACGGAAGTTGCGCCCGCATATGTAAATGGTGTTAAAATCACACATTCTGTAATTCATCCAGAAAATTCCACCGGTTGGATGAATATCCACACTATTTTCTTATTGGATATTCATCCAACCGGTGGAATTTTCTGGATGAATTACATATGGTAGTTCACCCTGCATCTGCCTTGAGGATCTTTTTGTGCTCTGGGACTCTGTTAACTGCATACCTGTGCTTGTTAGGACCCCTATAAAACTATAATGGACCTACACATGTGGGATACCAAATATTCAACTCATCGGCTATATATGTAAGACCCCATATCTGTAATCTAGCGGTTCCTAGGAGATACATGTGTCCCGCTCCGTTTTTGGAAACTCATCCCGTATTTTGGCTGTCTGCTCCATTGTGAGCGACAATTATATCACTAACTCCATCACTCTCCACCCCTGATGAAAGTTCTACAACTTTAAGAACTGGAAATGCGTCGGGTTTTTGGGGGGCATCTTACCCCCACGAGAGTTCTAGTGCTACCAATCTGGTTTTGTCTGTACTTTTTCTTTATGTACTTTTTTGTATTGTTTTTTCACTGAGTATTTTTTCTGTACTGTATTGTGCACACATGGCATTGTGTATCCTGTTTTAGACAATAGGTGATCATTCTTTTAGATATTCTAATAAAACTACTTTTAATACACCCTGGTCTAACGTGGTGGTCTAAGTAAAGTCCCAAGTCTAGGGGGTTTCTTTTCTGATCATGTAATCAAGAGGGCCAATCACAGAGCCCTCCTGCCAATCTGAGATGCGCCGTGTCCGGGTGACACAAGCGCATCGGGATCGCGCGGCTGCGCGATTCTACTCATTCTGAGTGACATTCAGAAACGTCCACTCAGAAGGAGGAAGCGCCCACCCAGTTGTTTATGTGCAGTGGCCAGGTGGGAAGTGGTTAAATCCCCTTTCTTCCCCATTCTGATGCTCTGTTTGAACTTCAGCATGTCTTCTTCATCACATCTAGATGCCTATATGCATTGAGTTGCTGCTATGGTATTGGCTGATTAGCAGGTTGTGTTACCAAGCAATTGAACACACAAGTGTTGATTCTTGCTGGAAATTATGCACCTCGAATCTACCACCAAAGTGACAAAAATGTGTCCCACTCCCTTTAGAGTAATACTCACCAGACCTAATTGCCATTCATTCTCATGAGTGGCAATAGCGCTTAAAAGTTGTTCAACTTCATTCCCGAAAATTCCAAACCGAGTCTCCACATTCCTTATTCCATTAATTCTCATTTCAACAAGCATATGCAGAAGAAAGAGAACAAAAATAGACTCCAATAGTGTATTACTTCCAACCACAAGCTTTTTTTATTTTAAAAGAAATACACTTACATTTAAAACCAAAATATAACACGCATTGGACATAGGTAATGATCCTGCAGCAATCTCACCACCTCCACACTGACTGCGATGGCTGCTAGGTATTCGTCTCTCATTCTCCTGAAGTCACATCTGGTTGCCACATAACCGCGTTCAATGCATTTCGTCATATCTGACTTAATTACAGGGGGTAGTCATGTCTGACTTCACCATAGGGAATTGTTTGCATTGGACTTACTGTCAGGGAGGTAATACAATTGACAACTGAATGTTTGTGTAGAACAGTGGTTTCCCAAATGGGACCCCTTGCCTTTATCTGTCGCTTGGGGTAATATTCTTCCCACTGACACCAACTGTGAGGCATAATTTCTCCCAATGACACCAAGGATGGGGCAGTATTTCTTTTCACTGATGCTAACAATGGGGCACTATTCTTTACACTACTAATACCAATGTTGGGGCACTATTCCTCCTTCTACTGACCACCTACCCTATGTAATTTTTATTTAATCTCACTGACCACCAAGCCTGAGGCATTGTTTACGCCTTGTTTAACCACATGCCGACCGGGCCATAGCCGAAAGACGGCTACAGCGCAGTCGGCTTATCCTGGGTGGACGTCCTACTGGGGCGCGCACTCTGGAACATCCGTGACCGCCGGGTCCCGAGGACCCGGCGCATCACGGATCACGGTAAACAGCCGCTGATAGCGGCCGTTTACCACGTGATCGCTCCTTCAAATGACGGAGCGATCACATGTACACAGAGGTTCCTCCCTCCCCTCTCTGTACCGATCGGTACAGTGAGAGGGGAGAAGCGGAAAGGGGGGGAGACGGGACCAGAGCTGTGGGCTGGATATGTAGTGCCCACAGCGCTGGTCAGTGACAGCAATTTGCAATACACTGCCACCACTGTGCAATACTCTGCCACCCCACCACTGTGCAATACTCTGCCACCCCACCACTGTGCAATGCTCTGCCACCCCACCACTGTGCAATGCTCTGCCCCCACTGTGCAATGCTCTGCAACCACTGTGCAATGCTCTGCAACCACTGTGCAATGCCCTGCCACCACTGTGCAATGCTCTGCCACCACTGTGCAATGCTCTGCCACCACTGTGCAATGCTCTGCCACCACTGTGCAACACTGCAATACTCTGCCCAATACTCGCCAATACTCTGCCAATACTCGCCAATACTCTGCAATAATTTTTAATAGAAACAAATAATTTTATTTATTTTTTTTACCGAATTTTCAGTATTTTTTGATTGATAGCGCAAAAAATAAAAAACCCAGCGGTGATTAAATACCACCAAAAGAAAGCTCTATTTGTGTAAAAAAAAGGACACAAATTCATTTGGGTACAGTGTTGCATGACTGAGTAATTGTCATTCAAAGTGTGAGAGCACCGAAAGCTGAAAATTGGTCTGGTTAGGAAGGGGGTTTAAGTGCCCAGTGGGTAAGTGGTTAAGCCTAAAGCCTCGTACACACGATCTGATTTTCTGATGGGAAATGTGTGATGACATGCTTCATGGTGGAAAATCCAACCATTTGTATGCTCAGACAATTGTTGGCCAATTTTCCGCGGACAAATGTTGGATGGCAGGTTTATAAATTTTCCGGACAAATGTCTGTTGTTGGATTTTCCGATCGTGTGTACACAAGTCCGTCGGACAAAAGTCCAAAGTACAAACGCGCATGCTCGGAATCAAGGACGAGCCAGAAGCGGTCGTAATGGAGAATTAACATTTGTGACGTGGCAAATTATGAAATCTCGAAATGCAGCGCACATTCTCTTCTTCTTTAATGGGATAATAAAGCTCCTTTGCTGTTGATACTGATGGAGTTATTGCAAACAAATTTTCAAAGGCTTTTTTTTTTTTCTAGTGATATCAATAATAATAATATTATGCTTTTTTTTTTTTTTTTTATTTGGGCAAGTTACCATTTATAACACGTTATCTCCTCCAAATCCACAACATGTCTGGTTGACGAACGGCCGTTCAGGAACAAACTGAAAAGCACTAAATGAAAAGCGTGAATCAACACTCACCAAAACTTCTACTAACACGGAATTAGCAGAAGGAGCCCAAAGGGTGGCGCTAAAGAGCAGATAAACCATGTAGTACGTCACTACGTTCGTGATTGTTGGTCCAACAATTGTGTGCCGTGTTTATGCAAGACAAGTTTGGGCCAACGCCCTTCGAACAAAAGTCTGCGGCTTTGTTGCCGGAAAATCTGATCGTGTGTATGAGGCTTTAGGGTCCTTTCACACAGGCATGCTCTGAAGCGATCAGCAGGGGGTCCCTAAACAGATGCCCTGCTGATTCAGGCAGAACGAAACAGATGTCACTTTTCTAACATCCATGCCCGTCTGTTTTTTTGACAGCGGACATTTGTGAACCTGTGTTGTATCGGTGCGGTGCGGTTCAGTCCTTTTCTGTTTTTTTTTTCCAGACCTGGATGCACATGGATGTAGGTGGATGTAAATGGACACACGCTTGTTTATATCTGCCTACCCTTCGACTTGCATGAAACTTTCAATCAAGTCCGCCTAAAAAACGGACAGCTACCCTAGGTTCACATCTATACATTTCTGCGGGCAGCATTTGTGCGGGCACAGCAGCCTATTTATTTTAATGGGCTGCCGTGCCTGCGTATCTTGCAGAAAAAGGTGCATATATCTTTTTCCAAACATGGCCTGCAGAGAAATCGCATGGTCATTTTAACCATGCAATTTCCCAGTGGTTCCAGCACCTACACTGCAATTTTCTGGAATAAATGGCAGCCCCGTGCATTTTCTCAGAGCAGCGCCTTTTCACTGCAGGTGGTTGCGGGTATCGATGTGATTTCTGCACCCGCAGCCATAGGTGTTAACCTAGCCTGAGACCTGATCAGAAAACCTGTGTGAAACAGATTTTAGACCTTAGTCACACTGGCACTGACAAGCCTGCGTTTAACCACTTCAGCCCCGGACCAATTGGCAGCCAAAGGACCAGGCCCCTTTTTGCGATTCGGCACTGCGTCGCTTTAACTGACAATTGCGCGGTCGTGCGACGTGGCTCCAAAACAAAATTGGCGTCCTTTTTTTTCCCACAAATAGAGCTTTCTTTTGGTGGTATTTGATCGCCCCTGCGGTTTTTATTTTTTGCGCTATAAACAAAAATAGAGCGACAATTTTGAAAACAATGCAATATTTTTTGCTTTTTGCTATAATAAATATCCCCAAAAAATCTATAAAAATTATTTTTTTTCCTCAGTTTAGGCCGATACGTATTCTTCTACATATTTTTGGTAAAAAAAATCGCAATTAGCGATTATTGATTTGTTTGCGCAAAAGTTATAGCGTTTACAAAATAGGGGATAGTTTTATAGCATTTTTATTAATATTTTTTTTTTTTACTAGTAATGGCGGCGATCAGCGATTTTTATTGTGACTGCGACATTATGGCGGACACATCGGACATTTTTGACACATTTTTGGGACCATTGTCATTTATACAGCAATCAATGCTATTTAAATGCATTGATTCCTGTAGAAATGACAGTTGTAGTGAAGGGGTTAACCACTAGAGGGAGGGGTTATGGGCTGTGACGTGTGTGTTTTTTTTTTTACATTAGGGGGCGGGGCTGACGTCTGACGTCATTGATCGGCTTTCCCGATGACCGGGAACAGCCAATCAATGACAGGCAGAGTAGGAAGCGCGGGGAGAGGTTTGTTTACACATACCTCTCCCCGTTCTTCAGCTCCGTAATCCGATCGCGGGACACCAGCGGCGATCGGGTCCGCTGGTCCCGCGGCCGGGGTCACGCAGCTCCCGACCGGGCGCGCGCGACCCACGGGCAGGCAAATGCACGATCACGTACAGGTACGTGATTTTGCCTGCCCGTGCCATTCTGCTGACGTATATATGCAGTGGGCGGTCGGGAAGCGGTTAAATGCATTTAGAGGAAATTTTCAAACACCTATAAATGCATGGAATATTTTTCAATAGTACCATTCACACTATGTAAATGCCCCTAAACCTACTTTAAAGTGGTTCTAAAGGTACAAGTTTTTTTAGCTTAAAGTGGTGTTTCCACCAAAAAAAAAAATAAAAAAATCGCTTAAAAATCATAAAAAAATAAAAAAAAAATAATTGGAAAAATATTTTTTTTTTTACTCTCCTCTAAATGCCTGTCGCTAGGGGTTCCCTCGTAGTCTGCCACCTTCAGTGCCCGGGCACTGACATCACTTCCCCTCGGTGCCGCACGGTCACCTGGGACCTGTCACGTGTCCCAGATGACTGCGCGGTGTATCACGGCAGTGGGTGCCCGGCTGTGAAGCCACAGCCGGGTGCCCACAGTAAGAATGCCGGCGCCGCAAAAGGAGCGGTGAACAAGGGGGGGCTTCGTCCCCCCGCATCGCTGGACCCTGGGACAGGTAAGTGTCCGATTATTAAAAGTCAAAGGCTGCAGTATTTGTAGCTGCTGACTTTTACATTTTTTTTTTTTAGGGGGCACCCCACTTTAATGCATTCTCGATCCAGTGATGTGCATGAGAGCAGGTTCTCTCCCAGCTCTCTCTCTCCTCATTGGACAAAGAGGCAGTAGCCATTGGCTCCTGCTGCTGTCAATCACAGCATGTGAGGAGGGAGCGGAAGCAGGGCCAAGCCGTGCTTTGTGCATCAATGGACACACAAAGCCGGCTTGGGAGCGAGCACGCACGAGTGCCCCCATTGCAAGCTACTTGATGTGGAGGCACTCAGCAGGGGGGAGGAACCAGAAGTGCCTATGGGGGGACCTGCGAAGAGGAGGATCGGGGCTTCTTTGTGCAATAATATTGCACAGAGCAGGTAAGTATATTTTATATATATATATATATATATATATATATATATTTTTTTTTTTGTGGAGATGCGACCCCATGTCACAGGTGCATATGTGCAGTGTATGCCTGATTTTGGCAGGAATACTAATTGCACACCTGTGGGCTGGGTTCATAAACATCCCAGGAAGAGAAGTCTGTGCTCAGACTTGGAGACAGTGCTGCCTGGCAGACAGGAAGTCTGGCCAGGAGGTCGGGAGGGTTCCAGGAGAAAGAGACAGGAGGTCTCGGAGCCTAAGACTGCAGGTGGCAGTCTGTGTGTACGTCTGAAGCAGGCAGGTGTAGCCTGCGACTAAAGCAGCACGAAGCTGACAGCGAGTAAGCCAGGATGCTGTCGTTTGGTTACACAGTGATGGTGGAACCACCTGCGAGGGAAGATTTCTGTTTGTTTGAACTTTTTCGTTTCCTTTAAATAAAAGTGGGCTGCCATGCCCTAAAACGCAAGTCTGGATTGGCACGTTTCTGGAAAATTGCATGCACCACTTGAACCTAATCACCCCGGATCATCACAATACATATATATATATATATATATATATATATATATATATATATAAAAAATATATTATACCTAGATATATAGATATTTTGTGTATATCTCTGCAGTACATGCACATTTACCCCATATTTAAAGCAGAACTATACGCATGCACCTTGGCCCCCCACCAGCCGCTGACATCTTTGAGCAGCCAGCTTCCGGGTATCGAACACTGGCCGCTTTTCATTGGCCGAACTGATATGATGTCACTCCCGCACATTTGCGGCACTTCAGCATTACCAAGTAGGTAAGTTTACAAAGCATGTCTCTTTTACATTAAAAACCCTGCATGTTTGCCCATTTTTATAATTTACATAAAGATCCACTTTAATTGAATTAAAGACACTGCAAGTACAGACCTTCCAGAAATCCAGTGGCCCTCTATCATCCTGTTTAAGCTGACAACACACAGCCATTTCTGTTCTGAAATCATAAACAAAAATTGTCAGCCCCACTTGCTGGACTACAAATTCCTGTCGCCCTCCACGTGCGAACCTTGGTTCCTTTCCCTGCTCCGAATAGCTGCTCCAGTAAAAATGCGAAAACAACATAAAAGGAAAATAGACTGGGGCAGGCTCCAAAGAGGGAGATGGGGAGGGGGGGGGGGGGGGCTACATTTTGGTATGCCTGGACTTATTGTTGGAGAGCGAAGGTTACAATCTGATATCTAAGTAACTGATTCAGTCTTTCTGCTATTCAAAACAATTTATATTTTTGGCTCTGCATTCATAATACACAATAGGCAAAACATACCCGTGTCCAGCAGCAGAGGGCAGAAGCTGCTCAGTAATTGTAGCTGATGTACATATACAAGAAAGGAGGAACAGAGTAAAGGCAAGGCAATTCTTATATTTTACTTTAGAAAAATATTTATTTAGCTTGTGTTATGAATGGTGATGGGAAATTTGATACATACGTAAGGCAAACAGTTTTTTTTTTTTACCAAAATAAAGCTAGCCCTGGTCCAACCAGGTTTGTAGAATATTCATAAACTTCATGGTGGCAATATGGTGTTGATATGTTAATTTCTCGTGTATCAGTGTGGCTATTCGATCCAACGTTGGGTCGTAGGGGCATGAGTGGACAACCAGAAACGTGCTATTATTTTACGAGCAATAAAAATAAGTCTTAACCCCTTGGCGCCGGTGCCCTTTAAGGGCTTTAGAATGCCGGGTGGTGGGGCAGGGTCTTTTGCCAATGTGAACGCTATGATTGGCAGTCACAGCGGCCACACTATCGGAAAATTTCCAATTGCAAGCAGAGATTGGAAAGTTCCCGTTAACCGCCTGGAGCGCACACCACACGCGCTCTCGGCACAGCTCTATTGGCGCTATTGCACGCAAATATAGGGGGGTGTAAACATTTCCTCAGAGGTCCAGGGGACAAACAGCAGGATCTTGGAGTAAGGAAGTGTTAAAAATCGAACATATCCACTTCACACCAAATCACGTACTGTACATGTACATAATTTGACTTTAAGTGGTTGTAGCGGGATGATGCCTGTCATAGATTGCTGAGGACCAGAAGGTCACCAATGATTTCTATGGTATAGTAAAATGGAAGCTACCAGCATTTGTGTCACTTCTGGTTTCCCAGATGTAAACAGCGCCATTTTAAAAATTGGAAAGTATTTTATTACACCGATCTTTGTGTAAACAGATGCTTTAGGAGCAGAGGAGACATCTGGGGTCTAATAGATCAGATCTCTCCATAGAGTACCTGTCACTGCCTATTGCTGTCACAAGGGATGTTTACATCCCTTGTGACAGTAATAAAGGTGATAAAAAAAAAAATAATGAAATAAAACAAAATGTAAAATAAATACGGTAATAATACTTTTTTTTTTAAAAGCACCCCCATGCTTGCGCGCAAAGGGGAACACACGCGTTAGTTCAATCTTGAAGAAGGAGCACGCCCTGAGTTCAATCTGCCAGTGCGCATGCTCCGAAACTTTGTTGCGACCCACCAGTGACGTCATCACACCCAGTGTCGCGTTCCAGCCCTCACCATCATCCTGATCCAAGCCTCGGTTTCACCGCCATGTCCCAGAGATCCTGCTGGCTAGGATTTCTCCCCTACAGGCAAAAATCAGTTGTTTGAACGCTGCTCTGTGGTGAACGCCACAACAGTGTGGATGGACTTGTGCCTTATTTCCCTAACACCTCCATGTAAGTGGATAATGCACCCGTATCTCATTAAAATGTTTACAGTTCTAACCTAAAGGTGCCTGTGTTTCTCTTCTCTGCATATTTGCTTTCAACTCCCCCCTCAAAGGCTTCCAAGGTTTTCTGGACTGGTAAAGTAATCTGTACAGATCCCCCTCCTCATCTCTCCCCTTCTACATATACTGAGTATTCCACTTCAAGGACTTACTGATGGACTAATGTATTAAATCTCATTCAATCTAGCAGCGCCACTACCCATTTTTAAAAATATATATAATGCTTGAGTTCTAAGAAATTTTTTAGCAAAAAATACTTTAAAAAAAGCCTGGTTTTCAAGTGAATATAGTGTGTAAAAGGGTAGTCCAATATCTGAAAAGCTTTGGGCATCTATAGCACATATGTATTAAATCTCCCTCATCTTTGGGACAGATGGGAGAGACCTGTCTACCCCATCTAAACAGTTGAACTGGTGGTATATATGCCTGATGCAGGAGGAATAATTGTGACAATTTTTGTGAAGCAGACAGAAAAAGTAGCAGAGTGGATGCCAAAGCTGCCTCCCATCTCTCTCGGTTCAGTTCACCAACATCAATCACCCATTTCCTCCTGCAAGGTAACCAAGCAGGATCTTGGCATAGGGTAAGAAGAGTGGCATAAATGTATGAAATCCTAATTTTCTTATTAGTTTATGACATTACAACACATAATAAACATGGCTCTGCCAATAGCAAGGTACTACGGAGGGTTTGAGCATTAAAGGTGCGGTGCAACTAAATATTTGTAGAAGTGCTGTCTTGGAATAAACTTCCTCTTTAAACTCTGGTTATAGAGAGGTGAAAGACTTCAATACATTCATAGAGTATATTTGGGTAATGAACTGAATACTCATTGCCTGCCAGGGGTAGAACCTAGGTAATTTGGCAAGTTCCACATAGTTACAATTATGCCATAGTAGAGTACCACTCAGGTAGCCCCTTAACTTGCAGGCTTCATTTTAGATACTTCCAAAGTGTTACAGCCAGATCCATTGCTATTTATACAGCAGTGGCAAACTGCACATTGGTTGGCTTTGACTGAAAGCTCAAACAAAGATGTCAGATAAAGCATGAGTAACTCTTCTGACCCATTCCCTTGAGAGTGTAAATTTCAGCTTGAGCTACTGAGCTCTGTAAGGAGACAGAAGAAGAGGTGAAATAGAGTCTGAGTCTCCATCTGATGGTAGAACAAAAGCCTGCATAATATTCACCTTACTAAAAAATATATATTTCTTATCATGCATCACGGGACACAGAGCCATAGTAGTTACTATGTGGGTTATAGGCCACCTTCAGGTGATGGACACTGGCACGCCCCAAATTAAAAAGTGCACTCCCTATATAACCCCTCCCACTGGGAGTACAGTTTTTTCGCCAGTGTCTAAGGTGTTGGTCACGAGTAAAGATGTGCTGTGCTGAGCTCCACTGGAGCAATCCTTGCTGGGGCTAGCCTTGCAGCCGGATCCATTCAAAGTGTCTTTTTGGCCGAATTGAATGGTACCCGGGCCTCGTATCCAAAGAAACAAAGTTTTGCCTGTAACGCTTCTCTTTAGAGAGCTGGACCCCGGGATCCAGTACTTTTTTGGTATTAAGGCCATAAAGTTTTACTGGCAGAGGTGCTATTACAGGTCCAGGATTGTGGGTTTCCTCGAGGATCCCCAGCTCCTGAAGGTTTAACAGAACCCACCGTGAAGGGTGAAGATTGGGTCTGTTGGTTTACCACAGAAAACCCTGCGGCGGGAAAGGTAAGTGGAGTTTTCTAAGAAATTTTTTAAATTCTCTTATGAATGTCTCCTTAATTTAGTAAATGCTGTCATGCCTATATGTCACCACTGGGGGCTGTATTGAGCACTCACCGTCTCATGCTTCCCAGAGAGCCCACACTGTGTCTTGAAAGCTGCAGATGCTTCTTCCTCTGGCCAAACAACAGACCTCCGGTAAGTCTGGGGGGGTTCCCTCTAGGTGCTAGTTTTCTTCCCCTCTTCATTGGGGAAAGAGCGCTGCAAAATTTGAAAAAAAAAAGAGCTGCGAACGGCACGCCGCTCAGCAGCTTCCAGACCCCCCCCCTCGCCATTTCTGCTCCATCCCGGTGGATCCCATAGGATCAGGAGCCCGCGCTCGCGTGGGAAAAAGCTCTTTTTAAAAAAGAGGGGAAGGGCCGTAGGCGACGTGGGGGGGGGGGGGGTAGGGCTTAGCGTGGCGCTGGAGTCGCCAACAATTGTTCCTGGGAGAAGGGTCCCTGCACCCCGACATCTTTCTGTCAATATGCCAAAGATGAGGAGTTCCGGATGTGGATCTGTTTGCGTCCAGATTCAACAACAAGATCAACAACTTTGGGTCAAGGACAAGGGATCCGATGGTATACGGAACAGATGCCTTGTTTTTTTCCTGTGGGATCAGTTTTTCACTGATCTATGAGTTCCCTCCTGTTCTGCTGCTTCTGCGCCTTTTTTTGCAGGATCAAGCAAGAAGGGGAGGAGGTGACTCTTGTAGCCCGGTTTGGCTATTAAGACCCATATTCTGAAAGATCGTGGGCTGTTAGCTTCAGTAGTTTCTACTTGGTTAATGCTAGGAGGCCCGGCCTCCAGAGTCATATACTATAGAATCTGGAAGGCATATGTCTCCTGGTGTGAATCCAACGGTTGGCACCCCAGGAAATATGTCATGGGTAGGATCCTTGAATTCCTGCAGATAGGATTAAAAATAAAGCTGGCCTTGAGCACTATCAAAGGCCAGATGTCGGCCTTATCGGTCTTTCTTTTTAACGGCCACTTGCTTCTCACTCTCTGGTTCGTAACTTTATTCAGGTGGTAACGCGGATTAATCCTCCAGTTTGGTCACCCCTGAACCATTGGGACTTAATTTTAGTCCTGTCGGCTTACAGAAGCAGCCTTTTGAGCCAATACGAGATATTCCCTTGGTCCTCTTGACGGGGGAAAAATAATTTTCCTGATTGCCATATCTTCTGCAAGAAGAGCATCAGAGTTGGCTGCTCTTTCTTGTAAAGAGTCATATTGGTTGTTCATAAGGATGAAGTTGTATTGCGGTCTCATCCTGAATTCCTACTGAAGGTAGTATCGGGTTTTCATTTAAACCAGGATATTGTTCTGGCTTAATTTTTTTTCCAGAACCTCGTTTCTGTGGAAGAAAGGTCACTACATTCTCTTGATGTGGTGAGAGTGGTCAAGGTCTATTGAAAGTGACCGCTCAGATTCATAAAACAGATGTTTTATTTGTGTTGCCAGATGGTCCTAAAAGAGGACAGGCAGCGTTGAAATCTACTATTTCTAAATGGGTTTGTCAAGTGATTGTTCAAACTTATGGTTTAAAGAGGAAAATTCCTCCTTTTCATAATAAAGCGCACTCCACCAGGGCTGTTAGTGCTTCTTGGGCAGTGCATCACCAAGCCTCCATGGCTCAGATCTGCAAGGCCGCAACTTGGTCTTCAGTCTATACATTTACCATATTCTATCAAGTAGATGTAAAAGGCATGAGGATATCATCTTTGGGCGCAGTGTACTGCAGGCTGCAGTATGAGTCCTCTAGTCTCTTGGTGTCCTACTTTGTTGTGTCTCCCTCCCTTTAGTTGGCATTGCTATGGGACATCCCACATAGTAACTACTATGGCTCTGTGTCCCGTGATGAACGATAAGAAAATAGGATTTTTAATACAGCTTACCTGTAAAATCCTTTTCTTTGAAGTACATCACAGGACACAAAGGTCCCTCCCTTCTTTGGTATACACGTGTATTGCTTTGCTACAAAACTGAGCTACTCCCACCAGTGGGAGGAGTTATATAGGGAGTGCACTCTTTAATTTATGGCGTGCCAGTGTCCATCACCTGAAGGTGGCCTATAACCCACATAGTAACTACTATGGCTCTGTGTCCCGTGATGTACTTCAAAGAAAAGGATTTTACAGGTAAGCTGTAATAAAAATCCTATTTTTTTTAGGTTTTCAGTCCTGTCCATAATAAAGAATGAACATGCATGCAGAACAACTTTTGATGTGTCAGGGGGTCAGCAGTCACCAAATGAATGTCAACTGCTTGACCTCAAGCACTGTTTCCCAGCTTCTGAGCATGCATTGTGTGAGGTTAGATAATTGACAGGGCAGAAAAACCAAGTGTCAGAACTCAGAAGACATTTTGGAAAAACGTGAGATATCTTATTGGAGAAAATCTGATTTTAACAGGGACCATGGGGTTCCCTTAAATTGGCCACAGCACATGCGTAGACCCAGGAGCTGATATACACAGGTGTCTACAATTGTGAGATGTAAGAAGCTGTCTGATGGGTCGGCACTCCAGCAGCTATCAAAAACTGCATACATTTTTGGTTGATGAACATTACTTTAGGCTGTAAGCTCTCGCAAACAGGGCCCTCCTAACCCTCTTGTCTTGAATTGTATTGTAACTGTACTGTCTTCCTTTATTTTTTTAAAGCACTGTTAGCACTATATAAACCCTGCCGTATATTAATATAATAATAATAAGGAATCTGTGTGGCCTATTTGTACATATGAGCAGGGCCATATTTCCCATACCAATACCCGTGAGCCAGACCTTTGGGCAGCAGGTTCTGGGTGGTGCCTCAGTGGAGGACATTTTTTTTTTTGTTTACAAACAGTTTAGTAAGTAAGGTCATAGTACAAGATTTTGACAGTGGTGGAAAACATACAAGTGAAGGATTCAGTTAGATAATACATTATAGCTGAGAGGAGACATATCATGCGGCAGGATACATTTTTATTAATAATTTTTTTTCTCCACTTTTCTCCTGTACCTGCCAGAACATGTACAATGTGTGATTAAAACCTGAGCCTTCTTTTTCTCCATATTCCACTCTGACTTAATGCATTTGGTGTACCCTCTACTGTTGAACTTTCCAATAGAATATCCAAAAGCTCCACTGGGCAGCCTGATGGTGGGTACACGTTTATGATAAGGTTGGAGCACAGCCAAGGCATGTATTGTGCAGTCTGGCCCCCAAAAAAAAAAATGTCAAAAGAGAATAATGTAGGCTGCCATTGTTGACCTCTCCTTTTGAGAATGCTAGTTCCCTGGCTGCCACTCCAAGGCCTTTACTTTCAGTGTGGACTACATCACTGACCTGCAACAAATATTGAGATTAGAAATTCGGACACTGCTTTTCCAGGTCTGTGACTGAAAACAACTAAATTCCCGCACAGCCATGCCTCCTGCTTTTTTTAAGTGTAGTCAAGCAATGGTATCCCTCAAAATTATATCATGGCATGATCATGAGTCACTTTATGGAAAACTCTGCAATAATATCTCAGATTATGTGCTCTCTGGGAATACACTATACATTTCCTTTAAATACAGTCCTGAATATTAGAGCATTGCAATTTATCTGCCTGCCTTTTCTAGCAGTCTTCATTTAGTCTAATGGGAATTTTATTAACCTTAAATATTTATAGTCTATATTCCCGTGATACAGATATTTGCCTTCAATGGAAACCTATTCTAAGAGTCTGATTTTAAATGTGGAAATCATTGATCCAGTTGTAGGAAAAAATTAAATAAAACATTAGACTTATGATATGGAAAAACCATTGGTTGTCTAGTGGTAGAAAGGTCACTTGTTAATACAGATCAGCTTGTTATTTTGTATCATTTATTATTCATAGGTTATCCTGTGTGTGATGTGATATAACAGGAAAAACACTGTATTACATATTGACAAGTGTGTACATATTTATGATGTATCTTCAGAGCCAGGTGTAATTGAAATAACATGAAATAAGCTCTGCACATACTGCACCCCTGAACCCTGTGCTCTGTACATACCGCAACCCTTTGCTCTGTACGTTGTGCACCCCTGAACCCTGCACTTGTGGCAGGCAATAGCAGGAAAAAACTCTGGATAGCCGCACACTGGAAAAAGACTTAAAATCCTGTATTTTTATTAAAAGTCGAGGGTCACATCACATCAAATAGTCCACAGCAAAGAAAAAGGGTCCTAAAAACTGACGCGTTTCGCACTGGAATCAGTATTTACTCATAGCTTGCCTGCACTTGTGTTACATATTGACAAGTGCATGCATATTCATGATGCATCCTCAGAGTCAGATATGATTTAAATGTAAAGCCAAATCACTAAAATCTCATGTAATCTTTATCATGTTAAAGTAATTTAAAAAGTCTGCACATACCGCACCCCTGAACCCTGCACTCTGTATGTAGGGCACCCCTGAACCCTGCGCTCTGTACGTAGCGCACATATGAACCCTGCGCTCTGTACTTAGTGCCAGGTCCGCTGATAGAAATCTTAGGGCCCAGTACAGCCTACCTGACGGGGCCCCCCTTCAGCCCGCCCCTGCCATTGGCCGCATGGGTGGCACTGTCTCTGCAGGTAGTACATGCGTTATGGCATTAGCATCATGGGTGGCACTGTCTGCAGCACAATATGGCATGGGTGGCACTGTCACTGCAGGCAGCACATGCGTTATGGCATTAGCGTCATGGGTGGCACTGTCTGCAGCACATTACGGCATGGGTGGCACTGTCTCTGCAGGCAGCACATGCATTATGGGCTATAAAGCATGTCCTACCTGCAGACAGTGCTAACCATGCCGCCAATGCCATATTGTGCTGCAGACAGTGCCACCCATGCCATAATGTATAGATGCTGCTGCAGTAGTAGTAGTAGATCTTGAATCCCTCCCCCCCCCCCCCCAGCAAGCACACCTGGACTGGAGTGTCCACAAACTATTACAGTCAGATGCGATGCCGATGCCAGCTGTTTCTTTTTTGTCCTCTGCTGCCGCTGCTCGCCTCACTGCTAATTCTCTCATGCGGAGAGAGAGGAATCACTCCACGGCCCCATGTCCTATGGAGGACATGCTGGCTGGGACTTGAGCCAGCATGAAGAGCGGGTGCGGAAGAAGCATACTTCCATGCCCGAAATGGAAGAAATAATCCCTCCCCTGCTGCCACCTTGTCTGCAGCAAGGGGGGACTCTGATCTGTCATGGCTGGGGGATTTTTTTTCTTTTTTAACATTAATTACCCAACTGTTTAGGTTGCCTGGGCCCCCCTGCTGGCCGTGCCCAGTTAAACAGGGCCAGTTGTACTGGCCTATCAGCGGCCCTGCGTAGCGCACCCCTGAACCCTGCACTCTGTACGTAGGGCACCCCTGAACCCTGCGCTCTGCACTTAGTGCACATCTGAACCCTGCACTCTGCACGTAGTACACCCCTGAACCCTGCACGTAGCACACATCTGAACCCTGCGCTCTGCACGTAGCTCACCCCTGAACCCTGCGCTCTGCACGTAGCTCATCCCTGAACCCTGCACGTAGCTCACCCCTGAACCCTGCACTCTGCACGTAGCTCACCCCTGAACCCTGCGCTCTGCACGTAGCGCACCCCTGAATCCTGCGCTCTGCACGTAAGGATTCCCTGAACCCTGCACTCTGTACGTAGTGCACCCCTGAATCCTGTGCTCTGCACAAAGTGCACCCCTGAATCCTGTGCTCTGCACGTAGGGCACCCCTGAACCCTGCGCTCTGCACATAGCGCACCCCTGAATCCTGCGCTCTGCACGTAGGGATTCCCTGAACCATGCACTCTGTACGTAGTGCACCCCTGAATCCTGCACTCTGCACGTAGGGCATCCCTGAACCCTGCGATACGCAGTGCACCCCTGAATCCTGCGCTCTGTACGTAGTGCACCCCTGAATTCTGCACTCTGTACATACCACACCCCTGTGCTCTGTACATACTGCACCCTGGATCCCTGTGCTCTGTACATATTGCACCCCTGAATCATCAGGAAACCTGCTTGAGGAAATGCCATATAGCCATTGCTGGAACGTATGCTGCAGGAGATTAGTAGCACTGAGATACAACAAAGGATGTAAAAGCATGCTAATAAGTATTTTAAATTGAATTTCAGCTATGTTTTTTTTTTTTGTATTGGTCCAGATTGGACCAATGTAAAGCTGGGTACACACTAGAAGGTTTTCTTTGTTCAACTTGGCATACTGAATGACCCCCTGTGTTCAGTATGCAGGAGCATGTCAGCATGGCAAAGGGAAGATACAAAGGGAGATGGAAAAGCGCTGCTCACCCCAACAGTACAAAAATAAAAAAAGGAAAGGTTCCCCCAAAAGAGGGGTTTTTAGGCAGCAGAGTAGAAGAATTATTTATAGGACAATATTTATATGAAAAAATAGGTATTTATTAATAGTACCAAAGACATGACATGGTGATTAACCACTTCAATACCGGGCACTTAAACACCTTCCTGCCCAGACCAATTTTGAGCTTTCAGCGCTGTCACACTTTGAATGTACCCAAATAAATTTTTTATCAATTTTCCCACAAATAGAGCTTTCTTTTGGTGGTATTTGATCACCTCTGCGGTTTTTATTTTTTGCTAAACAAATAAAAAAAGACCTGAAAATTTTGAAAAAAAATATGTTTTTTTTTTGTTTCAGTTTCAAAACTTTGTAAATAAGTAAGTTTTTTCCTTTACTGATGGGCACTGATAAGGTGGCACTGATGGGCACTGATAAGGTGGCACCGATGAAGTGGCACTGAGGTGGCATTGATGGGCACTGATATGTGGCACTGATGGGCGGCACAAATTGGCACTGATAGCTGGCACGGATTGGCATGGATAGGCGACACGGATGGGCATGGATAGGCGGCACAGATGGGCATGGATAGGCGGCACAGATGGGCATGGATGGGCACTGATAGGTGGCGCGGATGGGCACTGATACGTGGCACGGATAGGCACTGATAGGTGGCACGGATAGGCACTGATTGGCATCCATCAGTACAAAACAATGCTGCCTATCAGTGCCAAACAATAATGCATGCCAATCAGTGATGCCCATTGGGCACTGATTGGCATCCATTGTGGGCACTGATTGGCATCCATTCTGGGCACTCTGTGTAATCCCTGGTGGTCTAGGGTGGCATACCTTGTGCTGGGCATCCCTGGTGCTCTGGTGGCGTCCCTGGTGGTCCAGTGTGGGCATCCTCGGGGGGGCTGCGCTGATAATCGATCAGCACAGACCCCCCCTGTCAGAGGAGCAGCCGATCGGCTCTCCTCTACTCGCGTCTAACAGACACGAGTGAGGAAAAGCCGATCACCGGCTCTTCCTATTTACACTGTGATCAGCCGTGATTGGACACGGCTGATCACTTGGTAAAGAGTCTTCGTCGGAGACTCTTTACCAAGATCGTAGTTGCGGGGTGTCAGACTGACACCCCTCAACAATGATTGCCGCGATGCGCACCCCCGGGGGGGCCCCTTTCTCTCCCTTTCCTTGTTTGTTCACATCTTTCCATCACCATACACTATCCCGCCCAGTATTTTCACCTACATTGCTCTCTTGCTAAAAATGTTTTCCTTCTTCCTTTCCTTTTCCTCATTTTTGCTTTTTCTTTTCCCCCTTTCACTGTTCACTCCCTTTTCACCATGTAGATCAGACATGTTTAGGGGAATTCTGACTTTGATTCAGGGAGCTTGTATTGTAGTGTCACTCTGACCCTCCAATTTGAATCACTCTATATAAATTCTAGTAGAGGGCCACATACCATGCGTATATTATACGCATGTGGCTATGCGTTTACTTCACTGCATCTACTATTATAAATGATTGGGGTGTTGTTGCCATATGAATTCTCTTGTCTGACCACATAGTGTGGTGGGCAGCCAACTGATTCCCTTTGGATTTTCGCTGCAGGTGTGAACTGTCTCCCCATTTGATGGCCACCTGATTCACATAGGGGGGTTGACTTTTGTTTGACCTCTTGTAAGCCGTATTGCTCGAATACTGCCGTTTTGTGCTACACGACTAAGGACTGCTTTGGAGCCACCCAGGGAGAAGGGAAGCTTTTAAAGGATCTCCATGTAGGAAACAATTCTCTTGTTGAACATACACCATTTGGTAACTATATCGCATGTCCGCACTGTATGGTATTTACTTTTCCCATTACTGTGTGAAAAATAATATTGACATGTATATTTGTAATATATGTTTTTTAGCAGACTAATCCGCTGGACTTTCCGGCTAGGTCCGCTGGACTTTCCGAGGGTGTGGACTTGCCCACACACGCACGGACTTCTCCAGCGGATAATCCGCCGGCCAAAAGTCCGCGGGACTTTTGAAAATGAACGGACTTGCCCACACACGGAGCAGTCCGTTCATTTCGAACGTAACTTCAGGTTACGTAGCTAGCGTAGGCAGTAAATGCCGCCGCGCTAGCTCCGCAAGCTGGCATGGATTTAAAGGGAATCCCCACGCCGAAAAAACGGCGTGGGGGTTCCCCCCAACTCCATGTCAGACCCTCATCCGAGCACGCAGCCTGGCAGGCCAGGAAAGGGGTGGGGACGAACGAGCGCCCCCCCCCTCCTGAGCCGTACCAGGCCGCGTGCCCTCAACATGGGGGTTGCCCTGGGGAAAGGGGGGCCGTGCGGCCCCCCCACCCCAAAGCACCTTGTCCCATGTTGATGAGGACAAGGGCCTCTTCCCGACAACCCTGGCCGTTGGTTGTCGGGGTCTGCGGGCGGGGGCTTATCGGAATCTGGGAGCCCCCTTTAATAAGGGGGCCCCCAGATACCGGCCCCCCACCCTATGTGAATGAGTATGGGGTACGATGTACCCCTACCCATTCACCTAAGGTGTAAAATGTAAAGTAAAAAAAAAACACCCACACTTTTGAAAAAATACTTTATTGCACTGCTCCGGGGGTCTTCTTCCGTCTTGGGGGTCTTCTCGCCGGACTCCCCCGCCATTTACCAAGCTCTTTTACCGAGCGAGGGGAGTCCGGCTACCTTCTTCGTCGTCGCCGCCGTCTGGGGGTCTCGATCCGCCTTCGGGGGTCTTCTTCCGTCTTGGGGGTCTTCTCGCCGGACTCCTCCCCTCTCTTCTGCTCTTTTACCTAGCTCTTTCACGAGGGGAGGAGTCCGGCTACCTTCTTCGTCGTCGCCGCCGTCGTCTGGGGGTCTCGATCCGCCTTCGGGGGTCTTCCGGGGGTCTCTTCTGTTCTTGCGGCGGTCGTCGTCTTCCGCGCCGCCGGCGCCTTGTCCTTCTTCTTCTTGTCCTTCTTGTTCTTCTTCTTCTTCCGATGTTGACCCGTCGCTGTCTCTGCCCGGAATGCCTGTGCCGATCTGCGCTCGGACTTATATAGGGACATGGGGGACAGGGTCACATGTTCATGTCACATGGTGACCCCGCCCCCTTGCGATGTCACAGTCCCAGCATCCTCCGGGACTGTGACAACACAAGGGGGCGGGGTCACCATGTGACATGAACATGTGACCCTGTCCCCATGTCCCTATATAAGTCCGAGCGCAGATCGGCACAGGCATTCCGGGCAGAGACAGCGACGGGTCAACATCGGAAGAAGAAGAAGAACAAGAAGGACAAGAAGAAGAAGGACAAGGCGCCGGCGGCGCGGAAGACGACGACCGCCGCAAGAACAGAAGAGACCCCCGGAAGACCCCCGAAGGCGGATCGAGACCCCCAGACGACGACGGCGGCGACGACGAAGAAGGTAGCCGGACTCCTCCCCTCGTGAAAGAGCTAGGTAAAAGAGCAGAAGAGAGGGGAGGAGTCCGGCGAGAAGACCCCAAGACGGAAGAAGACCCCCGAAGGCGGATCGAGACCCCCAGACGGCGGCGACGACGAAGAAGGTAGCCGGACTCCCCTCGCTCGGTAAAAGAGCTTGGTAAATGGCGGGGGAGTCCGGCGAGAAGACCCCCAAGACGGAAGAAGACCCCCGGAGCAGTGCAATAAAGTATTTTTTCAAAAGTGTGGGTGTTTTTTTTTTACTTTACATTTTACACCTTAGGTGAATGGGTAGGGGTACATCGTACCCCATACTCATTCACATAGGGTGGGGGGCCGGTATCTGGGGGCCCCCTTATTAAAGGGGGCTCCCAGATTCCGATAAGCCCCCGCCCGCAGACCCCGACAACCAACGGCCAGGGTTGTCGGGAAGAGGCCCTTGTCCTCATCAACATGGGGACAAGGTGCTTTGGGGTGGGGGGGCCGCACGGCCCCCCTTTCCCAGGGCACCCCCCATGTTGAGGGCACGCGGCCTGGTACGGCTCAGGAGGGGGGGGGGCGCTCGTTCGTCCCCACCCCTTTCCTGGCCTGCCAGGCTGCGTGCTCGGATGAGGGTCTGACATGGATTTGGGGGGGAACCCCCACGCCGTTTTTTCGGCGTGGGGATTCCCTTTAAATCCATGCCAGGTCACGGAGCTAGCGCGGCGGCAGTAACTGCCTACGCTAGCTACGTAACCTGAAGTCACGTGCTAAATGAACGGACTTGCCGATGAGCGGCAAGTCCGTTCATTTCAAAAGTCCCGCGGACTTGCCCACTAACGGCGGGATTGTCCGCTGGACTTCCAAGTCCAGCGGATAATTTGAAAACAAAACCTGAAACTTTAGTCCGCCGTACTTTGGCGCCAAAAAGTCCGCCGGCGCCCACACACGAGGGGATTATCCGCTGGACTTCAGTCCAGAGGATAATCCCGCGGGATTGTCCCTTCGTGTGTACGCGGCCTTACTTTGCTGAGTAACTAATTACTTTTCCAATGTAGTAACTGAGTTACTAACGCAATTACTTTTTGGGAGAAGTAATTTGTAACTTAACTAATTACTTTTTTAAAGTAAGATGACCAACACTGGTCCTCTATGTATCCTGTGGCCATCAGGAAGCAGAAAAAGGTATGGAATATGTAGAATTACATTGGTCCAAGCTGGACCAATGTCACTATACAATAAAAAAAAAAAAGGACCTGGAACTAAGATGTAAACAAAAACAATCAATTAGGATTTGCATCTACTTCAAATACTAGATGTTCTAATTTTTTTGCATGAAATTGAAATTGCATTTGGTAGAATGTTATATTTCCGTGACCACCAAAAAAATATCAAAAATCATCTGCAATCACTGCACACCTTATTATTAATGTGAGAAGAGGTAAGTCTAATTAATAAAGGTCCAGGTGTAGGCACCTAGTAATGTTTTTGCAAATGATAAACTAGTACAGCTTTTGTAGTGTAGATGTTTTTATTATGATTCTTTTATTAGATCAGTAGGCTGAGACCTGCCTAAATGGAAGCAATGCCTGGCAGTGATAAAGCATCAAGTCATTATCAAAATATATCAAATAACACGATGTATTGCTCATGGTATGAAAATACATCCTGTATGTATTTAAGGACAGCAATGCATCTGATTTTGGATAACGTTTCTGGGAACGATCAGGCAGTGCGCTGGTGAAAGGGAAGCTACCTGGACAGATACGTGATCTACTACTGCAGTGGTTAGTATGTCGGCCTTGTGGTAATAGGATACTAGATTTAGTATCAAAAGCTATTGTGTGCATTCTATTTATGTCAGTTTATGGGTTGCCTCCCGGGAATACAATTTCCTCTTATATTGCAAAACCATTCTAGCATTTTTTTTGTGTTTCCACACAAACTGTCCTTATTATAAGCTCAATTCACAAAGCTTCAAACACGGATACATATCTTTATTTTCAGCAACGCCAATGTAATTAATTAATCTCTTTGGACCCTGGACGCTGGAAAATAAATGTCACTTGTTTGAAAATGGCTTTCTTTATCCCTGTGTTTCAGCTTTGTGAATTGAGCCTTATGTGTGTAGGAAGCCAGTGACTCCTGATCATCTTCCATGGACAGCTGCCAGTGCTATGTCCAGGCAGTAGAGTCTTTTCTTTTAGTCCGGGCACAGACCCAGGAACAGCCATCTGCTGGTCTAAAATGGAGAGCTGCAGCATAGGCAATCTCCAGCATGTCTCTCACATTACCAGTGACTAATACAAATTCTGCTCTGGAAGGTTCCTTCTCATCCCTTTAACCTTCAGTACCTGACATTTAATGGGGATTGTTCTTTATCAGGTCTTCTGATTCCTATGTATCTCTTTGCTGTCAGTCACTAATGTTCACTGTGACGGAACATGGTGTGAATACTACCAGTCCTAACTCATGGGTGTCAATCTAATCCACCAGACTGCTTCCTGCGCCAATGTCTGCCAGTTCAGACTGAAAGGGTAATTTCTGCTTGCCAATAAGGTCTAATTCACACCAGAACGCGGTGCTTGAAACCTGCATTCCGTACCTGCATTCAAAATGCACTGCAGTTGCGATCTGCAGCAAGTGGTAATGTTAACCACTTGCTGACCAGCTGCCACAGAACATGGCTCGGCTGCACGAATCGCCGTTATGTTATGTCTCTTCCTTTCCTTTGGCCACTAGGGGCATGCGCCCACGGCGATCACCGCGGCGCTCCCGCAATCGCTCAGGGCACACGAGAACCGGGATCTGTGTGTGTAAACAGAGTATGAACAGCGATCTGTCATCTCCCCTACACAGTCCCCTCCCCCCTTCAGTTAGAACACACACTAGGGACACAGTTAACCCCTTGATCGCCCCCTAGTGTTAACCCCTTCCCTGCCAGTGACTAGTAAAACATTTTTTTAAATAAAAATGCCTAAATAAAACTATCCACTATTTTGTAGACGCTATAACTTTTGCGCCAAACCAATCAATAAACGTTTATTGCGATTTTTTTTTAAGAAAAAAATGTAGAAGAATGCATATCGGCCTAAACTGAGGAAAAAAAATGTTTTTATATATTTTTGGGGGATATTTATTATAGCAAAATTATTGTGTTTTTTTTCAAAATTGACGCTTTTTTTGTTTATAGCGCAAAAAATAAAAACTGCAGAGGTGATGAAATACTACAAAAAGAAAGCTCTATTTGTGGGAAAAAAAGGATGTCAATTTTGTTTGGGTGCAACGTCGCACGACCGCGCAATTGTCAGTTTAAAGCGACGCAGTGCCGAATTGCAAAAAGTGTTCTGGTCAGGAAGGGGGTAAAATCTTCCACGGCTGAAGCGGTTAAAGCATACAGTAACTAAAGGTAAAACTTATTTTTTTTAAGTTTTTGATAGAGTGGAGCGGGATTAGAACACCTGTCAGTTTTTAGTGCTGTCTGTGCCCCTATGAAGGAGATCCACCCTCGTGATTTGTTCTTTTTACCATTATCGTTGAAAGTGAAAGTAAAAAAAAAGTCCCCAGAAAAGTAATAGAGAGGAAATCTTCCAATGGGGGGTCCCCAAGGAATTTCTTTAATTTAATTCAAGACTTGTACAGACATAAGTGAAGAAACTGGGAAAAGGGCCATTGGTTACCAAATCGAATCCATTGATGGGCAAACATTCCTGCCTTTGCCAACCTTAATCAAGTGCAATCAGCTCCCAACTGACAGAGGGGAGATCCCTACACCTGAGGTGGCATTTCTCCACAGACATCTGAAGAGCATAGCACATCTCATCCCTACACTTTATCCTCAAGCTTAGTCAGTGCTCCTGCTTGAGAGAGATATCATTAGTTCACAAGGTGAGAGAACAAATGGCCCCCACAACTCCCTTTGTGCTCAGAAGCTGGACATAGGATGGGTCATTATAGGTGATGCTTGCCTAGGAAATGCTCACAAACCAACCAGTGTGAACTCTTTTTACCAAGAAATTAGAAAGGGGGAGTCCACCCCTTTTCCAACCTTGCCCCAACAGATTCCTGATAAAAGAGAAACCTGCTAGTGTCATGCATTCCAACCTTTACACTAGCAATTTTCCCTGCAATGAAGACAACGATCAGTTGGGATGCTCAGTTTTCCAAAAGACAAAAGAAGACCACAAAATTGCCCGCTCCATTGAAGATCCGATCTTCTTGACGATAATGGAACAGGGATTCTACAAAAATTATGCAAACAGCTGGGTAGCACCCCTGCCTTGCAAAACACAGAGACCCTGTCTTCCTAACAACAGACTACAGGCTCTAAAATGCTTTTTTTCCTCTCAGGCACAATTTTCAAAGGAAACCAGAAATGAAAGAGCATTTCTTCTTGTTCATGAGTAAGATGTTTGAAGACAGCCATGCAGAGGTGGCCCCACCTCTGAAAGAGAAAGAAGAGTGCTGGTACCTACATATCTTTGGTGTTTATCACCCGAGGAAGCCAGGGAAAATTAGGGTAGTATTTGATTCCAGCTCCAAGTACGAAGGAATCTCTCTTAACAGCGTCCTCTTAAAAGGACCAGATCTCAACAACACACTTTGCCATCACCAACAAATGTTTCACAGTTTTCAAGTCAAGGAAGAACACAGGAACTTTCTGAGATTCTTCTGGTTTAGGGATAACGACTCCACTAAAGACATAGAATACCACATGAAAGTGCAAGTTTTTGGCAATAGCCCATCCCCTGCTGTTGCTATTTATGGACTTAAGCTATCTGCCCAAGAAGGTGATAAAGACAAATGGGCAAGATGTTAGACAGTTCATTGAGCCCAGGTTCACACTGAGCTGCGGGAATGAAGCTGCGCGAGTACAGCTGAGCTTGCACGATTTCCCTCCCGCATGTCAGTCCCGATATTGGCCGCAATTTCAGAGACATCTGTGCAGGTTTCTACACAGATGTCAATGTAAATCGCAAACCGAAATCGCAAAAAGTAGTAAAGAAACTAGTTTTTGAAATCGGTGCAGCGCTGCAGATGCGGCGTCACACCGATTAGGATGGTGCCATTGACAACAATTGGTGCCGATTTGACATGTCAAATCGCATGTCAAAACGCCTCCAGTGTGAACCAGGGCTGAAAGAGACTTTTATCTAGATGATGGCCTGAAGTTACTTTGATCTCCTGAGGCTGCAATCAGTCTACTTAAGAGGACCCAAACCACACTTGCTTGTTCAAACCTTAGGTTGCATAAGATAGCTTTAAACAGCGAAGCTGTTATGGAGGCCTTCCCCTCTCAAGATCACGCCAGTGATATGAAAGACCTAGACTTGGCAACAGACTGCCCATGAAGCGCAGTCTAGGACTCAATTGGGATCTCAAGTCTGACACCCTCACCTTCCATGTCGACCAAGATCCAAAGCCTTTTATAACGCGAGGTGTCTTGTCTACCATAAACAGTCTGTATGACCCACTCGGGTTTGCAGTACCTGTGACCATACAAGGTAAGATTCTACTCAGAAAGCTTGCTGCAGACACATGTGATTGAGATTCTCCACTTCCTCCCAAGAAAAAGAGATTATGGGTAACATGGAGAGACTCTTTAAAAACATTATTCAGCTTGCACATACATAGGTCATAAGCAAATTTTTCCCCTGCAGAAGTTCAGTCCAAAAAGCTATGTGTATTCTGCAATGCTTCGGTAAAAGCAATAGCCGCAGTAGCCTACCTCAAGTCAGTGGACATCAAGGGTCAAGTCCATATTGGATTTGCAATGGGTAAGGTCAAGCTAGCACCATGTCCTTCCTAAGACCACCATTCCAAGATTAGAACTTTGTGCTGCTGTTCTAGCAGTGGAACTAGCAGAACTGATTACGTCTGAAATAGATCAAGAACTTGAGGACAGAGTTTTATATGGACAGCAAGGTAGTGCTAGGCTACATTTACAACAATAGCAGGAGATTCTGTCTGTGTACATAACAGAGTCCTGAGGATCATGAAGTCTAAACAGCCTACCCAGTGGTATTGTGTATCAACTGATCATAACCCAGCAGATCATGCTATAAGGGCTGTGCTAGCATCTCGCCTTAAGCCCCATACACACGGTCGGACAATCCGCGGACCAGGTCCGTCGGACCATGTCCGTCATACTTTGTCCGATGTTGGTTTTGCGTACACACGGTCGGACAAAGTTGTCGGAAAATCCGATCATTCTGAACGTGGTGACGTTTGTTGCCTACGACGGGACTACGTAGAGGCTAGTAGCCAATAGCTTTGGTCTTGTAATGTGATCTGAGCATGCGTAGCACTTTGTCCGGTCGGACAACCGTACACACGATCGGATTTGGTGTGATCGGACCGGGTTGACGGGAAATCTTTCCAGCAGGAGATAAGACTTTGTCCGACGGACAAACCGACGAACACTGTCCGATGGTGCATACACACGGTCTGATTTTTCAACAACCTTGTCCGATCAGACCAAATTGATGAAAAAGTCCGACCGTGTGTATGGGGCTTTAGAGATACTATATGGCTCACAGGACCACCCTTCCTGTACAAACCAGCACCTAGCACTCCTGAAAAAGACACATATGTACTGTTGGAGCCTGAATCTGAAGCAGAAATCCGCCCTCAGGCTTCTGCACTACTTACAACAGTTTCTAAAAAATTGTTGGGATCCAAGCGCTTTCAAAGATTCTCCACTTGGAAGTCTTTATACAGAGCTATAACCTGCTTAATTTACATAGCCAGATCTTTTAAAGCCTCACCTATAGGATCAAGACATTGCAAAGGTTGGCACTATTGTCGCAAGACATACACAGTGGATGAGCTCACACAGGTTAAAAATGTTATCAACAAGAGACTTATGCGCTAACACTAGAATGCCTTCAAATTCACAATAATGTTCCAAAAGAATGTCCTCTGAGGAAACTCGATCCCTTTGAAGACAGCAGTGTCAGCTGGTGCTCAAAATTTTTGGAGGGGCACAAACAAACTGAAAAATTCTGAAAAAAAACCCCCATCAATTGCAGCCTCACTGTGCCCATCAAACGCAGCCACTGTGCCCATCAAACGCAGCCACTGTGCCCATAAAAAACCCAGCCACTGTACCATCATGCGCCGCCACTGTGCCATCAAACACCAGCACTTGCCCTGAGCGATGTCCTCGATGTCTTTTTCTCCCGTCCTCTCCTCCCATCCTCTCCTATGATTGGACGCCTGGTAGGCGTCCAATCACAGCGTCTGTCATTTCAGCCAATCAGGTTGGACTGCAAGCCGCAGTCCCAACCCTACACTGCTCTCTTGTTTCTGGATAGGCCCTCAGACAGCCTAGCAGCCAGATGTCCCCAGAATAGGCCCAAGGCTTATGGCCTAACAACCCGGGGCATGACAACACACATCCACCCAGACAGCCGTCCAGGTGGCACAGAATGCCAGTCATCTGACCCCACCCAAATAAACAGGTTCTCCCAGCAGGCCAAGGGATCCAAGAAAATCCCTGCCCATTGGCTGAGACACCCCATTCATTCCTAGTCTGTCCTTACAATGCGATTGTCTTGTCTAATGTCACCAGGTACCCGACCACCTAGCTACAGAAGAGCAGAGCAGAGTGCAGCAATTTCAGAGTTAGGGTGAAATCAATTGACCTACTGACTGTTACGTACCTGGACGTAGAGCCTGACTTGTAGGAGGAGACCTCTCATACAGCGCTGGTTCACGTGCCACTGGAGATGGGGACAGTGGTGACGTGAGCACAGTGGGGTAGGAGTGCCTGGTTTGTAGAGGAAGGTGTTGGAACCAACAGGGAGGTCCTCCAGTAATGTCCGTATGCGGATGGCAGGATTTAAGACTGCAGCTGTAGGTGGTTGAAGCAGGATACAAAAGAACCAGGCAACAGGTGGATCAAACAAGTGGGAATCAGCAGAGCAAGGTCAGACAGTCCAGTTGGCAACAGCAGATCAATCAGATGATAGGAGCAGGCAATGGCAGAGTCGGTAGGCAGGCTGGAGTCGGTAACCAAAGACAGATGTAGCAAGGTCAGGCAGGCCGGGTCGGGTAGGAGAAGGTAGAGTAGTCCAAACAGAGCCGGGTCGGTAACGGGAGATCACAGGTTCAGGTTTCAGATCAGGTTTTCGGGTGGCTGACAAGCAGGAAGCTTAAAGACAACACAGCGCTGGCTGAGTGTCACTGCTGGGCTTTTAAAGCCCGTTTTGGCGCCAATTGCGTTCCCGCGCATGCGCACATGCACGCGCGCGCCGCCGCGCGCGCTAACGCGCACGCGCCCGCCGCGCACCTATGTGCGCACGGAAGGCCCGGAAATGCCTGGAACGTCCTTGACACTGACAATTAGCCAAGGCAACTATCACTTGGCAGATAAATTTAATAGCCACCCTGTATAAACACCAGGGTGCTACATAAGGAAGGATAGATGGCTTGTGCATGTTGTGACAGTAGGAGATGCTGTCAAGGTAAAATTTGTAGTTTCATGGACACAGGATATGCACATTTGCTTAGTGCAAGGCTACAGAGCATAAATGTTGCCTGGAGAAAACTGCTTTCTCCAGCTTTTGGTATTTGGTCATGGGGCTCTGTGGTTTGGAGATTTCACAGTGTTTTGAAAATTATCAGCAGGGTGTGTGCTCAGGTGAGCACAGCACTTACAATGAGGGTATGGGAAGACCTCATTGCTCCCAGTTGGAGACTGCTCCACACCCAGAGAGACAGGAGGTCTCCAGGAGTCAGAGAGGTTGCAGGAGGCAGCCAGAACGTGTGACTGCAAGAGGCAGTGCAACGGCCTGAGGACTAAGGCCAGAGCGGAGCTGTGGGCGCTAAAGTGAAGCCATCCACATTGAGGAATCCTGTGGTCTTTATCCTGTGTGACCAGGATAAAGAACAGAGTGTACTGCTAAAGAGCCAGGTGGGCTAGCATTTTCTGTGTGTTTATTTGCTGGAGAAGGACCCCTGTGTGGGAAACCTTTATGTCACAGACTTTTATTTGCCTTTTAATAAAAATGGGCTACCATGCCCTTAAATATAGTTCCTGACTGGCTTGAATCACTAACAAACGCATCTGCCATGAGAGCTAATGGTCCCCCATGTTACAAGTGGTTGTTGAATGCGGGCACAAGATGGTGGAATCCAGGTCCTTGCTCCACAGTGAGTTCAAGTCAGGAACTATTGGCTGTGTGTGGAAGTGCAGCCAGGCAAAAGGCATTGCGAGTTGCAGGTGGTGTACCTGTGAATGAAAAGTCAAACTTTTTTCTGCTAAGGCTACTTTCACACTGAGGCGTTGCAAAAACGCCTGTTTACCGCCTAGCGCTATTGCCGCGTTTTTTTACGCGTTTTTGCCGCGTTAGCGCTAAAATTAGCGCTAACGCCCAAGCGTTTTTGCCGCGTTTTTTAGGCGTTAGCGTTAGTATAAAAACCAACCTCCTTTTACATCATATCCTGTTCACTTCCTGAATTTCGTGGCTGAAGAGACTGAATCCATCGAAAATGGAGTTTACTGAGCTCTTGTTACTTTTTGTGCTTATGTTTTGGGAACATACCCTGAAACAGAGGCAGGAACGTCGCTATTGGATCCATCCCATCCTCCAAACACACTCCTCCAGAGGTCAATTTGTGTTGCTGTATCAGAACTTGAGAGAGCACCCTGAAAAGTTTAAAAATTACACACGGATGAGCATCACAACGTAAGTGATAATATCCCATTACAAACTCTGAACCCTAACCCAAATCCCACTTTAAATACTCCCAAACGCTGAACCCTAACCCTAATCCCCCTTTTCCTAGTCCCAAACGCTGAACCCTAACCCTAATCCCCCTTTTCCTAGTCCCAAACGCTGAACCCTAACCCTAATCCCCCTTTTCCTAGTCCCAAACGCTGAACCCTAACCCTAATCCCCCTTTTCCTAGTCCCAAACGCTGAACCCTAACCCTAATCCCCCTTTGAATAGTCCCAAACGCTGAACCCTAACCCTAACCCCCCTTTTCCTAGTCCCAAACGCTGAACCCTAACCCTAATCCCACTTTTCCTAGTCCCAGACGCTGAACCCTAACCCTAATCCCCCTTTTCCTAGTCCCAAACGCTGAACCCTAACCCTAATCCCCCTTTGAATAGTCCCAAACGCTGAACCCTAACCCTAATCCCCCTTTTCCTAGTCCCAAACGCTGAACCCTAACCCTAATCCCCCTTTGAATAGTCCCAAACGCTGAACCCTAACCCTAATCCCCCTTTGAATAGTCCCAAACGCTGAACCCTAACCCTAATCCCACTTTGAATAGTCCCAAACGCTGAACCCTAACCCTAATCCCCCTTTTCCTAGTCCCAAACGCTGAACCCTAACCCTAATCCCCCTTTGAATAGTCCCAAACGCTGAACCCTAACCCTAATCCCCCTTTGAATAGTCCCAAACGCTGAACCCTAACCCTAATCCCACTTTGAATAGTCCCAAATGCTGAACCCTAACCCTAATCCCCCTTTTCCTAGTCCCAAACGCTGAACCCTAACCCTAATCCCCCTTTGAATAGTCCCAAACGCTGAACCCTAACCCTAATCCCCCTTTTCCTAGTCCCAAACGCTGAACCCTAACCCTAATCCCCCTTTGAATAGTCCCAAACGCTGAACCCTAACCCTAATCCCCCTTTTCCTAGTCCCAAACGCTGAACCCTAACCCTAATCCCCCTTTTCCTAGTCCCAAACGCTGAACCCTAACCCTAATCCCACCTTGAATAGTCCCAAACGCTGAACCCTAACCCTAATCCCCCTTTTCCTAGTCCCAAACGCTGAACCCTAACCCTAATCCCCCTTTTCCTAGTCCCAAACGCTGAACCCTAACCCTAATCCCACTTTAAATAGTCCCAAACGCTGAACCCTAACCCTAATCCCCCTTTGAATAGTCCCAAACGCTGAACCCTAACCCTAATCCCCCTTTTCCTAGTCCCAAACGCTGAACCCTAACCCTAATCCCCCTTTGAATAGTCCCAAACGCTGAACCCTAACCCTAATCCCCCTTTGAATAGTCCCAAACGCTGAACCCTAACCCTAATCCCCCTTTGAATAGTCCCAAACGCTGAACCCTAACCCTAATCCCCCTTTGAATAGTCCCAAACGCTGAACCCTAACCCTAATCCCCTTTTCCTAGTCCCAAACGCTGAACCCTAACCCTAATCCCCCTTTGAATAGTCCCAAACGCTGAACCCTAACCCTAATCCCCCTTTTCCTAGTCCCAAACGCTGAACCCTAACCCTAATCCCCCTTTGAATAGTCCCAAACGCTGAACCCTAACCCTAATCCCCCTTTGAATAGTCCCAAACGCTGAACCCTAACCCTAATCCCCCTTTTCCTAGTCCCAAACGCTGAACCCTAACCCTAATCCCACTTTTCCTAGTCCCAAACGCTGAACCCTAACCCTAATCCCCCTTTTCCTAGTCCCAAACGCTGAACCCTAACCCTAATCCCCTTTTCCTAGTCCCAAACGCTGAACCCTAACCCTAATCCCACTTTGAATAGTCCCAAACGCTGAACCCTAACCCTAATCCCCCTTTGAATAGTCCCAAACGCTGAACCCTAACCCTAATCCCACTTTTCCTAGTCCCAAACGCTGAACCCTAACCCTAATCCCACTTTTCCTAGTCCCAAACGCTGAACCCTAACCCTAATCCCACTTTTCCTAGTCCCAAACGCTGAACCCTAACCCAAATCCCACTTTTAATAGTCCCAAACGCTGAACCCTAACCCTAATCCCACTTTGAATAGTCCCAAACGCTGAACCCTAACCCTAATCCCACTTTTCCTAGTCCCAAACGCTGAACCCTAACCCTAATCCCCCTTTGAATAGTCCCAAACGCTGAACCCTAACCCTAATCCCACTTTTCCTAGTCCCAAACGCTGAACCCTAACCCTAATCCCACTTTAATAGTCCCAAACGCTGAACCCTAACCCTAATCCCCCTTTGAATAGTCCCAAACGCTGAACCCTAACCCTAATCCCACTTTGAATAGTCCCAAACGCTGAACCCTAACCCTAATCCCACTTTTCCTAGTCCCAAACGCTGAACCCTAACCCTAATCCCACTTTTCCTAGTCCCAAACGCTGAACCCTAACCCTAATCCCCCTTTGAATAGTCCCAAACGCTGAACCCTAACCCTAATCCCACTTTGAATAGTCCCAAACGCTGAACCCTAACCCTAATCCCCCTTTTCCTAGTCCCAAACGCTGAACCCTAACCCTAATCCCACTTTAAATAGTCCCAAACGCTGAACCCTAACCCTAATCCCCCTTTGAATAGTCCCAAACGCTGAACCCTAACCCTAATCCCACTTTAAATAGTCCCAAACGCTGAACCCTAACCCTAATCCCCTTTTCCTAGTCCCAAACGCTGAACCCTAACCCTAATCCCCCTTTGAATAGTCCCAAACGCTGAACCCTAACCCTAATCCCCCTTTTCCTAGTCCCAAACGCTGAACCCTAACCCTAATCCCACTTTTCCTAGTCCCAAACGCTGAACCCTAACCCTAATCCCCCTTTTCCTAGTCCCAAACGCTGAACCCTAACCCTAATCCCACTTTTAATAGTCCCAAACTCTGAACTCTAATCCCTGGATTATGTTTTGCCGTGGATTTGCAGAAATGTATGGTTAATTTATATTTTTTTCTTTACCAGATTTGACTTTCTGCTTGACATCTTAACCCCTGACTTGTTAAGGCAGGATACCAATTGCAGGTTGGCAATATCACCATGTGAGCGTTTACTGATTACGCTAAGGTAATTTCCGTATATGCTTGAGTATAATCCGACCCAAACATAAGGGGAGGCACCTAATATCTAAAATAAAAAAAGGGTAAATACAATTTCCCCACAAAATGTGTAGTCTCTGGACCCAAAGGGAGCCTAAATCACATTGCTGCAGATGTGCAGAAATGTTGGAATTAGTGGCCCCGTATCTGGCACTATAACATATACAAATAGTGGTTTACTAGCCCAAAGTGGGCCAAAAATCTGTGGAGCCAAAGTAGTTTGTGAAAAATTCATTCTCTGCTTTGGAAAATGTATTGACTCTAGTATAAGCTGAGGGGGGCCTTTTTAGACATGTGCACTGACCAAAAAAGGGTTTATTTTCATTTTAGCTTCCTTTTTTGTTCTTTTTTTAGTCCAAATTGGGAAATGGTAAAAAGCTCAATTTGGCATTAAGAAAATCCTCAAATCACCAATGCAACATTTCGGAAATGCAAAAATGTGAAAAGAATCATTTAGGAAGTTATTACAATTCGTGAAACTAGTAATTATTCAAGCAAACAATTGCACATGTCTATTTTCAGCCTTAAAAAGTGTAACAAAAATATGTTTCGACTGGAGTATATATGGTGTATATGAATAATGAAGAAGTGGAAGTTTAAACACATAAGAAAATGACACCACGAATTAGAATTGTAAACTCAATAAAATTTTTATTCATTTTATTGTGAAAAATGCACCACATGTGCAAAGCCGAAAAAAATAAATACACCAGAAACCTGGTCATTATCCATAAAAAAATAAATTCACAAAAGTAAAAAAATAAATTAGATGAAACTCGAGTTTTTACATATTCAGAAAGGTGGGAGCAGGGTGTGTCTCCTCTAGAGGGGTGGGAGGGGGAGCTGGGACATTTGTGTAATAGGGCTGCATATCAAAATGTGGGGCGGGAAAATGTTGGGGGTTTTGGGGCATTTGAAAATTCGGATAGGGGTTTTGGGACATGACGGGATACCTTGCAGCTGATGGGTAGGATTGTGGACGAGAGGGACCTTGACCCTCGTACCTGCCATAAAAATTTTGGCTTGGATTGGCCTCATATGGACCATCTCTATTTGTAATGGGTTGTTGCTGGAAATGATGGATGACCTTCAAAATTTCTGAACGCATGGAGCATTGATGCTCAGATGGAACTTTGGCCATTTGAGGAACTAAGCTTCGGGCAAAAGTTTCTAACTCTCCCCCATCTTTTTCTTGTTTTTTAAGTAGTTCTTTAACCACATCGATAAAGTCCTCAGACATTTGGTGTTTTGTTTTTTTCCTTGATTTTTGCCTTTGGCTCGCCACTGGTGCTTCGGTGTTTTCGGCTTCAGTTTCCGACATTTGTGGGAAGTCTGATGCCTCAACCAATTGGCTGTTTGTCTCCCCATCCTCAGGCTCCTCCTCTGTCTCCGTTTCAATATTGCTTTCAGTACTGCAAAATGACATTTTTTTGGGAAAAACGTTAAAAATTGCAATCCTCAAAAATCAAAAACGATGTTACACAATTCTAAATAAAAAATAAAAGCATTGACATAATAAATGTTGGTATACTTACGGTCTCATCTCCATGACGGGCTTCAGGAACATCAGCTCCTCATAATGGCAATAAACTCGCCCTCTTTTTTTGCCCGAAGATCCACTCCTTACACTATTTTGTAGAAGAAGCTCTCTTCGATAATTATCGCGCATTGTTTTCCACCTTTTTTTAAGGACATTTACTGAAATAAATTAAAATACATTTTTTTTATTACAGATATCTTGGCACTGGAAATACCTATACATCATTGCACTATGAATTCAGAACAGGAATCTCAACAATTGGAGAAATAGTCAAGCTAACATGTGATGCTATTTGGAAATTGAAAACTACTTTCATGCCAATTCCCAATCAAGAAAAATGGAAGAATGTTGCCAAGCAGTTCTGGATCAAAACAAACTTTCCAAACTGCCTGGGAGCAATTGATGGGAAACACATTCGCCTAATAAAACCCTGTCACAGTGGTAGCCGATATTTTAATTATAAAAAATATTTTTCTGTAGTGCTAATGGCTGTGGTTGATGCAGATTATAAATTCCTATATATTGATGTAGGAGCATTTGGCAGTTCAGCAGACTCTTTTGTTTTCATGAATTCAACATTTGGGAAACGTCTACAATCTAATCGACTCGATTTACCCGAAAACAAACCATTACCCGGTACCCAAAGTCCAGATATGCCATTTGTTTTTGTGGCTGATGAGGCTTTTGCTATCAACGAACACTTAATGAAGCCGTACTCACGGAGGAATCTAGACACTCAGAAGAGAATCTTCAATTATCGTCTCTGTCGGGCACGTAGGCTGGTTGAATGTTCCTTTGGGATTCTTGCTAACAAATGGCAAATATTCCTAAAGCCTATCAATCTTAAGGTTGAAAATGCCTGTAAATTAATCAAGGCAGCGTGTGTTTTGCACAATGTAGTAAGGGATAGGGATGGTGTTAATTTTGAGGACACATTGTCTCATAATTTACAACCTGCTGATTTTCCTCATGTCCGTGGTCCAACAGCAGGTTTCAGAATTCGGGAGGAATTTGCAGATTATTTTATGAGCCCTGCAGGAGCAGTCAATTGGCAACAAAATATGATTTAATAATTACAGGGATCACATTATAATTATCATTAAGATGTTGAATCTAATTTTGGGTTTGTGTTTACAACTATATACTTAGAAACCAAACAGCATATTGTTATCTAGTTTATCTTGAAAATTCTTATTGTATTGATTAAAGACAATAAAAATATGTTTCATTCAACCTTGTTTATACTTACTTTAGGAGTTCACTAATAACAATAATATTCAGTATCTCACAAAAGTGAGTACACACCTAAGTAAAAATTTTAAAATTGTGCACAGTGTGACAATATTTTGTGTGGCCACCATGAATTCCTAGACATGTGCACTGGCCAAAAATTTAACTTTGACGTTTCTCTAAAAAAATTATTTTGTCTTTTTGTGTGAAATTGTTCATTAACGAATTGTTCATAATTAGTTGAACAAACAATTCTGAACGTAACAAATTCCACATGTCTATGAATTCCCAGCAACGACCTGGGACTACCATCACCTTACAAGTAAGGGCTGTGGTGGAGGGGGGGGCTGTGTGTGTATGTACATGCATGTCCTATATACACATGTGAGGGGGGCTCAGAGAGTACAGGTGTGAGGGGGCTGAGGCACTGAAGGACTTGGTGGGACGGCAAGTAGACATGAACCTGGGTAATTTTGGTGATCAGACTTGGGGGGGCAGGCTTAAAGCTGTATAAGGGGCCCCGCAATTTATGAAGGCTGCCATGCTCACACCACCATATTTGAATTCACTTCTGAAGTCATTGTCGGTCAAAATTATAATAATTAGTTAATTACTATTGTCTAAAAACTTGACTATTCACAATTTTCATTGCTGAATAATTTTCTAAAAAATTGGAAATGAAAAAGTAAAGAATTTATAAATTAGAAAATTAGCCAAAAATACATACATTCTAAGTTACCAAATGTTTAGGGTTAGGGTGTTAATGTTATAGGGTTATGAGTTAGTGGTAATATTCTGCGTTTGGGACTATGAAAAGTGGGATTAGGGTTAGGGTTCAGCGTTTGGGACTAGGAAAAGTGGGATTAGGGTTAGGGTTCAGCGTTTGGGACTATTCAAAGTGGGATTAGGGTTAGGGTTTAGCGTTTGGGACTAGGAAAAGTGGGATTAGGGTTAGGGTTCAGCGTTTGGGACTAGGAAAAGTGGGATTAGGGTTAGGGTTCAGCGTTTGGGACTAGGAAAAGTGGGATTAGGGTTAGGGTTCAGCGTTTGGGACTAGGAAAAGTGGGATTAGGGTTAGGGTTCAGCGTTTGGGACTATTCAAAGTGGGATTAGGGTTAGGGTTCAGCGTTTGGGACTAGGAAAAGTGGGATTAGGGTTAGGGTTCAGCGTTTGGGACTAGGAAAAGTGGGATTAGGGTTAGGGTTCAGCGTTTGGGACTAGGAAAAGTGGGATTAGGGTTAGGGTTCAGCGTTTGGGACTAGGAAAAGTGGGATTAGGGTTAGGGTTCAGCGTTTGGGACTATTCAAAGTGGGATTAGGGTTAGGGTTCAGCGTTTGGGACTATTCAAAGTGGGATTAGGGTTAGGGTTCAGCGTTTGGGACTAGGAAAAGTGGGATTAGGGTTAGGGTTCAGCGTTTGGGACTAGGAAAAGTGGGATTAGGGTTAGGGTTCAGCGTTTGGGACTAGGAAAAGTGGGATTAGGGTTAGGGTTCAGCGTTTGGGACTAGGAAAAGTGGGATTAGGGTTAGGGTTCAGCGTTTGGGACTAGGAAAAGTGGGATTAGGGTTAGGGTTCAGCGTTTGGGACTAGGAAAAGTGGGATTAGGGTTAGGGTTCAGCGTTTGGGACTATTCAAAGTGGGATTAGGGTTAGGGTTCAGCGTTTGGGACTAGGAAAAGTGGGATTAGGGTTAGGGTTCAGCGTTTGGGACTAGGAAAAGTGGGATTAGGGTTAGGGTTCAGCGTTTGGGACTATTCAAAGTGGGATTAGGGTTAGGGTTCAGCGTTTGGGACTATTCAAAGTGGGATTAGGGTTAGGGTTCAGCGTTTGGGACTATTCAAAGTGGGATTAGGGTTAGGGTTCAGCGTTTGGGACTATTCAAAGTGGGATTAGGGTTAGGGTTCAGCGTTTGGGACTAGGAAAAGTGGGATTAGGGTTAGGGTTCAGCGTTTGGGACTAGGAAAAGTGGGATTAGGGTTAGGGTTCAGCGTTTGGGACTAGGAAAAGTGGGATTAGGGTTAGGGTTCAGCGTTTGGGACTAGGAAAAGTGGGATTAGGGTTAGGGTTCAGCGTTTGGGACTAGAAAAGTGGGATTTAGGGTTCAGCGTTTGGGGAAAAGTGGGATTAGGGTTAGGGTTCAGCGTTTGGGACTACTAGGAAAAGTGGGATTAGGGTTAGGGTTTTTGGGTGAACTTTTTGGGTTCAGCGTTTGGGACTAGGAAAAAGTGGGATTTAGGGTTAGGGTTCAGCGTTTGGGACTATTCAAAGTGGGATTAGGGTTAGGGTTCAGCGTTTGGGACTAGGAAAAGTGGGATTAGGGTTTAGGGTTCATTTTTTGGGACTTGGGACTACTCTAAATGGGATTAGGGTTAGGTTTTGGGGTGCATTTTTGGGACTTGGGACTAGGGTTGGGATTAGGACTGGGTTTTTGGGGTTAGGGTTCAGCGTTTGGGACTAGGAAAAGTGGGATTAGGACTGTTTTGGGGTGCATTTTGGGGACTTGGGACTACTCTAAATGGGATTAGGACTGTTTTGGGGTGCATTTTTGGGGACTTGGGACTACTCTAAATGGGATTAGGAATGGTTTTGCGGTTGAACTTTTTGGACTTGGGACTACTCTAAATGGGATTAGGACTGTTTTGGGGTGCTTTTTGGGGACTTGGGACTACTGTAAATGGGATTAGGAATGTTTTGCGGTTGCACTTTTTGGACTTGGGACTACTCTAAATGGGATTAGGACTGTTTTGGGGTGCATTTTTGGGGACTTGGGACTACTCTAAATGGGATTAGGAATGGTTTTGCGGTTGAACTTTTTGGACTTGGGACTACTCTAAATGGGATTAGGACTGTTTTGGGGTGCATTTTTGGGGACTTGGGACTACTCTAAATGGGATTAGGAATGGTTTTGCGGTTGAATTTTTGGGGACTTGGGACTACTCTAAATGGGATTAGGAATGTTTTGGGGTGCATTTTTGGGGACTTGGGACTACTCTAAATGGGAGTAGGACTATTTTGGGGTGCATTTTTGGGGACATGGGACTACTCTAAATGGGATTAGGAATGGTTTTGCGGTTGAACTTTTTGGACTTGGGACTAATCTAAATGGGATTAGGACTGTTTTGGGGTGGATTTTTGGGGACTTGGGACTACTCTAAATGGGATTAGCAATGGTTTTGCGGTTGAACTTTTGGGGTTTACAATCACACTCCTGCATATCTGACATGGATTATGGCATTTGTACTCACTTTTTGCAGAGTGTTGTTTTCTTGGACGGTCATGCCAGTCAAGAATATGCTGTTCAGCAATGCTCTCCCATGCTGCTATTTTTTTGCTGCGGTTAGCATAGAGGGAATTTTTGCTATCCCAAAGCTCTGGGTGTTCCCGCACTGAAGCTATAAACTCTTCTGGTTCAATTGTTGATCCTCTGGACCAGGATGATCTGGCCACATTTTCAGCCCTGCTGGCTTGCATCCTCCTGTCAGCAGCGTCCATACTTCCTGGTCTTCCCCCTCAACCCCTCACAACAGCACTACCTTATATCCCAGCATGCTGCACGTCACTGCGGTCATGTGACCTTTTCTCTGCCTCAGTGTACTGTCTTGGACGTTTTTCAGGCGCTTTTCAGGCGCTTTTAAAGCGCTTTACATTATGTTCACTGGACTTGGGCGTTTTTGAAGCCCTTTTTTTAGCGCTAGAAACAAGCTCCAAAAAAGCTGCTTGCAGGACTTTTCTCAACGCCCCTCCAGCGCAACGCCTCAGTGTGAAAGCACACATTGAGATGCATGGGAGGCAGTTTTGATGCGTTTTTCAAGCGCTATTTTTAGCGCTAAAACGCCTGAAAAAGGCCTCAGTGTGAAAGGGGCCTTACCTGCTACAGATTATGGTAAGACTGTTGCAGTTTGTGGGACTGATCCCAGTGAAGTGGGAGTATATCAAGCTGGGAGATCGGCAGAAGGTGTGAAAAAAAATGGACTTGCTGCAGTGTGCTACCCCGAGTAGTGGGGAGACACAGGTTGAAGCTCAACCTGCAGCAAGGTTAAGAACTCAAAAAGACTGTACTCTGTATGTGCCTGGTGTAATCCACCAGAGTGCTGGAAGTGGTAACCTAGGGGTGACCAATACAGTTTGTGTGCCAGGTTCCCTAGTGACAGGTGCTACAGAGATGCCCAGGGAAACCTCCCAGGTGCCCACAGTGGTGAGGCACGTGGTTTCCCAGGACAACTGTGGAGCCACCCTAGTGGGCAAAAGAATGCCTTTGGAGAGGAAGGATGGTGTGCTGAGCGGTACACAGGGTGCTGTGTGTTCTGACCAAAAACAGCCTGTTAAAGCTTATAACACTGCTATGTCTATGAATGCTGATGGTAAAGGTATTGCTGATGATACATGTACTTATTGTGATGTGTTCAAAAGTAATGAGGAAAGAGGGATGTCTCCCTTGGCAACCAGATGCAGAGCCACAGGGTTGTTCATGGAAGTCTCAGGGGCTCTCCATGCGTTTGTGCCAGAGATTTTCCAGGACAACACTGAATTTTCTCTGGTGGAACAGACTGGGTCTACACCATGCAGTCAGAGTTTGTGTGAGCAGTCCATTTACCATATGTGTAACCCAGTTGCTAAGGGTTTAAGTCAGCTGGCCAAAGCTGAAGGTACACAGCTGAGTGTGTTAGCGCCCCAGGAGCAAGGTGGTGATGGTGTATTGCAGCCTGCCTTGTTTGATGAAGCATTAGCAAAGAGTAAAAGCATGTTGTCAAAATGTGATTTATATAGAACTGACAAAAGGTACTGTTTGTGTGGCAGAATTCCAGGTGCCTACTAGAGCAGATAATGAGGTACTGCTGAGCCCTCATAATGGAAGCACAACGGATTGGGACAGTTGGGCCAAACAATTACTAGCCATGTAAGACAAGGCTATGTTGAGTGACAGGGGTGTGAATACAACTGCTATGCCAGACAGGGAGATTGCAGAGCGACCGATGGTTGAGGGTGCATTGGTCCCTGCAAGGGTTGTTTCCCTACAGTCAGAAGGACCAGATCAGGGCGCATGCATGGCAGATGTGGTGTTCACAGCTCAGCAGCTGAATGTCCAGTGTCAAGGTGACAATGTAATGAATGTTGACTTGCAGAGGCTTATTTGTAAGTTAGAGGGCATGAGTGGGAGACATGCGTCTGACAGTGGTTCAGATGGGTACTTCCAGTGAGGTGGAGGCCCCCTTAAATGTCGTGGCCCCTCAAGCTGCAGTGAATGAGCCCCTCCATGTCTCTAATAAGGGAAAGGTCCCCAAAAATGTTTTGCATATTGATGTGGAGTGTGTAGAAATTAGAGGTATGCTAGTGGAACTGCTTGAACTGGTGAAAGCTCATTCCTTGTATACCTGGGTGCCTCCATTACAGTCAGATGTGGTAGTGCTGCATGGTACCAAAGGATGGAGCCAGGTAATGCAAGTTGTGCTGGGTAACATTAATCACCAGTGGAACTGGTTGGTACAGTGCTTATTAATAGTCTGGCATGTGATCTCACAGTTCCCTGTGAGGGTGCTTCCGGATACGGTTCAGTACGGAAGGCGCTCTGGAGGGCTGCTGGAGACATCAGAGCTCTCTCTGCCTGATGCGGTGATGGACATGTCTGCTAGTGCGGTCCGAGGTGTGGCTGAGCAGGGTTTAGTAAATGGCGTGGATACTGCCTCACCCACTAAACCTCCTAAGAAGGAAGGGCCAGATATAGACGCGGCAAAAGCAGAGATTCTGTCTGTCACCTGCAGAGAGGTATAAGTTGGGGTTCCCGAAGATGCTCTCAAATATAGTATGGAGAGGAACAAAAATTGGGACATGGAAGAATGTGAGCTGGCAAAGATTGGTTTTGCTATAAATGGGTCATGTGTTGCTCAATGTCAGTTGTTAGGACAACTGCCCACAGAGATTTGGACAGCAGTTGAAGTGAAGCCTTGTGAAGGTCTCATAGGGGATAGCTGCTCACCTGTGTGTTGTCCCTCCTTGGGCCTGGCCCTACCAAACCCTAAACAAGAAAGAACTGACGGTATCAGTAATTGGAGAAATGGTGGTGTATCACTGAATGTTAATAATGGCCTTGATATGACCATGAAACATTTCTTGAAAAATGAACGTGATACACAGATGTTGAACACTGGGGAGTTGGTAGACAAAGGTAACGGCAAAAGAGTTGGTGAACCCAAGAAACCTGGTGTGATGGGGAAAACGGGTACCAGTGAGGAAAAAGGTGGTTCCTCATCAGGCATAGTGTCTGGAGCAAGTTCCCTACAGAATCCGGAAACTGAGTTGGAAGGAAGTAGCAGGAAAGGCAGGGTGCCACCAGAAAAGAAATGTGAGCTCAGAAACCCCAAGGACAGAGGGAGTAGGCTGAGGGTACAGAACTGTAGGACCCCATTGCCAGCCAGGGTAGGGCGTGCCTGTAAACTTACCCGAAAAAAAAGATTTGCCCTACGCAGCGAACAGCTGGCGCAGAGGTGCCCCAATCAAGGATTCGGCTGGTGTGTTCCGCCCCCTTCAGGTTCGAAACAAGATGAGGGGATATGTGACAGTAGGAGATGCTGTCAAGATAAAATTGATAGTTTTGGGGACACAGGGTATGCACATTTGCTTGGTGCAAGGCTACAGAGCATAAATGTGGACTGGAGAAAACTGCTTTCTCCAGCTTTTGGTATTCGGTCATGGGGCTCTGTAGTTTGGAGATTCCACAGTGTTTTGGGTGGGACAGGATCTCCAACCCTGTGTCCAGACTTTGTAAATTACCAGCAGGGTGTGTGCTCAGGTGAGCACAGCACTTATAATGAGGGTATGGGAAGACCTCATGGCTCCCAGTTGGAGACTGCTCAACACCCAGAGAGACAGGAGGTCCCCAGGAGTCAGAGAGGTTGCAGGAGGCAGCCAGAACGTGTGACTGCAAGAGGCAGTGCAACGGCCTGAGGACTAAGGCCAGAGCGGAGCTGTGGGCGCTAATGTGAAGCCATCCACATTGAGGAATCCTGTGGTCTGTGTGACCAGGATAAAGAACAGAGGGTACTGCTAAAGAGCCAGGTGGGCTAGCATTTTCTGTGTGTTTATTTGCTGGAGAAGAGCCCCTGTGTGGGAAACCTTTATGTCACAGACTTTTATTTGCCTTTTAATAAAAATGGGCTAACATGCCCTTAAATATAGTTCCTGACTGGCTTCAATCACTAACAAACGCATCTGCCACGAGAGCTAATGGTCCCCCATGTTACAATGTGTATATTGTGTGCATATTTTGTAACTCTTTGTATGCCATAAATAGTTTTTTCCTACAAGTACAGCATTTCTGTTTAGTAAAGCAGATTAATATACACTACGCAGGTTTTTATGCTTCCTTGCTTTTACCTTACAAGAAGCAAAGCAAAACATATGTACATTGTTGTCTTATGTTATCAGCCACAGTAGTTAATGCTTCTATCCTCTTCTGCAACACCACAAAGAAGGTGCAACTCTACTACAGCTGCTCTCCACATTTTATTCTACGATATAGAGAATCCAGCATGGTGTTGTGGTATCTTCATTTGGTTTTGTAATGCCAGTAGTTGGGTAATTTATTTTAACTAGACAAAGACAAAAGGATTCTAGAGCCCTCCAAAGAATATAAGCTACTATTGTGTGGCCTTACACTGATTTATGAATGTGTCTAGGAGGAGATCGCTGCATGAAGCAGAATTCACCTGGTACTGTATATCAAGTGTTTGCAGGTAAGTACTAAATTGGTAATAAAAGGGAATTCTTCACAGTTGCAAGATAGTTTAGTATGTTGAAGAGGCCTCACTGATCTTTTCTGTTGTGCCAAAAGCTATCCCCAACAACATGTAGGAAGCTCTCCAAATAATTGGCCTCCTGAACTTGAGTTGAACCTAGGTGCAATGGTGGCAGGTGCACCCCTTGCTCTTTTGTGAGCACTGACAATAACTACATAGCAATAAATAAATGATATGTAGATGACAGGATGTGCAAGCATGATGGATGATGGTTAGAAAAGCTGCTGCAGTAGTAACTAGAACTCAAATAACTGCATAATATCTTTGTGGCCTATGTCTGACTTCGAACGACAAAAGTGCTACCCATAACAAGCGTAAGCTCTTGTAATGAAGGAAGATTTGGGAAGCTTCTTCCTTAAGAATGAGAAATGACACAACGTATGGGCAAGTGAAGCTCTGTCATCTCAGTACAGATGTTATATTATACAGATATTGTAAAACCTGTCTAATGGCCAAGGAGCAAGAGCCATGATATATAGAGGCTTCCATGGGATACACTGGATTTATACTGTACTCGTAGACATAGAGTCCTAGACCTATGTTATAGGTGGTGTGTCCCAAGAGTCACCATGAAACGCGCGCTTCATTGGGTGGACTTAACAGCAAAATGAGTCTGGAGCTGTGTCAATGTCAAATTGTTTTAAAGGATGAGAAACTTCTTTAGCTGTCTAGAGTGCCAATAAGGATGCCCATTAGACTTTGGGAGCTTCATGGTCATCAAGAGAACTTCAGGATATTCAGCAAGAGAAAATGGATCAATGTATTGCATAAGATTACATTACATATACTATATATATATATATATATATATATATATATATATATATATATAATAGTATAACATAGACCTACTGTGGGATCTTTACAGTCATGAGACCTTCAATATATCCAGCAAGAGAAAAAGGATCACTGTACATACAGATTTAAAAAAAAAATGTACTGTTACAACCATTCTTTTTGTTAACCACAATCTCAAATCAAAAATAAAATAACCCCCCCCCCCCCCAAACATAAAAATACATTTGATTTATATATTATAGAAATGCTTTAGTGGACAACTGGGATTAGCAAAACCTGTTACCGCCTAGTAACTAAATACTAGCTCAAATGACATCTGTAAATTCATGTCAGGAAATCTTTATGCTTTGTGAACTTAATATTTATCTTGGCCAGGAAGAGAATATTTATTCTACAACAACAAACACCAGTAACCTGGTTTATAATACACTGGGAGGCCTGGTTCAAAAGGGTGACAGTTTCTTGGACACCAGTAAAGATGCAGATGAATAAACACAATGTAAAATGCTGTTTTATTCCGGATGTGTAGTTGTTCACAGGGCTTTAATAAAGATGCCAGGGCTCATACTGCTATATTTAGTCAAACAACAAAAGAGCTTTCTTAAATCAGTATTAAACGCAAAAACAAAGTTTTTATATAGCAGCTTACCAATCCTTAGATGCGGTGGTTACATTTGTTTTGCTTTTTTCCCCCCTTTATGTACCGCTACCCCTGCAGGGGTCGCTGATATTACTGGTTCTTTCCCTAACAGTACAGAGGCCACAAGTCACACAATCAACAGTCCATTCACTCTGGCTCCAGTAAACTGTCTAGGGCATAGGTGTCAACTCAATTTCATCATGGGCTGTATCAGCAGTATGGATGTCCTCAAAGGGCAGTTGTATCTGGGGTGCGCTATGTACAGAGTTCAGGATTAGGCTATGCGCAGAATTCAGGGGTGCACTATACACAGAGTGCAGGGTTCAGGGGTGTGCTATGTACAGAGTGCAGGGTTCAGGTGTGCTATGTACAGAGTGCAGAGTTCAGGGGTGTGCTATGTACAGAGTGCAGGGTTCAGGGGTGTGCTATGTACAGAGTGCAGGGTTCAGGTTTGTGCTATGTACAGAGTGCAGAGTTCAGGGGTGCACTACAGCTGTTACATCTGTAAGCTGCTGAAAGCAAAGCTGTGCCTTGTAAACACAGAAGGCTTCTGTGTTTACAAGTGATAGCCGGGAACCTTGAGTTTGACATATGTGGTCTAGAGGTTGTATTTTTAAGATTTATTGCTTGAAGAACTTGGAGAGGTACTGGGGCATAGGATACTCCAAAATGATAAGCAAAGGATAATCTTCTCCTAGAGTAAATGTGAATACTGAACAGTCTATTTCCTCACAGCTATACCAACTGACTCTTTTAGAGAGGAGGGGGATAAAGATAAAGTATTACAAAAACAATTTAGGTGGATTTTAATGTTCAATACTTTGTCATCTATGGGACCATGGGATGGGAGGAGAGCATCCCTCAAGAGGGGTTTGGCTTTTTTTTACTTTGTTATTATTTCTATAATTACATGTCCAATAAACATTTATGGTAGCTTTAGTAGGTGCTATATCCTTTGTGGTGTTTTTGTAGGTATATGTATTTAGTAAGCACCTCCCCTCATATACGGTATAGGCACTCCCGGGATCTGACAATTTTGTGGGGGGTTTTGTAAATGTACCTAGTAACTAATTAGGAGGGTGCTACATCTATTTTCACCTGATGATAGGTCAATAGGTTTATGTTTCAATTTCTGTTAACAAAGCAAGCTGGACTTTAGCTTTAAGTTGTTGTTAGTCAAGTCCAGATAAATCTTCTAGTCTCACACTGCTCTCTCCCTAGATTGACAAAGCTGCTGTCTGAAGGGGTCTCCTCCATCCAGAGTGGAGACACCCTAAGACAGGAAGTGTGTTACTCACCAGATCACCAGATAAAAATAAAGGGGAGAGAAGCCTTAAAAAGGAAACCAATGCAGCCACCACATTTAAGGCTTGGTAAGCTGCAATATATTACATTCTTGGTTTGGGGTTTAATAGTGCTTGCTGAGTAAATTCACACAACTAGTAACTTCCAAGTTTTCTCTGCAACTCTGTTTCAAGCCCTTTCACACGGGTCATCTGATCAGGTCTGTCTGTCCATTTTTCAGGCAGACTCAATCGGACGCTCCATTCTCCTCTATGGGCAGTCGGATGTAAACAGACTTGTATGCGTTTACACCTGGCTACCTCTAATCTGATCCAGCAAAAACAAAGGGAAAGGGGAACGGTTTCCCTCTATCTGGCCAGATCACATGGGAGGGCAGTTAGGTGTAAACCGGACAGCCAATTTGTTTACATCGAACTGCCCACAGAGCAGATTGGGCTGCGTTTGCTCTGCATAAGCGCAGCAGACAGACCTGTCATCCGTCAGCTCTGCTCAGCTCAGCAGAGGATCAAGACAAATCCCCTGCTGAGCAAAACCAGATACGGGCTGTGTAAAAGGGGCCTTCGGGCTCATACACATGTGAATTATTACCCTGTGTTTAAGCGGCATTTAAAGCAGTGCCTCCCATGAATATTACAATGGGCAACACACAGTGCAGTACACACAGGAATGGTTGTGTTGTGTTAAAATTTAGCCATTCATTTCAAAGGTAGCGTGCCGTAACCACACTGTAACTGTATCTATAGAACATATTGTGCATTATATTAGTGAAGCATTTATAAAGTGTTAGCTAGGTGCTGGGGGGAAGGCAGTGGAGGTTCCTGTATCCCAGAATGCATTGGGAAATAATAGAGAATTAGGACAGAGCAGCTCCAGATACTTCCTGTTAGCACAGAGCACTCGTGTGGCAACACCATTTGCTTATGTGTGCAGGCATAAGCATTAAGCCAGCCAGCAATACTGCCAGTGCCTTGCAGGAGCAGAACCATTAAGCATTATTGTCAGTGGCAAAGCGTTTTGTGTCAGCAAAGTGTTGGTGCCAGCAAGCATTTATATTAGTATTCACAGAAGAGATTAAACACCACCCGAACCATACGACCAGGGTATCCTGAGCTATTGTGATGCATAAAAAAAAACAAAAAAAAAAAAAATTCATCTGGCAACAAATCACCAGGTTGATATTATCCTTAGATTTAAAGCTGACCCAAGCCAAGTGTCAGAGAGCAAAGTATACGAATCCATCTTGCAGAGAATTCACAAAAATGCCTGCTATCATACCACAAAGCAGATCATTTTCTCTACTCCCCTTCCTTAAGCATTTCCCCCTAGAAAAACAACAATTTCATGGGCATTTAACAAGTTGATGCTTTTTCAGCACTTCAAAAACATGTTATAAACGCTAAAGGTGAGTGAGCCCTTACAGTAATGGTCATACTACAGTAACTATTAGCAACTATCCAATCCCTGTTTTGTTGTTCTGACTGCTATGAATTCAATAAAAGTTTGCCAGTACCGTATGCTGAAAAACAGCCCCGCCCAGACCATGATATTCCACCTCCAAATTTCACTGTTAGTTTTTGGGGTGATGTGCCATTTCACCTCCAAACATGGTGTGCATTATGGCATTCAATTTTGGTCTCATCTGAACAGACTATATTCTCACAGTATTTTACAGGCTTGTCTACATGCTTTTTCTTCAGCAATGGAGTCTTGTGTGGTGAGTGTGCATACAGACCATGGCGGTTGAGCGCATTACTTTACTGGTTTTCTTTGAAACAATTGTACCTGGTAATTCCAGGCTTTCCGAAGCTCTCCACAAGTGGTCCCTGGCTCGTTGACAACTCTTCTTAATTCTTTTCACTCCTCTGTCAGAAATCTTGCGAGGAGCACCTGGTCGTGGCCGGTTTATGGTGAAATAATATTTTTTTCACTTCGGGATTATGGCCCCAACAGTGCTCACTGGAACATTCAGAAGTTTAGAAATCCTTCTGTAACCAATGCCATCAGCATGTTTTGCAACAATAAGGTCTTGCGAGAGCTCTTTGCTTTTTACCCATCATGAGATGTTTCTTGTTTGGCACCTTGGTAATGGGACACCGTTTTATAGGCCAGCAGTTGAGACAGAAACATTATTAATTTGCACTGACAAGGGGGGCAGGATTGCTTTCTAATTACTGATAGATTTCAGCTGGTGTCTCGGCTTTCCATGCCTTTTTGCACCCCCCTTTCTTCATGTGTCATTCTATTTTATTACACATAACTTAATTTCTGAACTTTATTGTTTTGGTTTTTAGGTGTTTACATGTTTAAAACAGATTTTTTTTGCTAGAAAAAAACTTAGAACCCCCAAACATTATATATTGTTTTTTTTTCAAACACCCTAGAGAATAAAATGGCGGTCGTTGCAATACTCTTTTTTCACACCGTATTTGCGCAGCGGTCTTGCAAGCGCACTTTTTTTATTTGGAAAAAATTCACTTTTTTGAATAAAAAAATAAGACAACAGTAAAGTTAGTCCAATTTTTTTATATATTGTGAAAGATAATGTTACGCCGAGTAAATTGATACCCAACATGTCACGCTTCAAAATTGCGCCCGCTCGTGGAATGGCATCAAACTTTTACCCTCAAAAATCTCCATAGGCGACGTTTAAAAAAATTCTACAGGTTGCATATTTTGCGTTACAGAGGAGGTCTACGGCTATAATTATTGCTCTCGCTCTACCGATCGCGGCGATACCTCACATGTGTGGTTTGACCACCGTTTTCATATGCGGGCGCTACTCACGTATGCGTTCGCTTCTGCGCACGAGCTCGTCGGGACGGGGCGCTTTAAAAAAAAAATTTTTTTGGTTTTTCTTATTTATTTTTCTTGATTTTATTTATTTTTACACTGTTTTTTAAAAAAAAAATTAATTGGCTCACTTTTATTCCTATTACAAGGAATGTAAACATTCCTTGTAATAGAAAAAAGCATGACAGGTCCTCTTAAATATGAGATCTGGGGTCAAAAAGTCCTCAGATCTCATATTTGGACTTCAATGAAAAAAAAAAAAAAAAAAATGTCATTTAAAAAAATGACATTTGAAAATTCCTCTTTAAGAGGTATGGGCGGAAGTGACGTTTTTGACGTCGCTTCCGCCCTCCTATGGTATAGAGATGAGTGGCGGCCATCTTAGCGTCACTCATCTCTAGACACAGGAGGGGAACGGACCCGATCGCCTCCGCCGCTGCCGACGGTTCCGGTAAGCGGCGGAAGGCGCGGGAGAGCGGCGGGAGGGGGGGCACCTCTCCCGCCGCCGATAACGGTGATCTCGCGGCGAATCCGCCGCGATGACCACCATTATCGGACAGCCGACCGGCGCCTGAAGAGATGGATACCTCGGTTGTGGCAGCAGCTGCTGCCGTTACCGAGATATCCCTCTTCAAAAAATGGACGTACATCGTCGTGCGCCGGTCGGAAAGTGGTTAAGGGAAAAAAAGTTTTAGGAGGGAGGTTTAAGGAAAAAAAAAACTTACATTTAAATGCCCAACAATGCAGCCTTGTCCATCATTGCAGAGTAATCCACTCGCAGTCCCGCCTCCCTGCTGTTTCTGGAGCGATCACTGACGAAAAAGACTACTTGTACTTGGCTCGGCTCCGCTCCCAGTCCCGCCCAGCAGGGAGGCGGGACTGCGAGCCGAGCCGAGCAGTCGGCTCGGTCTTTTTCGTTGGCGCTCTGTTTTTTGGCGGCGCTCGCTATTTTTCGGCGCCGCTCGATATTTTTTGTCACAGACAGTGGGTATCGGCGTATAACATGCACCCACGACTTTCCCCTGATTTTAAGTAGGAAAAGGTGCGTGTTATTTGCCGATAAATACAGTAAATCGTGTAAGTCTGTTAACTTGCTGTACATTTTCACTAGCAAGTTGTTCACTTGCAGAGCACTTGAAGCACAAGTTCTAGTTAACACTTACAATTTGTAGAAAATTTGCATTGCAAGTTTCTAGCAAGAGCTCTGCGAGTCACAGTGACCCCTGTGGTGGGATGACTATTGCACAACATAACTGAACCAGAACTTGCAGGAGACTTGCAGAATTTTTGTAAAGAAAATTGATCTGGAGTAAATTCAGACTTGCTGCAATTGTGCAACAAACTCATGAAGCCTGGCAAGTCTAACAATAGCTTAGCAAGTCATTTTCAAACTTGCAGCTCAACTGCTTGCTATCTGGGATAGCACCTGCACCTTTTCTGGAAAATTTTATTTAAATCTCCATTTTTGTCCTGTTGCATGGTTTCCAGCCCATATATCATTTGATTATGCTCAAATGTCCAAGAAATCAGGAGCAGCTTACATTTTTTATGGACATATCTCCCTAAGGTCATTGAAGTGCCCCCAAGGATAGTATAGTCACATTTTTGGCAGAGGTTATTTTTAGCACCTAGTTGATACTGTATTACTGTATGGTTGTGATATGTATTATTTAACCCGCTGATATTCATATGCAGGAAAAAACAATACTTTACAGACATTTATTTTTATAGAATATACATTTTTGGACTGTTGGCAACCCTGTTGTGATGCAGAAAGACCCTCAAATGCCAGCCTATTTCCCACATGGCATTTGGTTACATAGCAAATACACTGATCTGGAGTAAATTCAGACTTGCTGCAGATGTGTCGACACGCGTTGGGGAGGGGGACAGGATGGTGAAGTCTAACAATAGCTTAGCAAGTAATTTTCAAACTTGCAGCTCAACTGCTTGCTATCTGGGATAGCACCTGCAATACCCCCCTTCTCTGGAAAATTTTATTTAAATCTCTATTTTTATATTGAGATTATACTCTTAAAACGGCTCAGGGACCAGAAAAGTTAATAAAATGTCCAAGAAATCAGGAGCAGCTTACATTTTTTATGGACATATCTCCCTAAGGTCATTGAAGTGCCCCCAAGGATTACTAACAATGGACATTTATTATTGAGCGTGTATTATGCACGTGGGATAGCATTATTTAATATCATTGATTTATGTGTAAAAGTGATATTGCTTTTCTTCAGCGCAATAGCACTTTTTTGCATGTATGTTACACGCATCCTTGTAACACATATTTGTACACTAAGGAATATTGGTTATGCATGTTCACTCATATATAACATGTTTTTTGATTTATAATTTTAGCGCAGCACTTTGATTTGTAATAATTGTTTCCATGCTCCCTTTGGGCCACATTTTACCAGTTCATTAATACCCCCAGGTAAGCATAATGTATTAAACTGTCCCCACGACTTACCTCTGACAATAATTAGGGTGGCTAGAAGGCCAAGAGACTTCATAGTTGTATTTGTGTCCTGACTAGAGAGATTTCCTATCACTTCCTGTCTGCTTGGATTTGAATGGCACCAAACTAAATACTCTTGGTCACTCTGAGCATTGGTCCCACTTGGAGACGCGTATGTAAAGGTCATCCAAGAGTTCTTTATATGTAAAAATTACTGTGAATACTCACTGTGTTGTTGCATTATGTTTGTGGGACAGTACAGTTATTGTAATTATTGTTTTTGTACCAGTTCCAGTAAAATACGTTCTGGTTAACTACAATTGGTGTGAAGCGTTGTTCCTTCTCCCACAGGCGAAGTAGTGGATACCCAGGTAAAGGTACATTATTGTTGTATTGTATACTGTGGGCTCATCCTCTGTTTTCAGCTCCACACCATACTTTACCACAGCTGTGTCAAGGGAATGGAGCCAAGTTACTGGGGGTGTAAGATCAGAGTACAGGCCCAATTAAATACCAGAAGCTCCTTCGGGGGTAAGTGCTACATATACTAAGTAAAAAAAAAAAAGTTATAAAGCAATACAAAAAGCTTATAAACTTTAAAATGTAGGATTAAACCAGAATGGCATTAGCGTTTTCTTTTAAAGCCAAACTCTAGTCTTATTTATTTTTCTAAAAAAGGTTCTCCAGCAGGAGTGAAGAAAAAAAAAAAAGAAGCTCTGGCTACAATACGCACCTCTTTTGCCAACGCTGTCCTCTGCAGTCATTTCCTTCAGCCGTTGTTTGTCCTCCATCTTCCAGGCTGATTCACACTTAGCAGCATTCAACCTAGAAGACATATTGGGAGTGCATGGTGTCATTAATGTAGTGCTGTCCTCGTAGGGCTTGCTGTGTGTTGACTTCATAGGCCTCCCTCTGGATGAGGGCTCCTGTATCCTGTGTCTCAAGCCTCGTTCTCAATGCATTTCGTGCTCATGCGCATGTCTTCAGGAAATGAGCACGAAATGCATTGAGAACGAGGCTTGAGATACAGGAGCCCTCATTTTCATTGCTACCTGAGACACACACCGTGTTCCCTGTCTCAAGATCAAAGTGACAGATCGGCCCCTGCCTTATCCATCAGCTGAGCTGCCTATCGTTATAGTGTTTATGGCATGTAAGTGCTTTTAAAATAAAAGACTTTATTACACTATATTGCCTGCTCTATGGCTCGTATTTGGGGGAGCCATCTTTCACAGATATAAGGATAATGAGTGTTGGATTGGCACTTTAAAGTGTAACACTTTGAGGATTACCATTCACTGACTGGAGTTCAATCGATATGTAAATGGTCGTTTAGAGTGAGGTCTGGCTTGGAGAATCCTGGTTTATTGAGGAATACTTTCCCTACTTTATATGCCTGGTGGTCACCTTGTGGCCAGGGATATCTGGTGAGCAGTTTGATGTGTCACTTCGGGTGAAGCACGGTTTACAAGAATAAAGCACATTTGCACTTTAGGAAGGCACAGTTTTGGAGTACAGTGTATAAAGAAGAATTTACACGATTATATAAAATAATTTTCAACTCACATATATATATATATACCATATATATATATACATAATATATATATATACATTTTTTTTTTTACCATAAATATATATCTATATAATATATTATATACATGTTTTTTTATATATATATATATATGGTGGATAGTTTGGTATTTTATTCATGGTCATGTGCTGATTGTTTTACCACATATTCACGTTGGGTGTTAATTACACATGGTTTTGCGACCAATTTTTTTATTATTTTTGCTTTATTAGTATTTCACAAGATTTTTGGTGCAGCATTACATTATTGTGTGTATTTTCATTTGGCGCCGTGATCATTTTATATTTTCTCTATAAAGGGTTAGTTCGCCTTTACCAACAAACTGCATATACAGCTAAGGGGAGGCTTTGTTCTTTATATAAACTGTGCAGCCTTGACTAAAGATGAATAATGCCCTTGCTATAGGTGTAGGCCATTTACCTACCTCATGAAGCCTTAACTAAAAACTCCCAGGACATTGCTAGGATGATGCTAAGTGAGGCCTAGCTTATACTGTTCATCCTCACAATCGCTCAAACTCTGCGCTCAAAGCTGCTGCATCTTGGAAGAGAAAGCGCATGTGAGGGAGTTTGAATCAGAAAAAGAGCTCCCTCCAGAATCAGGCCATGTAGTGGGGATGCGTAGCATGTAGAACGAAAGGCCTGCATGACTGGGGGGGCAGGGCAGGCTGTAGTTGGGCAGATTTTTTAAAATGTAATAATGTAATACTTAATACTAAGGGGTCAACAGCCATTGGTACAGAGCGAGGTGTGGCAGGGTGGAGCAGGTCAGGTCAGGGTGGAGTCAAAAGAAGGGGTAGGCAGTGTAAGAGGAGTCTTGGGGTCAGTTGGAGACAGGCAGAACGAGAGAATTTCCCTCCCGCCCTCCCTTTAGGTTCGTGATTGGAAGACGAACTTTGAGGTTGTTTATATGTTGTTTTGGTGTTGTTCAATGTGTTGGGGGGGGGGGGGGGGGTTGTTTGAGTTCTTAGTGGTAGCAGGGGTCTCAGAGTTTTGAGGGTGGGCATGGTCAAAGATTTTAAGTGGAGTATGGTGGGAGGGGCTCAGTTTTGGTATGGGTACCTTCCCAAATTAAGTGACGTCATTAAGACGAAATGGTATTGAGGCTGTATCAGCGTGGAAAGGCATTGAAATTGTCCTCGAGCCGGCGTATTCGCGGCTGAGGGCCGTGATATAAAAAAGATAGCTTGATACAGCAGGTTTTTTCTTTGGTAGACCATGCTCACCTCAAAATATAACTGTTAATTTTTTTCTGTTATTTTTGTTAATAAAAGGCTGCTACGGCCATTTTAAACCCAAAGAAGTCTAGTGTGGTTATTATTTAGATGGCTAAGAAGGGGTAAGTGGTCATGGCAGCCTGGTAAGTCTGCAATACACCAGTCATGTGATGATGAAGACGAACAGTAATAGCTAGGCCTCGCTGAGCAACATCCTAGCAATGTGCTGGGAGTTTTCAGGCTTCATGAAGTACATAAATGGCCTACACCTATAGCAAGGGCATTATTTTAATTTTGGTCAAAGCTGCACAGTGTGTTTTCATCTACAGACATCCATTTTCTGCACAGGCAGTTTTTTGTTGCAACAAAGTACATTTCTAGGAATCGCATTTAATTTGTAAGGCAATCCCTGACTTACCTTGACCTGGAACAGGTATGCAGATCAAAAGTTCTGACTTCTCTGTAATTTTCTAATGTGCATGCTTGTTCTGTGTCAGTGTCTCAGAATGTATTGAAGCCAGGCAACTAGCATATTCAGAAAGGGGTCAGCAATGGCAGCCAACAATAATTTTTGCACAGGTTTCCTTTCAGAGCAGACATTTAGGATCTTACAATGCCTACTTCTTATTGTTCCTTGTGATGTCATATTTTCCATGTTCTTTACTATGCTCTATGGTAAAGAGTTTGGGGCTCATACTGTTAAATGCTGACTGATAAATGAATAATCGAGCCAGTGTTGAGCACCTCTTCTGTGCTGGTATCATTGTGGATGTTCCAACAACAGAGTGTCTGAATCATGTGACCCATAGTTAGTTAAGTACATAAACAGGATGCAGCATTTAATGTCACACTAATCTCTTCAGCGATTTGTTCTAATATCAAGACCGATCACTGAGCAAATTCAAGGGAGCTGACTTTTAAATAAAATTGATCTCTGAGAAGTCAGCTTGATGAACTCTAATATTCATTGTGTCTGGGGTTTATTACAAAAACAAAAATGCCAATGCTCACTTGTACTCTGTTTCCATAAAAAAAAAATAACATTTTGTGCCGCAATTAATATGGAAAGGACAAGGGAGCCTTGAAAAGGAGCCAAAATGGATAGTACTAAGTGTAGCTGGAAAAACACATACGTGTAACTCTGGCAGATTAGTTTGTACAAACTACATTGCAGCCAAAAAAATAGTCTTTGTAAACTAAAGCGTTGCAGATTAAAAAAAATTTAATAAACTTTATTAAAATAACTTGGCATGTATCAGAGCAATCTGTGCTTCCTCTTCTGGACTTTTCAATCATGCTCCCCCTGCATGTTCAGGGTATAAGAATGTATGGAATGTATAGTAATTATTTGGGATATCAGATAAATCCTATTTTCTAACATGGACTGGCAGGAATTAGAGGGGAATAGATTTATTTTTTTACCCCTTCCAACTACTTAAGTGGTTGTTATTAAAGTTTTAAGTAATGCAGACAATTACAGGTATACTCAATTCAACAGTGCAATATTAACCACAAGGCCACAGGACAATTGCAAAAGGCACAAATAATAAATGGCCCTTAGCCATATGACCGAATAGATTATAGCAGATCAAATAATATAGATCCATACCAACCATGGGAACTTTGACACAGACTAGTCCAAAGTGGAAAATTTTCACGTGTGTATATTGATATATGGTAAAGCATGGAATATAGAGGGCTGAAGTTAATTTAAAAGTATACTATATCTACATTACCTAAAGGAAATGTAGGAGGAACAAGGAGAGGATTGTGTGTAAGAAAATTGAGTACAAAAAAAAGGCAAGAAAAAGTACTGCAGGCAAGAAGGGAAGGAGTTAAAAGGTAGGTGTGGGAGGCAAGGGGAGAGGGATAGAGAACATTTCCTATCTCCAGGGGTTAGCCAACCACACATCTATACCTATATATGTAGGACTCCAGGTTGGGTAAGAAGTAGGGTAACCAGATTTTAAGAACATTTCTTGTGTATACGTAGCAAGATAGCTGTTCATTTTTAATTAATCATTGTCCTGTTTATTTGGGTTTTAACTTAAAGTAGTTGTAAAGTCTCAAGGTTTTTCACCTTAATGCATTATTTGCATTAAGGTGAAAAATGTTCTGTGCTGCAACTGCCCCCCAGAGCCCCCCTTTTTCTTACCTGAACTCGATCGTTCCAGTGACGAGCACGAGCCCAGCAGCTCCAGCCACTTTCTCGGGTCCTCATTGGCTAGATTAATAGCAGCAGGAGCCATTGGCTCCCGCTGCTGTCAATCAAATCCAGTAACACAGGAGTCGGGGCAGGACAGAGTCCTGCTGTCTGTTTCAATGGACGCAGCAGCAGGACTCGGGAGCGCACCCAGACAAGTGCCCCCATGGAAAGCGGCTCTCCAACGGGGCACCTGATGAAGAGGAGAATCCAAGAGCGCCGATGGGTTACCTCAGAAAAGGAGGATCGGGGGTGCTCTGTGCAAAACCCTTGCACAGAGCAGGTAAGTATGACATGTTTGTTATTTAAAAAAAAAAAAAAAAGAAAATGAGCCTTAACAATCACTAATGAAAGTTTAGCACAGGGGACTTCCATGAATGTGCTATCGTTTGTTTAGTGGCACTGAACATAAAGCCAACTGATTCAGCATGGCATATGAAATATTTTGTATTGGTTTATTTAATAGGGCTTCTACAGGATCCTTGCATAAGTCACAATTTAGAACTGTAGTTAGAGGAAAGTAACCTGGATCCCCACAGCCTTTGTGTCTGAAGGCATGACCACTAAACACGTAGCATCTAACCCTCTTGTCTGAAAACAAAAAACAAAAAAAAAGGCACAAATGGGTCTTTCAAGGTGTTCGAAACCTGTTGTCTACAGCCACAAAAGCAAAATGGGACATATTTAGCATTGCGAGAGGGAGTTAAAAAGAAAAACTAAACAGAATTTTATAAGAAATTCTATAATTCTAGGATATTAAATGAGGCCTTAGTAGCATAGCATGTAATTTGTTTTCAGAGGCAGTTTAGATGAAGGAATAGGCCATTGTATGAGAGAGACAAGTGCCATGGAATGGGGGGCAGCCTAAAATTTACTTTCAAACCCAGCGAGTACAAGTGGTGTTTTGGTCTTTCAATAGACAAGAGACCAAATGCTGTAGTTGTAGCTACTGAAAGATTTCTTGACCAGGTGCCTCATTCTTTTCTTGAAAACAATTGAATGATTTGATGCTTTCAAAAGTTAACGAGGAGTAGACACCTGTGGAATCTTTTTAGATTCTAAATTTACTAGGAGACACCTATGCAGGCAGAAAGGGGGCACCCCACCAAATCCAGTAAGGGTAGATGGGAAGAATCAAGGGATCCTGAGAAGTTTGATTCCCATACCTTAAGTGAGAATGTCAATGAAGATCTTAAAAGTTGCTGGTCACAATTGGGAAGGTAGCAAATTTAGGGATAAAATTGCAACAGAATCACAATCACCTGCTTCAAGCAAAACCCAAATAGGGATTTCCATACATTCATGTAAAAGAGCTAATGGAGGCATATGGGACTGCCCTATAACAATTTACAGATAAGTCCAGACCACCATTAGTTTTATGTTGAAATAGAGGTATTGACCGTAGGGCGTACTGAACCCAATATAAATTTCATTATTTGTTTTGGAGTAACCACAAAACAAAGCTAATGAGCACAATTGTCAGAACCCAAAATAGTAAAGCAGCATTGGAAAATAAGCTATGGACATTAATGCAGCACTTCACTTAAAAGTGAAAGTTTTACGTATCCTCCTCCCCCTCTATCATTTTTTTTAAACGTTTTTTTACTTCTTTACATGGCAATGCAGATGATGTGTTTACTGCAGTGGACATAGCATACCTTTACAGGAATTAGAAAGTGGAATAATATTGCTATTTTTTTTTATATACAAAGTAATTTCAGCTTAAAGTGGAACTCCCCATATTTCTAACACCCACTTTCCCCCACCTCCTGGTCTTTTTAATTAGAAAAAATCAAATTTTCCGCAGTCTAGTACTGATCTGGTGACATCACTGTATCTTCATCTTCTGCTGGTGGTGGCAGGCAAGCATTCTTCGAGGACTGAGCAGCCCTGATGTAATGACATGTGAGTGCTGCTCATTTATGGAGTGCTGTACGACCAGCCTGCATGATGACACACCTTGGGGATGTGTAAACTGAAAGTACACTTGGAAGTAAAGTCGCTGTAGATCCGAGGGGAACATGCAAGGAAAACAAAAAACAGCATTTTAGCTTGCACATGATTGGATGATAAAATCAGCAGAGCTTCCACTCGTATCAGATCTACCCCTTAGATTTAGACCGACTGCACTTCCCAGTGCACTTTCAAGTGCACTTGCAGTGCAAAGTGGATTTGCCTTTCGTAAATAACCCCCTATGTATTGTAGCTCTTAAAAACAGCATCTCCAACTTTGGACATTTTTGCCAATTTTACCACTGGACTTTGCCACTGGATCTTTTGCATACACTGCCCACCCAGTACATCAGGAAATATCGTTATTTAGTAGGAAATTGTGGTCTTAACATTTGCAATAGTATAAAAATGATAAATGTTACATAGCCCAATCTGTTTTAAATACTCACCGATTGTAGATAGCATCTTATTGATAGAGTGTTTCCTTCTTTTGGCCCTTTAGAAACAAAACTAGACACCATCAAGCACTTTACACGCAGTTGCAGCATCATGTATTTCCTCTAACATTTAAAAAAAAGTCATAGTTAGAATACTACAGACTCCCCAAATTTAGCATCTGGAAGCCACTTTTTAGCAAGACATGCACCAATCAGCTACTGGTAATAGTTAGCAGGCTCCTGCGGCTATCTTTTTTGCAATTTGCACCAATCAGTTCTTGCCAATGCCTTACAAGCTCCTCAGAGATGAACCAAACATACGTAGATTCAGTTCGAGCAGGATTCAGTGAACATTACTAAAGTTTAGGCGCTGAATCCACACCCTATTAATGTCAATGGGAGCTAAATCTTAAACAGCTCTGGCCATTTTCTGAGTGATTAGGCATGAGATTTGTCAAACACATTGCATGGGAGCTGGGCACTGCCCCAGGGCCAAATGCTCTCAACATGGCAGGTACCTGTTTAGGAGGAAGCCCTCTGGCGAAGCACCTTCTCCCTATATTGATGAGGTTAAGGGACTCTTCCCCCACAATCCTGGCCTAGGCTGCGGGGGTCTGCAGGCAGTGGCCTTATCGAAGACTAGGGATGGGCCCGGTGCTCGATGCGAACCCATGTTCGCATCGAGCACCGGGTGTTCGCTCGCTCGGCGAGCCCAGAACTATTTTGGCCGCTCGCATCACGTTCGTGTGATGCGAGCGGCCCCGCAATGCATTGCGGCCGGCGCAGTGCATTGCTGGCTGATGATTGGCCAAGCATGCACTGTGACCCCGCATGCTTGGCCAATCACAGCGCCGGAAACTCGAAGAGCCATAATTGGCTACAGGCAGGACGCCTGTAGCCAATTACAGCTCAGGGGCTTTAGTACACGCCCCCCCCTATAAAAGGCCGCCACGCCGTCTGCGCCGGTCACATGCTGTTCCGGCGCAGATAGAGCAGGATAGTTCTGTGACACTCTGCTGGATTTAGTTAGTTAGAGAGATTTACTTAGAGAGATTGAGTTAGATAGATTCATTTAGAAAGATTGATTTAGAAAGAGGGGCTTGTAGTGTGTTCGTGGCAGGCAGGCAGAGCTCCTATATTTTGTTCCCAGAAGCACCTATAGGACTTGTAGTGTGTTCGTGGCAGGCAGGCAGAGCTCCTATATTTTGTTCCCAGAAGCACCTATAGGACTTGTAGTGTGTTCGTGGCAGGCAGGCAGAGCTCCTATATTTTGTTCCCAGAAGCACCTATAGGACTTGTAGTGTGTTCGTGGCAGGCAGGCAGAGCTCCTATATTTTGTTCCCAGAAGCACCTATAGGACTTGAAGTGTGTTAGTCCCATCACACAGAGATCATATATTTTGTTCCCAGAAGCACCTATAGGACTTGAAGTGTGTTAGTCCCATCACACAGAGATCATATATTTTGTTCCCAGAAGCACCTATAGGACTTGAAGTGTGTTAGTCCCATCACACAGAGATCATATATTTTGTTCCCAGAAGCACCTATAGGACTTGTAGTGTGTTCGTGGCAGGCAGGCAGAGCTCCTATATTTTGTTCCCAGAAGCACCTATAGGACTTGAAGTGTGTTAGTCCCATCACACAGAGATCATATATTTTGTTCCCAGAAGCACCTATAGGACTTGAAGTGTGTTAGTCCCATCACACAGAGATCATATATTTTGTTCCCAGAAGCACCTATAGGACTTGAAGTGTGTTAGTCCCATCACACAGAGATCATATATTTTGTTCCCAGAAGCACCTATAGGACTTGAAGTGTGTTAGTCCCATCACACAGAGCTCCTATATTTTGTTCCCAGAAGCACCTATAGGACTTGAAGTGTGTTAGTCCCATCACACAGAGATCCTATATTTTGTTCCCAGAAGCACCTATAGGACTTGAAGTGTGTTAGTCCCATCACACAGACCTATATATTTTCTTCCCAGAAGCACCTATAGGACTTGAAGTGTGTTAGTCCCATCACACAGAGATCATATATTTTGTTCCCAGAAGCACCTATAGGACTTGAAGTGTGTTAGTCCCATCACACAGAGATCATATATTTTGTTCCCAGAAGCACCTATAGGACTTGAAGTGTGTTAGTCCCATCACACAGAGATCATATATTTTGTTCCCAGAAGCACCTATAGGACTTGAAGTGTGTTAGTCCCATCACACAGAGCTCCTATATTTTGTTCCCAGAAGCACCTATAGGACTTGAAGTGTGTTAGTCCCATCACACAGAGATCCTATATTTTGTTCCCAGAAGCACCTATAGGACTTGAAGTGTGTTAGTCCCATCACACAGACCTATATTTTCTTCCCAGAAGCACCCATAGGACTTGAAGTGTGTTAGTCCCATCACACAGAGATCATATATTTTGTTCCCAGAAGCACCTATAGGACTTGAAGTGTGTTAGTCCCATCACACAGAACTATATTTTCTTCCCAGAAGCACCTATAGGACTTGAAGTGTGTTAGTCCCATCACACAGAGATCATATATTTTGTTCCCAGAAGCACCTATAGGACTTGAAGTGTGTTAGTCCCATCACACAGACCTATATTTTCTTCCCAGAAGCACCTATAGGACTTGAAGTGTGTTAGTCCCATCACACAGAGATCATATTTTGTTCCCAGAAGCACCTATAGGACTTGAAGTTGTTAGTCCCATCACACAGAAGCACCTATAGGACTTGAAGTGTGTTAGTCCCATCACACAGAGATCCTATATTTTGTTCCCAGAAGCACCTATAGGACTTGAAGTGTGTTAGTCCCATCACACAGACCTATATTTTCTTCCCAGAAGCACCTATAGGACTTCTAGTGTGTTAGTGGCATCACACAGAGCTCCTCTATTTTCTTTGCAGAAGCACCCAGGGGACTTCTAGTGTGTTAGTGGCATCACACAGAGCTCCTCTATTTTCTTTGCAGAAGCACCCATAGTTCTAGTGTGTTAGTGGCATCACACAGAGCTCCTATATTTTCTTCTCAGAAGCACCCACAGGACTTCTAGTGTGTTAGTGGCATCACACAGAGCTCCTCTATTTTCTTCTCAGAAGCACCCACAGGACTTCTAGTGTGTTAGTGGCATCACACAGAGCTCCTCTATTTTCTTTGCAGAAGCACCCATAGGACTTCTAGTGTGTTAGTGGCATCACACAGAGCTCCTATATTTTCTTCTCAGCAGCACCCACAGGACTTCTAGTGTGTTAGTGGCATCACACAGCTCCTCTATTTTCTTTGCAGAAGCACCCATAGGACCTCTAGTGTGTTAGTGGCATCACACAGCTCCTAGATTTTCTTCTCAGCAGCACCCACAGGACTTCTAGTGTGTTAGTGGCATCACACAGAGCTCCTCTATTTTCTTCTCAGCAGCACCACAGGACTTCTAGTGTGTTAGTGGCATCACACAGAGCTCCTCTATTTTCTTTGCAGAAGCACCCATAGGACTTCTAGTGTGTTAGTGGCATCACACAGAGCTCCTATATTTTCTTTCAGCAGCACCCACAGGACTTCTAGTGTGTTAGTGGCATCACACAGAGCTCCTCTATTTTCTTTGCAGAAGCACCCATAGGACTTCTAGTGTGTTAGTGGCATCACACAGAGCTCCTATATTTTCTTCTCAGCAGCACCCACAGGACTTCTAGTGTGTTAGTGGCATCACACAGAGCTCCTCTATTTTCTTTGCAGAAGCACCCACAGGACTTCTAGTGCGTTAGTGGCATCACACAGAGCTCCTCTATTTTCTTTGCAGAAGCACCCATAGGACTTCTAGTGTGTTAGTGGCATCACACAGAGCTCCTATATTTTCTTCTCAGCAGCACCCACAGGACTTCTAGTGTGTTAGTGGCATCACACAGAGCTCCTCTATTTTCTTTGCAGAAGCACCCATAGGACTTCTAGTGTGTTAGTGGCATCACACAGAGCTCCTATATTTTCTTCTCAGCAGCACCCACAGGACTTTTAGTGTGTTAGTGGCATCACACAGAGCTCCTCTATTTTCTTCTCAGCAGCACCCACAGGACTTCTAGTGTGTTTGTGGCATCACACAGAGCTCCTCTATTTTCTTTGCAGAAGCACCCATAGGACTTCTAGTGTGTTAGTGGCATCACACAGAGCTCCTATATTTTCTTCTCAGCAGCACCCACAGGACTTCTAGTGTGTTAGTGGCATCACACAGAGCTCCTGTATTTTGTTTGCAGAAGCACCCATAGGACTTCTAGTGTGTTAGTGGCATCACACAGAGCTCCTATATTTTCTTCTCAGCAGCACCCACAGGACTACCGACTACAATGGCTGGAAGACCGCCAAGGGGAGGCAGAGCGTGCAGAGCCAAGAACACAGGGCAGGCAGGCTCTGTTTCTAGTGGACGTGGCCGTGGCCGTGGACGTGCATCGTCATCAGCACGTGGCCATGGGACACGCGCGTCTTTGTTTTCGGCAGCTGGACATGTGGAGCCGCATCATGCTGAAGGCTTGGTAGAATGGATGACCAAGCCCTCCTCATCCTCCTCATCCTCTCTCACCCAGGCTCAGGGTACTGGCAGAGCATCATCAGCCACCCCTTCCCTAGACCCACCATGTCCTCCTGAGGAGTCCCCCGAACTCTTTGAGCACAGTGTTGGGTACATGCTCCAGGAGGATGCCCAACGATTCGAAGGCTCGGATGATGATACCCAGCTTGAGGAATCTGGCAGTACTGTTCCACCAGCTGCAGCTTACTGCCAGGTTTGCTCTAGTGGTGAAGAGGGAGGGGATGATGAGGTCACTGACTCCACGTGGGTGCCTGAAGGGAGAGAGGAGGAGGAGGAGGAGGAGGAGGAGGACGAGGAGGAGGAGGATGCGGCGTCACATGTCCAACGAGGCAGGATGCCCCCTGGAGGCCAGGTAGAGGCCAGCACAGCAACTGTACAACACCGCAGAGCTCCGCCTGTGCAGGGCGCTGCCTCTGCACGTTATCAGAAAAGTTCTTTGGTGTGGGCCTTTTTTGAGACGAGTGCATCAGATCGCACCACTGCTATTTGCAATATTTGTCTCAAGCGTATCTCGCGTGGCCAAAACATCAGCCGCTTGGGCACCACAAGCATGACCAGACATATGGCGACCTGCCATGCAGCTCGTTGGCAGGCACACATAAAAGACCCACACCAAAGAACTAAGCGGACCTCTCCTTGCTCCTCCTCAGCTGGGATCTCCATCCCCACTACACCTTCAGTCCTCTCTGAAAGCTGCTCTGAGAGGACTGAAGGTGTAGAATTAGGTGTGTCACAACCAAGTACTTGCAGTACACCTACGTCCGATTGCAGCAGGCAAATTTCCCTGCCCCAGCTGCTGGACCGTAGAAAGAAGTACACTCCCAGCCATCCACATGCCCAGCGGTTGAATGCTAGCCTGGCTAAATTGCTAGCACTTCAACTGCTGCCTTTTCAGTTGGTAGACTCGGCCCCCTTCCGTGAGTTTGTTCAATGTGCGGTTCCTCAGTGGCAGGTTCCCAAACGCCACTTTTTCTCACGGAAGGCGATTCCGTCTCTCTACCGGCATGTGGAGGGCAATGTCCATGCCTCGCTGGACAGGGCGGTCAGCGGTAAGGTGCATATTACCGCTGACTCATGGTCCAGCAGGCATGGACAGGGATGGTACCTTTCTTTCACGGCCCATTGGGTCACTCTATTGGCAGCTGGGAGGGATGCAGGACAAGGTGCAGTAGTGTTGGAGGTTGTTCCGCCACCACGCCTCCAAAACGCTACTACTGCTACTGGTTGTGACACACCTCTCTCCTCCACCCCCTCCTCTTCTTCTTCCTCCAGTGCTCTGTCCTTGGAACCAGCGGTGCTCCGTAGGCGTACAAGGGGCTACGCAAGTACGCAGGCAAAAAGATGCCATGCCGTGCTTGCGCTGGTGTGTTTGGGGGACAGGAGCCACACTGGGCCAGAGGTTCTGGCAGCTCTGCAGGGGCAGGCCGAGAGGTGGTTGACGCCACGTCAGCTTAAGCCAGGAATGGTCGTTTCTGACAATGGCACCAACCTCCTCTCCGCCCTGCGACAGGGGCAGCTCACCCATGTGCCCTGCATGGCTCACGTCCTCAACCTGGTGGTGCAGCGGTTCTTGGGCAGGTTCCCAGGCTTACAGGATGTCCTGAGGCAGGCCAGGAAAGTCTGTGTGCATTTCCGCCGATCTTATAATGCCAGTGCTCGGCTGACTGAGCTGCAAAAGGAGCTGAACCTGCCCAAGAACCGCCTAATATGTGACATGCCCACCAGGTGGAACTCAACGTTGGCCATGCTGCAGCGACTGCACACGCAGCAGAGGGCCATCAATGAGTACCTTTGCGACTACGGCACCAGGACAGGGTCAGGGGAGCTTGGTTTTTTTTCCCCACGTCAGTGGAGCATGATCAGGGATGCATGCACTGTCCTCTCACCATTTGAGGAGGCCACGAGGATGGTGAGCAGTGACAGTGCATGCATCAGTGACACTGTCCCTCTTGTCCACCTGTTGGAGCATACGCTGCGTGGGATAATGGACAGGGCACTAGAGGCAGAACAGAGGCAGGAAGAGGAGGACTTCCTTGCCTCTCAAGGCCCCCTTTATCCGGACAGTGTTCCTTCTGTCCCACCCATCACACAGGAAGAGGAGGAGGAGGAGGAGGAGGATTGTGTGAGCATGGAGGTGGAGCCTGGCACTCAGCATCAGCAGCAGCAGTCTTTTAGGGATGATGTACAGTCCCAACAAACCAGTGGACTTGTACGTGGCTGGGAGGAGGTGGCTGGCGATCATGTCATCCTCAGTGACCCAGAAGACTCCGGACCGAATGCCTCAGCTAACCTACGCTGCATGGCCTCCCTGATCCTGCAAAGCCTGCGGAAGGATCCTCGTGTTCTTCGGATCAAGGAGAGGGACCATTACTGGCTGGCCACTCTCCTTGATCCGCGGTACAAGGGTAAGGTTGCGGACCTTATCTTGCCGTCGCAGAGGGAGCAGAGGATGAGACATCTCAGGGAGGCCTTGCAGAAAGGTCTGTGCAACGCGTTCCCAGAAACTGGGAGGCTACAAACTCCTGGTCCTGGGCGACGAGTTGCTGAGGCTTCGGTCAGTAGCAGAAGGAGCGGAGGGGAAGGTGGACGTCTGACCGATGCGTTCAGACAATTTTTTAGTCCGCAGCCCCAAGGTATGATCGGTTCCAGCAACCATCGCCAGCGTCTGATATACATGGTGCAGGAATACCTTGGGGCAAGGTCAGACTTGGACACCTTTCCCACCGAAAATCCTCTGGCTTACTGGGTCCTGAGGATGGATCACTGGCCAGAGCTTGCACAGTATGCAATTGAGCTACTGGCCTGTCCTGCCTCCAGCGTTCTTTCCGAACGCACATTCAGTGCTGCTGGAGGATTTGTCACCGATCATAGGGTGCGCCTGTCCACCGCCTCGGTTGATCGACTGACCTTCATCAAAATGAATCAGTCTTGGATCACCACCAGCTACCAGGCACCTGAGGCGGATATAACCGAATAATTTTTAATATCACATCCCTTCAAGACTGCCTATGCTGATGCTGAGTGACTGTCCTCTTATGTTCACTGACTATCCTCTTCCTCCTCCTCAATGATCCATGCCACCACACCAGTGCCTAAGGCACAATTTTTCAGCCCCTGTTTAACAGGGGCGTGTACATACAATTTTTATAAAAAAATGCTTCGCAACACGTGTGACTGCTGTGCTCCAAGTACAGTATCTGTGAGGGGTTGCAGTGTTGTGGCACCAGCACCAGTGCCTAAGGCACAATTTTTCAGCCCCTGTTTAACAGGGGCGTGTACTTACAATTTTTTTAAAAAATGCTTCGCAACACGTGTGACTGCTGTGCTCCAAGTACAGTATCTGTGAGGGGTTGCAGTGTTGTGGCACCAGCACCAGTGCCTAAGGCACAATTTTTCAGCCCCTGTTTAACAGGGGCGTGTACATACAATTTTTTAAAAAAATGCTTCGCAACACGTGTGACTGCTGTGCTCCAAGTACAGTATCTGTGAGGGGTTGCAGTGTTGTGGCACCAGCACCAGTGCCTAAGGCACAATTTTTCAGCCCCTGTTTAACAGGGGCGTGTATTTACAATTTTTTTAAAAAAATGCTTCGCAACACGTGTGACTGCTGTGCTCCAAGTACAGTATCTGTGAGGGGTTGCAGTGTTGTGGCACCAGCACCAGTGCCTAAGGCACAATTTTTCAGCCCCTGTTTAACAGGGGCGGGTAATTACAAATCTTGATCTAATAGTTCACAGCAGGGCCCATTCCTGCGCCCACCAAGAGTAACTATGAGGGCCTACAGTCTTGTGGCAACACCGTCCACCACCACCGCCAAAGGCCCAATTTTTCTGCCCTGTTCATCAGGTGCTTGCAATTACAAATCTTGATCTAATAACTCACAGCAGGGCCCATTCTTGCGCCCACCAAGAGTAACTGTGAGAGCTTACAGTCTTGTGGCAACACCGTCCACCACCACCGCCAAAGGCCCAATTTTTCTGCCCTGTTCATCAGGTGCTTGCAATTACAAATCTTGATCTAATAACTCACAGCAGGGCCCATTCCTGCGCCCACCAAGAGTAACTATGAGGGCCTACAGTCTTGTGGCAACACCGTCCACCACCACCGCCAAAGGCCCAATTTTTCTGCCCTGTTCATCAGGTGCTTGCAATTACAAATCTTGATCTAATAACTCACAGTAGGGCCCATTCCTGCGCCCACCAAGAGTAACTGTGAGAGCTTACAGTCTTGTGGCAACACCGTCCCACCACCACCACCACCACCCCCAATTTTTCTGCCCTGTTCAACAGGTGCATGCAATTACAAATCTTGATCTATTAACTCACAGCAGGGCCCATTCCTGTGCCCACCAGTCTTGTGGCTACACCAACATCTAATAGGGCAAATTTCTGCAGAGTATATACGCCAGGCCCCTACTTTCAAACATCCAACTTACAAACGACTCCTACTTGCAAATGGAAAGAGAAAACAGGAAGTGAGAGGAAATCTACCCCTAGGAAGGGAAATTCTATCCTGTTAGATTTAATTTGGGAAAAAGGTATCTCCTCTCTACTGATACTTTATCACCAATCCTTGTTTCAATTAAAACCCCACTTTTTCCAAAAACATTTGTCATTGGGACGGAAAGTGAGGTGACATGTTCTGAACAGATGTGCAAAGACAGCAAATGTTACAGGGGTGATAACCCCTCCCTATGTTCTCCAAAAAGCTTAAAAATATATTTTTTGGGGATGGAGCTACACTTCATAATGTACCTGTTCAGATTCTACTTAAGAACAAACCTAAAGCCGCAAGTGGTTTTAAATGGCTTCTTTTTTTCCTTTACAAATGTCATTTTGTGCAAGGACAGTTCTAAACACGGGAAACACATGCCACTTCACAGGCATACTTTAGACACCCCCCAGGTACCATATTTAAAGGAAAATTTCACTTTTTTTTTTTTCACTTTACTTTATGGGGCAGGACCCGGGTCCCCAAACCTGTTTTATGACATTAACATGCATATTGGCCGTTGTAATTAGCACTTTTGATTTCGAACGTTCGCGTCCATTATAACGTATAGGGTTCGAAAATTCGCGCGAACTTTCGGTCGGTTCGAAGGTTCTGGTGCGAACCGAACCCGGGGGTGTTCGGCTCATCCCTATCGAAGACCCCCCTCCAGTGTGACAAAGTAAGGGGTATATAGTACCCACACTCATTCATAAAAAAAAAAAAAAAGTTAGGTGTAAATTAAGACAGTTTTTGATAAATCATTTATTAAAAAAAAAAAAAAAAAAAGAGAAGTGTCCTACAATGTAGATCCACGTCAATCACAATACCCGTTAAAATAGAAAAACCTGACAACCACATGCAACACTGCCACTCGCCGAATGACAGCTCCAAGAGCGGTCATCACCAATATAAGGGAAGGGGTGGGGAAAGTGATGACATCACGGCCTGGAAAATCTTCACATAATAGTAAAAGGACTTGTAGTGGCAGCGTACCCCATTTGCTTTTCAATGTGTTTTTAAATAGATCACCATTCCTTTCCTCAGGATATGTAATAACAGAAAAGCAGCATCACTTGTGCAAAAGTGGAACCATCATTTTGTGAAAGCCTTCCCCACTCTTTTTTCAAAAACAAAACCTTTACAAACATTTTAAAAGGAACACGGTTGTAAGGTATGGGAGGATCATATAGTAGGGCTGAACAGCTGATGTGGGAGACATAATATTGGTGCTGAAAAGCTATTGAGAAAAATTGGAGAATAGTGGCAGTGAGCACTTAAAGTTGTAATAGGCTAATGCAAGCAGTCGGAGACAGGGCGAGACCCAGCCTAGAAATATATGTACCACATCTATTTAGCAATTTATTTTCTAGTAATTCTATTGTTAATTGTAAGTTCTATTGTTAATTGTAAAAAAAACACAAGTTTTAGGCCTCCCGCACACTGGATGTTTTTACAGCTTCTTCTAGGGGAGCCTGGTGTTATTTTTTTGTCCTGCCTCTAAACTCCCTTGCCTGTGTCCATCCAATCATAGGCTTTTAGAAGTGTTTACTACCTGTGCGTCCAGAAGCAGCAGAGTTTTGACAGAAAAAACTCTTGACACATGTAAAAGTGTATAAATGCACCTGAAAGCACATTTAGCGCTTGATCGTTAATTCATTTCAATAGCCAGAATAATTTAATTGGCCACTATAAATAACTTAACGCCCAGGCGCTTGACACCTGTAAATGTGCCTAAACTCTTGTAAAAGCATTAGACACTTTTACAAGTGTCAGGCGTTTTTTCTTCAAAAATGCTGCTGCCAGAAGAAATGCTTCTAGGCGAGTTAAAAAAATAAAAAACATCATGTGCGCATGAGGCCTTGAAGAAAAGAGCTTTGGCCAAGTCAAAAATCACTAGTGAATGTAAGATTAGATAATGTGCACTTGGTTTTCCCCGATTGAAATATGAGCTTCAGAATTTTAATAATTGTATTTAAAAGCAGACCTTCATCCTTTCACCCTGCCTCTTCTATCTTGTTCACCTAGCCAAAAATGATGGTATGCAAGTCTCAAAGCTCTGCGTGTCTGTGCAGGAATGGAAAATTCTGTGCACGTGCGCAGTTGTACCACAGGCCTCTGCCAGGACCCAAAGCCCTGTGGCACATCTGTGCATGCAACAAACAAATGTGGCTGTGCTGGAGGGAGGTGTTAAAACAAAAGGGGACTGAAGTTCCAGTTTAAACTCAAGCCCTTACTAGATTAAGCTGCTATAGTAATCAGCACTGATTCCAGGGATCTCAGGGAATAGAATAATTTAGGTTCAGGACCACAATAACAGCAGGCCATTTTTTTCCTCTATAGTTCTCATTTACTACACAATGCCCACCAATACTGCCTTGCTCAAATTGTCCAATCCTTATAGGGAACCATGCTCATTACACTATGAGCACCTCAAGAGTAGTTATCTCTGTATTTAGAGATTTGCATATCACACATATGCCCAATTGTCAGAATAGATATATTCCAGCATAAGACCCCAAGTTTCAGAATCAATAAATCTTGACTTTCAACTGATTTTGTCATAGTTTTGGAATTCCAAGAAAAAAGTTGCTAACAATATGAAATAATCTAATTAATTGCATATTGATAACTTGAAAGGTAACTTCGTGGGGAAAAAAATAACAAATAAAGAAAAAAAGTAATATTAGTATGTACAATTGCGATACAAGTAATATTGTAATTGAATGTTGTTAAATTTCCTTTTCAATCTGCAGCTGCTGTAATGTTCTATACATGCATTGCAATATGGCTACATGGAGTTGTTCTGTACACAGAGTGTGTACTGACCACTCCCCAGAAACATAATTTCCTGCTTGTGTGATTGGCTCACCAATTTTTCCAGAAGTCTGCCTAAGATACAAGTCAGATTTCAGGCATCCCCTGCAACAAAAATGTCATTTTTTGGTGAGATATTTCCAATAGGAACACATCTAAAGGGATGCAGGCCCAGCAGCTTTTCCTCATTAGTGCTCTGCAGCTGCCACAGCTGACTGATAATTATGAAACCACTCCCATTAGGCCCACTCTTTACAGAGGCACAGACAAACGTACATGGATTTCTTCAGAATAACAAAAAGGTAGGAACCTGCAACAAAGGTTGTTATAGTCCTTGCAATGTACATAGATCACCCAGTGGGGAATGCCTTTTTCTCAACAAAAGTGGAGTTACGCTTTAAGGACCACAAAAATCAAAGTGTGGCTTTAGCAGGCCATACATGGGTCAAATTCCAAAAGAATTGTCTTACGAAAAGCGTAACCAAGAATTTTCTTTAGAATTTTGCACCATCGTGCAGCCATCGAGTTTAAGTGATTGGGCATGTTGGAAATTTTTGGAAAAATGTATGAATTTCTAAATCAATGATGGGAAAATTGTGCAAGAAATAGAATCAAAAAAGAAATGTGCATGAACTGTATCCTGGAAAGGAAAGAAGATTCCCAGCCATGAAAATTTTCTGTAGCAATGAGGTGAAATTGAAGGCTTGGTTGGTCAAATTTCAAAATCAATAGTGGCAACATCAGGATCACAAAACCCACAAAATTTCTGATTTTCGAAAAGAAAATTGGTTTGGAATTCGACCCATGTATGGCCTGCATTCGTTTTATTAAACGCCACTGATGATGCACAGGTGCGCTCCAGAGAAATCAGGTACACGAGTCTGAGGCCTAGGTGATGAAGTTTGAGAATTTCTGGTAAAGATTCAAAAATTAGTAACACGAGATGACAGAAGCAGTGGTCTGCAAGCACAGGCTCCACTGTATATATGGTTGCTTCCTGAGAACAAAAACCTGATTCAGATATAAAGGAGCCTCATTTAGAACATTGTCTTAAAGCAAAATTCTGTGTTGTCTATAGCATTTATTTAGATTCAGCTTTCATTATTTTAGTGCAATGAGACTGAAAGAATCGGACTGGTGGTTATAAAGAACACTGATATTTTCTTGTTAGTTATTGTTCACACCAGAAGTGCATGTGTTATGTTGCACATAATGGGAGCTCTGGTTAGCATTGTGTACTCACTGCAATGCTTTGTTGTAACGCATCACAAATCTTTATTTAAACTTTAACTAATGCTTCATTATACTCTATGCACAACAATGTGATGCAACATGTTTTTGTGCATTACAAATGCAGCTTGCTTTCGTTTTTCCTAAATACACACTAACACACTAGTTTGGTGTGAGCGCGGCAGATCAATGCACCTAGTGTGAACAAGCCCTTAGGGCTCGTTCACATCAGAACGTGGTGCAGGAAATCCACATTCCATGCGTTTCCCACACTGTGTTCAAAACGCACTGGGTGTGCAATCTGCTGTAAGTGTCAATGCAATGACACCCCAAATGAAGATCGCAAATACAATGCGTTTGCCTGCACCGGATCACATGATACCGCAGCGCATGCAATACCAGGTTACAGAGCATTTTTAAAAGTAGTCAATGTACTATTTTTGCTGCAAGCAAGTTTAACTGCATTGCACAGGAAAGAAATTAAAGAGAAGAGAAATCCAAATCAATAATTTGGTGTGACTACCTTTTGCCTTCAAAGAAGCATCAATATTTTTTAGATACACTAGCAGAGAGTTTTTGAAGGAACTCGTCAAGATGTTTGGCAAGATAATGCAAACATCTTGGAGAACTAACCACAGATCATCTGTGGATGTAGGCTGCCTCAAATCCTTCTGGCTCTTCATGTAATCCCAAACAGATGCGGTGATGATGAGATCAGGGCTTTGTGGAGGCCAAACCATCACTTCCAGGACTCCTTGTTCCTCTTTATGCTGAAGATAATTTTTAATGACATTGGCTGTATGTTTGGTATAGTTGTCCTGATTCAGAATACATTTGGGGCCAATCACACACCTCCCTGATGGTATGGCATGATGTACAAGTATCTGCCTGCATTTCTCAGCATTGAGGACACCAGTCATCCTGACCAAATCTCCAACTCCATTTGCAGAAATTCAGCCCCAAACTTGCAAGGAACCTCCACCATGCTTCATGCTGTTGCCTGCAGACACTCATTGTACCACTCTCCAGCCCTTAACCACTTCCCGACCGCCCTATGTAGATATACGTCGGCAGAATGGCACGTACAGGCAGAACCACGTACCTGTACGTGCCATTCTTCAGGCGCGTGGGGGGTCCGATCGGACCCCCCCTGGCCGGCGGGGACGGTCGGGATCGCTTCAGGAGCGATCCGGGATGAGGGGACGGCCAGTGGTTTCTGGCCACCCCCTCGCGATCGCTCCTGGCGAATCAGATGCTTCCTCTGTCTGTGTCATCAAAACACAGGCAGAGGAAGTGATGTCACACTCGGTGCGCCGGTCTATGTGACCGGAACGCCGAGGAGTCAACACACACAGGTTAGTGCACCAACAGTACACTGACACCAGTACACATAGGCACACAAAACACCCCCCTGTCACCCCCAGATCACCCCCTCCCCCCCCAGTCACAGTGTCACTATTTGCAGTGATCATTTATTTACTGATCACTGCATTTAGTGTCAGTGTGACTGTAATAACTGTCAGTGCAGTTAGTTTTAGGTCCAAGGTAGCCCCCCACCCCCCCCTAATAAAGGTTTAACCCCTTGATTGCCCCCCAGGTAACCCTTTCACCCCCTTTTGCCAGTGTCACTAAGCGATCGTTTTTCTGATCGCTGTATTAGTGTCACTGCTGTCGCTAGGTAACCATTTTTTTTTTTTTAGGTAACCGCCATGTTTATATAGGTTCATAAATAGGTTTATAGGTCAGGTACCCCCATATTACAACCTAAATAAAGGTTTTAACCCCCTGATTGCCCCTAGAGTTAACCCTTTCACCAGTGATCACAGTATAACTGTCACTGGTGACGCTGGTAGCCAGTTAGTTATTTCGTTATTTAGTTCCCCGTCAGGTTTTTATATAGTGTCAGGTACCCCCATATATTACTAATAAAGGTTTTAACCCCCTGATTGCCCCTAGTTAACCCTTTCACCCCCTTTTGCCAGTGTCACTAAGCGATCGTTTTTCTGATCGCTGCATCGTGTCGCTAGGTAACCAGTTTTTTTTTAGGTTAACCGCCATGTTTATATAGGTTCATAAATAGGTTTATAGGTCAGGTACCCCCATATTACAACCTAAATAAAGGTTTTAGCCCCCTGATTGCACCTAGTTAACCCTTTCACCCGCTTTTGCCAGTGTCACTAAGTGATCGTTTTTCTAATCGCTGCATAAGTTTCACTGGTGCCGCTAGGTAGCCAGTTTTTTTTTAGGTAACCGCCAGGTTTATATAGGTTCATAAATAGGTTTATAGGTCAGGTACCCCCATATTACAACCTAAATAAAGGTTTTAACCCCCTGATTGCCCCTAGAGTTAACTCTTTCACCAGTGATCACAGTATAACTGTCACTGGTGACGCTGGTTAGCCAGTTAGTTATTTAGGTTCCCCGTCAGGTTTTTATATAGTGTCAGGTACCCTCATATAATACCTAATAAAGGTTTTAACCCCCTGATTGCCCCTAGTTAACCCTTTCACCAGTGATCACCGTATAACTGTTACGGGTGACGCTGGTTAGATAGTTTGTTTTTTATACTGTCAGGGCACCCGCCATTTATTACCCAATAACGGTTTAACCCCCTGATCGCCCGGCGGGTGATATCAATTAGGTTTTAGGGTCAAATAAGGTCTGCGTCGCCCCAGGTTAGTGCCAGCACCGCAAACACCCACGCACAAAGCATACACCTCCTTAGTGGTACAGTATCTGAACAGATCAATATCTGATCTGATCAGATCTATACTAGCGTCCCAGCAGTTTAGGGTTCCAAAAAAACGCATTGTTAGCGGCATCAGCCCAGATACCTGCTAGCACCTGCGTTTTCCCCCTCCGCCCAGCCCAGCCCAGCCCACCCAAGTGCAGTATTGATCGATCACTGTCATTTAGAAAACACTAAGCACACATAACTGCAGCGTTCGCAGAGTCAGGCCTGATCCCTGCGATCGCTAACAGTTTTTTTTTGTGGTAGCGTTTTGATTCAGTCGCTAACAGTCAGGAGCTTTTTTACCTGTAAATCTCAAAAAAATAAAAAAATAGTTGTCGTTTTATTGTTCTCTCTCTATTGTTGCTCTTTTTTTTACTCCATTCTATTCTGCAATGTTTTATTATGTTTTATCATGCTTGCTTTTCAGGTATGTAATTTTGTTTACTGTGTTTTAGTGTTAACCATTTCTTTGTTTTCAGGTGCGCCATTCAGTTGCAGCGCGGATTTATTTATCTTGACAGCAACAGTGTTTGCTCCCACGATACATAAAGACGCGACTCCAACACTGTAGGAGGTGATTTCACCACCACAGTTAAAAAAAAGAGCATATATGCCGAAGCATGGGGGCAGCAGGGGGGGGAGCGATTGGCTCCTAATGCTGCGTACATACGGTCGAAATTCCGACGGAGCCTTGCCCCGTGGAAAAGTGCAACCGTGTGTACATGGCATAACTTTTGTGGGAGGATGCCCCCATGCTTCGGCATATATAAATGGTGCATGTATGCCCATCATTAGAAGTGGGTGGATGAAGGGAGGTATTCTAATGGTGGGCATACCCACCAATCAATCTCTTTTTTTCGTTCAGCCAAGAGGCTGCATGAAAAATAAAGATTACAATATATGTCCAGTATGTTGCTGGACTTTGAATGGTTATACCAGAATGATGCCTGCAGGTTTAGGTATCATCTTGGTATCATTCTTTTCAGCCAGTGATCGGCTTTCATGTAAAAGCAATTCTAGCGGGTAATTAGCCTCTAGACTGCTTTTACAAGCAGTGGGAGGGAATGTCCCCCCTCCCGGATATAAACCGCGCCATTGGGAAATTGGGAAAGCGTTTTATCACACCGATCTTGGTGTGGTCAGATGCTTTGAGGGCAGAGGAAAGATCTAGGGTCTAACAGACCCAAATTTTTTCAAAAAAAGAGTACCTGTCACTGCCTATTGCTATCATAGGGATATTTACATTCCGTGAGATAACAATAAAAATGATAACAAAAGAAAAAAATGGAGGGAACAGTTTTAAAATAAAATAAAAAAGCTAAATAAATAAAAAAAATTAAAAAAAAAAAAAAAAAAAAAGCACCCCTGCCCCCCCTTCTCTTGCGCAAAGGCGAACACAATCGTTGGTCTGGCGTCATACGTAAACAGCAATTGCACCATGCATGTGAGGTATCACCGCGAAGGTCAGATCGAGGGCAGTAATTTTAGCAGTAGACCTCCTCCGTGAATCTAATGTGGTATCATGTAAAGGCTTTTAAAAATGTATGTAGTTTGTCGCCACTGCGTGTTTGTGCGCAATTTCAAAGCATGTCCTGTTTGGTATCCATGTACTCGGCCTAAGATCATATTTTTTATTTCATCAAAAATTTGACCAATGTAGTGTGTTTTAGTGCATTAAAATAAAAAAAAGTGTATTTTTTCCACAAAAAATGCGTTTGAAAAATCGCTGCGCAAATACTGTGTGGAAAAAAAAATGCAACACCCACCATTTTAATCTGTAGGGCCTTTGCTTTAACAATATATATAGTGTTTGGGGGTTCAACGTAATTTTCTTGCAAAAAAAAAAAATGTTTTCATGTAAACAAAAAGTGTCAGAAAAGGCTTTGTCTACAAGTGGTTAGAAGAGTGGGTGACGTGTGACATAGGCTTCTAAATGTTGTGCATAAAATGCCAGGACAGTTCAAACCCCCCCCCCAAATGACCCCATTTTGGAAAGTAGACACCCCAAGCTATTTGCTGAGAGCAATGTTGAGCCCATTAAATTTTTTTTTTTTTGTCCCAAGAGATTGAATAATGAAAAAAAAAAAAATATATATATATTTTTTTTACAAAAAGTTGTCACTAAATGATATATTGCTCAAACATGCCATGGGCATATGTGGAAATACACCCCAAAATACATTCTGTTGCTTCTCCTGAGTACGGGGATACCACATGTGTGGGACTTTTTGGGAGCCTAGCCGCGTACGTCACCCCAAAAACCAAGCACCGCCTTCAGGCTTTCTAAGGGTGTAATTTTTTTTATTTCACTTCTCACTGCCAATCACAGTTTCGGAGGCCATGGAATGCCCAGATGGCATAAAACCCCCCAAAATGACCCCATTTTGGAAAGTAGACACCCCAAGCTATTTGCTGAGAGGTATGGTGAGTATTTTGCAGATCTCGCTTTTTTGTCACAAAGTTTTGAAAATTGAAAAAAAAATTTTTTTTTTCTTTACTTTCTTCATTTTCAAAAACAAATGAGAGCTGTAAAATACTCACCATGCCTCTCAGCAAATAGCTTGGGGTGTCTACTTTCCAAAATGGGGTCATTTGGGGGGGTTTTGTGCTATTTTGGCATTTTATGGCCTTCGAAACTGTGATAGGTAGTGAGGAGTGAAATCAAAAATTTGCACCCTTAGAAATCCTGAAGACGGTGCTTGGGTTTCGGGGCCCCGTACGCGGCTAGGCTCCCAAAAAGTCCCACATATGTGGTATCCCCATACTCAGGAGAAGCAGCAAAATGTATTTTGGGGTGCAATTCCACATATAACTATGGCATGTGTGAGCAATATATCATTTAGTGACAACTTTTTTTTATTTTTTTTTTATTTTTTATTTTTTGTCTTTATTCAATCACTTGGGACTAAAAAAAAAAATTCAATGGGCTCAACATGCCTCTCAGCAAATAGCTTGGGGTGTCTACTTTCCAAAATGGGGTCATTTGGGGGGGTTTTGTGCTATTTTGGCATTTTATGGCCTTCGAAACTGTGATAGGTAGTGAGGAGTGAAATCAAAAATTTGCACCCTTAGAAATCCTGAAGGCGGTGCTTGGGTTTCGGGGCCCCGTACGCGGCTAGGCTCCCAAAAAGTCCCACACATGTGGTATCCCCATACTCAGGAGAAGCAGCTAAATGTATTTGGGGTGCAATTCCACATATAACCATGGCATGTGTGAGCAATATATCATTTAGTGACAACTTTTTGAAAACATTTTTTTTTTTTTGTCTTTATTCAATCACTTGGGACTAAAAAAAAAAATATTCAATGGGCTCAACATGCCTCTCAGCAAATATCTTGGGGTGTCTACTTTCCAAAATGGGGTCATTTGGGGGGGTTTTGTACTTCCCTGCCATTTTAGCACCTCAAGAAATGAGATAGGCAGTCATAAATTAAAAGCGGTGTAAATTCCAGAAAATGTACTCTAGTTTGTAGACGCTATAACTTTTGCGCAAACCAATAAATATACGCTTATTGGCATTTTTTTTACTAAAGACATGTGGCTAAATACATTTTGGCCCAAATGTTTGATTAAAATTGAGTTTATTGGATTTTTCTTATAACAAAAAGTAGAAAATATCTTTTTTTTTTCAAAATTTGCAGTCTTTTTCCGTTTATAGCGCAAAAAAATAAAAATCACAGAGGCAATCAAATACCATCAAAATAAAGCTCTATTTGTGGGAAGAAAAGGACGCCAATTTCGTTTGGGTACAACATTGCATGACCGCGCAATTACCAGTTAAAGCAGTGCAGTGCGAAATTGAAAAAAGACCTCTGGTCCTTTGGCTGCCAAATGGTCCGGGGCTGAAGTGGTTAAACAATTGCCTCCAGCTACAAATATTTCAAATTTTGATGGGATCGGCCCCTTACTCCAATCTGTAATCAGCCGAGTCTCATTGACTCACTGATCACAGGGCACGCAGGCAGCTCATGCACGGGAGGACATCTATTGACGCCCTCCCGGCAATTAAGGCCCGCGCTGTAGCCGTCATTCGGTTATAGCGTGGGTGGGAGGAGGTTAAATCCCAGTCTGCTTGGGAGAGACCTTGCTGATGCAGTATAACAACTTGTGCCTTGTTGCTGTGCCCAGTCTTGTCATGGTGTATGACCTGTGACATGAAACGGTCTTCCACATCCTCACCTTAGTAGCAGAGTTTGACTGTTTCTCACACAGGTTTAAGCATCCTACACAGCTCTTTCTGTTAATGACTGTGTTTCACCCCAGATAGGAAATTGATGATTAGCACCTGCTTGATATAATTGGTTAATTCTACACCCGACCTGACTCTAATTCTACAAAATTCCTGACTTTGTGCAAGTGTATAAAGTGTGCAAGTGTAAGAACTGATGCTGGTTTGAAGCCAAAAGATAGTCACACCAAATACTGATTTTATTTAGATTTTTCTTCTTTTGGATCACTTTACGTTTTGTAAATGGATAAAAACAAACAAAAAGTATTTTTTTTATCATTATTACTTTCCAGCATTTCTTCACAACAGCCTAGACCTTTTGCACCCCAGTGTGTGTGTGTGTGTGTGTGTGTGTGTGTGTGTGTGTGTGTGTGTGTGTGTGTGTATGTGTATATATATATATATATATATATATATATATATATATATATAATATACATACATATATATACACATATATATATTATATATATATATATATATATATATATATATATATATATATATATATACATACATATACATATACACACACACACACACACACACACACACACACACACACACACACACACACACACACATACAGTTGTGCTCATAAGTTATGATTTCCTGGCCATTTTTCAGAGAATATGAATGATAACACAAAAACATTTCTTTCACTAATGGTTAGTGTTTGGCTGAAGCCATTTATTATCAATCAAATGTGTTTACTCTTTTTAAATCATAACGGTAACAGAAACTACCAAATGAACATGATCAAAAGTTTACATACCCTGGTGATTTTGGGCTGATATCATGCACACAAGTTGACACAAAGGGGTTTTAATGGCTAATAAAAAGGTAACTATCCTCACCTGTGATCAGCTTGCTTGTAATTAATGTGTATGTATAAAAGGTCAATGAGTTTCTGGACTCCTGACAGACCCTTGCATCTTTCATCCAGTGCTGCACTGACGTTTCTGGATTCTGAGTCATGGGGAAAGCAAAAGAATTGTCAAAGGATCTGCAGGGAAAGGTAGTTGAACTGTATAAAACAGGAAAGGGATATAAAAAGATATCCAAGGAATTGAGAATGCCAATCAGCAGTGTTCCAAATCTAATCAAGAAGTGAAAAATGAGGGGTTCTGTTGAAACCAAACCACGGTCAGGTAGACCAAACAAAAATTTCAGCCACAACTGCCAGGAAAATGGTTTGGGATGCAAAGAAAAACCCACAAATAACTTCAGGTGAAATACACGACTCTCCGAAAACATGTGGTGTGGCTGTTTCAAGATGCACAATAAGGAGGCACTTGAAGAAAGATGGGCTTCATGGTCGAGTCGCCTGAAGAAAGCCATTACTATGCAAATGCCACAAAGTATCCCGCTTACAATACGCCAAATAGCACAGAGACAAGCCTCAAACCTTCTGGCATAAAGTCATTTGGAGTGATGAGACCAAAACTTAGCTTTTTGGCCATAACCATAAAGGCTACATTTGGAGACGAGTCAACAAGGCCTATAATGAAAAGGTACTGAGGTGGATCGCTGAGGTTTTGGGGGATGTGTGAGCTACGAAGGCACAGGAAATTTGGTCAAGATTGATGCCAAGATGAATGCAGTATGTTATCAAAAAATACTGGAGGAACATTTGCATTCATCAGCCAGGAAGCTGCGCATGGGACGTACTTTTACATTCCAATATGACAATGATCCAAAACACAAGGCCAAGTCGACCTGTCATTGGCTACAGCAGAATAAAGTGAAGGTTCTGGAATGGCCATCTCAGTCTCCTGACCTCAATATCATTGAGCCACTCAAATGTGCAGTTTATGCAAGACAGCCCAAGAATTTACAGGAACTGGAGGCTTTTTACCTAGAGGAATGGGCAGCTTTACCATCTGAGAAGATAAAGAGCTTCATTCACAAATACCACAAAAGACTTCAAGCTGTCACTGATGTTAAAGGGGGCAAATGCACGCCACACTTTTCAGATATTTGTAAAAAAAATAATTATAAAACATTTATCATTTTCCTTCCACGTCACAATTATGTACCACTTTGTGTTGGTCTATCACATAAAATACATTCATGTCTTAGTTGTAACATGACAAAATGTGGAAAAATTTCAAGGGGTGTGAATACTTTTTCAAGGCACTGGTGTACACAGTGTGGCCAAAAGTTTGGAGAATGGCACAAATATTAATTTTCCCAAACTCTGTTGCATCAGTGTTTTTAGCTCTTTTTGTCAGATGTTACTATGGTATACTAAAATATAATAACAAGCATTTTAGAAGTGTCAAAGGCTTTTATTGACAATGACATGAGGTTTATGCAAAGAGTGAAGACCTCTGCAATTCGCCCTGGCATGCCATCAATCAACTTCTGGGCCACATCTTGACGGATGGCAGCCCATTCTTGCATAATCAATGCTTGAAGTTTGTCAGAATTTGTGAGGTTTTTTTTGTTCACCTGCCTCTTAAGGATTGACCACAAGTTATCAATGGGATTAAAGGAGAAGTACAGCCAAAGCTTGTTTGCCTGTACTTCTCCTATGGATCACAGGAGTGCAGTTAGTTTTGCACTCCTGTGACGCGTTTTCAGAAGATAGCGGGCTGAAGTCCGCTCTATGATGACGTCACAGAAGTCGGTCAAGGCTCCGCACCATCATGACCATGCAGTCTGGATCCACCAGATCTCTGGACCGACACCCGGCTCAGCCCCTCAGCGAGCCACGAGCCCCCACCCCCTCCACAGCTCAGCGCTCCAGTGAGCGAGGAGGGGGCAGAGCAGAGAGCTGTGACTGAAAGTCTGCAGCTCTCTGCTCACGGAGCTGCAATTCATTTGATCACTCTTCATAACATTCTGGAGTACATACAAATTGGCATCATAAAAACTGAGGCAGCAGACTTCGTGAAAATCAATATTGGTGTCATTCTCAAAACTTTTGGTCACGGCTGTAGAACTAATTTAAAGTGTTTGTTACCCCAACACTTCATATTCCTGATATGTGGCTGCTGTACCTTGTATGAGAAAATCTCCCGTTCTCTTTGTATTGCTTCCTTTGTGTGATATCCCTGGCATTCTTGCGAGTCCCTCTGCTTTCCTATTAAAAAACTGACCACACTAAGCAGGAGAGCACAGCGTTGTCAGTTCTTTAGCTACTGTATGCTGGGAACTCTGTGTGCTCTCCAATGATCAGACTTGTCCAGTAACACCCCTGCTGCACAGCCATTCACTGGCAAGCTCAGTGCACTGCGGCTTTTCATCCCCCAGCTGAAAACAGAGGGAATGTGATCACTTATAAAAAAGGGGAAAAAAGGTATTTACATTTTTTTATATCTATACAAAATGTTTTGCCTTTCATTTCCTTTTTAAACTTGATGGGTTGTTTTACAAGTTGAGGGTTTACAATCACTTTAAATTTGAGCCGTCAGTTGGGTTTTAAAGCCACTTGTGTTACTGTACAATTAACTGTAAGGGATTTTACCATTACTTAGAAGCTGTGCTATATTTTCAATACAACATTTTATATACAAATTTGTGTTCTCTATCAAAGCATTGTTTTCAATGCAGGTGTATTGCCGAAGTAAAGTAAAGACGACCCTGTGTTGTGCTAGCTCAATAACTTTTAAAAGATTATATTTTTTATTTTGTATCACTGGCACATGTTATTTTATTGCCATGTCAAAATATGAAACTTGTCAGGAATGCAGGGATAGGTAGAAGTATATAAAAGGAACTAGGATTAAAGAAACCTGGACTATCGTCTGATAAAAGATAGAAAATACCTTTCATTATATTTACACAGTCAAAGTCTTCCTGTCCACCAAAGGTGGAAACCAGTAGTAAATGTTATGATGCTATGTAAATATAATAAAAATACCTTTTATGTTTTTCAGACCATACTCTATTAAAATTCTTTACTCTTAGTTCCTTTATTCAGTTGGCTCACGAGAAATAATGAGTACAGGGGGTCCTCTACTTACAAACATTCGACTTACAAACGACTCCTACTTACAAACGGAGGGAAACAACAGGAAGTCAGAGGAAATCTACCCCTAGGAAGGGAAATTCACTCCTGTAAGAGTTAATATGGGAAAAAGGTGTCTCCACTGATGCTTTATCACCAGTCCATGTTTCCCTAACAACCCAAAATTTTCAAAATCCAATTGTCATTGGGACAGAAAGTGAGGTGAAATCTTCTGAACAGGGGCACAGAGAGCAAAACAAATGTTACAGGGGTGATAACCCTTCTCTACGTTATCTAAAAAAACTTAAAAATAGATTTTTTGGCTGGAGCTACACTTAAAAAATGTACCTGTTCCGACTTACAAACAGATTCAACTTAAGGACAAACCTACAGTCCCTATCTTGTTTGTAACCCGGGGACCCCCTGTATTGATCTGACTTAAAAAGCATTCATTGTCTTATCAATATTTATTGTATAGGAGAATACCGGTTTATCAACCAATTATCAACAAATTAATAATAATAATAAGTAGAGTTTTTTTCTTAAGCATTCTGCAGCGAGTTGATATTTAAAGTTCACCTATTCTTAAAAATAGTCTATGCAGTGAAGGGTCACCAGTAGATATTAAACTGTGCAACTTTGTAAAATGTTCATTACTTTTATTGTCATACCTGGATTCCTGGCCTGAACTCCTAGTTCACAATTTCTGCATCCTGTCTTCTTGCTAGGCCATGAAAACCATTGGGCACTCACTCCCAACATCACAGTAATGGTTTTGGCGTCCTGGCAAAAAGGCAGGACATGGGGATTGCTTTTTGGGATTTTTTTCAGCCAAGCTTCCAAGGGGGTCCAAATGGCCTACAGGTATGATAATAAAATATAATGAACATTTTACAAAGTTGCAGTTTTTCTATAACCTACTTGGGCCCTTTGACTGCACAGGCTTTGTTTCTGGAAAAGGTGAACTTTGCATTTAACAGCTAACCTACCTCAATAAGAACTGTTGCACATTTAATAAAATATTAGAGTTAGCATTGTATGAATTTACAAGCACTTCTTTTAGACAAAATCAAATGTGCTACTACATTTACAAATTTTTACAAAGTTTGATTATAATATTACTAAAGCAAAATGTGTAAGTTTTTTTAAAATAATATATATATATATGAATCCCTATTCAATGGAGCTCTTGTTCTTAAATTCTAATTCATTAGCTCTAGAAACCATTCAGAATCCATTTTGTACTGATCTGACTTTAGCAGAGTGAATTCCAAATGGATGCTTTAGGTCACTGCATTTAGGAACAAGAACGCTTGAAAAAAGTTAATGATCTTTATACTGTAGCATACCACCTGATTTGTGTATATACCGTGCATCTTGAGCCATTGTTTTTCAATTTTTGTGAGATGTATGTCTGTGTCCCACTGTGGAGATGCACTCTCTAAATGTCATTGTTACCAGGACTGAAATGAAGGAAAATCCATAAATGATTGGGTTGTCACTGGGGCGGGGATAGGGGGAGATACTTTATGTGGAAACTACTAAGAGAATTCCCCAACCTTGGAGAGGATTCCTCTCACCTCTGGATGCATCTACAGAACAGGAAGAGAAGAATATTTCATCTGGGATACAGATGGCAAAATAATTTAAAAGGGGTGTACGCATTTTTGCTCGAATGACTACCACCCCCAAAGCATTTCTTGGAAGTACAGGAAGGATTCTCTCTCCAGTGGGGTTACTAAAAGATGAAAGCCTGGCAGAAAATATTAACTCTTCCTAAGTACTTAAAAACAAAGGGTGCCTGGAGTTGGGCTTTAAAGAAAACCTGCCTTGTGATAAATGATGGGGGTGGACACGACTTACTACTATTCTAAAAATGCTTGGTGCCTTGCTGGTATGTATATTTAGCAGCTTTACTACTTTCTGAATCACTGATCCAGATCAAAATGTTCTCACTGCCTGCCTGCATGTTCTACTTCACGTGTTAATAAAGCACAGATGTCTGCATAACTAGCAAACAACCAGATTTTTAAAAAGGTAAGCAGAAATGTCTGCCCCCATTTTTTTCTCTGCACGGATTTCCTTTAAATTTCATATTACACCCAGTTCATATACCGTGACACAACCAGTGTTCTACACTGTGGGTTTATGTTTTATGTATGTCAAGCTTTGAGTGATAGCCATTGTTGCCGACTTGGTTTTCCCATTTTTTTTTTACTGTTGTGTCTTGATTACATGTTATTACAAATTGACCTATTAATAAAAATATTTTCACCTCTAAATTTCAGACAAACTGCTATATATGTAGCTCGAACACAAAGATTGGATGAGTGTTAACCACCATATTTTAAGATATGATGCACACACTCTTGTGAGTGATCCACCTCCGCCAACTGGGACGTATGACTGCACAGAAGAGGGGGGTGAAAATTCTGGAATGTATAACCACACAGCAGAGTAGTGGTGAGAGTACTGGGCCGTATCATTGCACAGCAAAGAAGGGGTGAGTGTACTGGGCTGCAAGACTGCACAGCCGATAAGAGGTGAGCATACAGGGCTGCATGACTGCACAGCAGAGAAGCATTGAGCACACTGGGCCAAAAGGTTACACAGTAGATGAGGGGTAAGCGTACAAGACTGTATGACTACACAGCAAAGAAGGGGTGAGTGTACTGGGCTATTTGACTGCACAGTAGAGAAGGGGTAAGAGTACTTGGTCATATGACTGCACAGCAGTAGAACAGTGAGCGTACTTGGCGGTTTGACTACACAGCAGTGGAGGGGTGAATGTGCTGGACTTTATGACTACACAGAAGAGAAGGGGATGAGTGTACTGGGCTCTATGATGACTGCAGACTAGAGGAGGGGTGAGCGTACTGGGCCCTATGATGACTACACAGCAGAGGAGGGGTGAGTGTACTGGACCCTATGACTGCACAGCAGAGGAGGGGTGAGTGAACTGGACCCTATGACTGCACAGCAGATGAGGGGTGAGCATACAGGACCGTATGACTGCACAGCAGAGGAGGGATGAGTGTACTGGGCCCTATGACTGCACAGCAAAGGAGGGGTGTGCGTACTGGGCCCTGTGACTCGACAGCTGAGGAATAGTGAGAGAACTATGCCCTATGACTGCACAGCAGAGGAGCGTTGAGCGTACTGGGCTGACTACATAGCAGAAGAGGGATTAGAGTTGCCAGTTCTGCAAGATTGACACTCTCCTTAAACAATCTCTTCTGTTAGACTAAGCACCTCCTCTTTTCCACCCATCAACATACAGATCTTGTACTCCCACTGCAAACCTGATGTCTTTGTTAAATCAGCAGTGAGCAGCTAAATTGAAGATCCTTTTTAGATAACTACAATGGATGAACTAAAGAATTATTTCATGACTGAAGGAATATATCAGCACACTAAAGGGTGTTTTTGTATATTCTCCTGAAGTGGCTTTAATGGCAGCAATAAGCACGGCACTTAAATTAAACCACAGATTGGCAATTTGTTTCTGTAACTGCATTTTAATGATGCACTGCCTTTTATTGTTGCACCTTAATTAGCATAAATTAGGAAATGTGTTATAGGTTTCCTCTTCAATTTTCCTATAAAAGCTACAAAATCTTTTCATCAATTCTCATATAAACTTAATGGTCAATCTGTGCTTTGATCATACCAGGTAATGCAACAAACGCACTTTAATGGCAATTCCAGAGGCAAATAACACCTTGCCCTGCTTTTCCGTTTAGCTTCTGTGTGCAAAGAAAAACATCCAGTGCTTCCAGCTTAGGGGGGCATGCGAATCACTTCCCTTTGGCCGCTTCACAATACTGGTGTTTGGCTGCTCAGGCACGAAGCACTGTTACGTAAGGGTAGAAAAGAAGTCCTGTGGGTGTCACTTTTGCTCACTCCCCATAGACAAACAGACCAGAGGGGTAGCGAACACAAGGTAAGTATGTGGTGCTGATGGTGGGGCTGTAGTTAGAATAAACTGGTGGCTTTGCCCTGCATATCAGAGCACAGGTTCACTTTAAGGGGCATCAAAAGTCAAACATTAATTTTATATCTCCAATCATTTGAAAACAAAAAAAAAAAAAAAAAACACATTTACAATCCTGAAATACTTACAGGTTTGATAGCACACTGGCTTGCGCTGGCTGGTGTGTCTCTTGGAGATTCTGTTAAAGAAAATCTCCCACCACAATTTTGAGCCACTGGTTTTCCTACACTTAGGAAAGGCAGCCAAGGGCTTCTGCTTCACACAGGACCTACCTCCAGCCAATCAGAGGGAGTACCAGTCAGTTGGTTCCCGAAAAACCCCTCACCGACAATGTGGCAAGTAAATCATAATTGTAGTTGGTATTGGTAAATTGGCAGTAGGTAGAATTCTTCAGCATAACCTTATAACTAATATTTCACTTTTTTAGTTAGAAGAGATAAACCACCTCGGAACCATTTCTACCTTGTGGGGACACTATAAAAGATATTCCACTACCAGAATTCCAAACTCAGTTGTTACCTTAAAATCTTGCTCTTCCTCAATTTATTTTTGCATCTAGCAAAACTAAAATATCACAAAAAAGGGGATTTGAGACATATATTGCAGAATGTGGCACCACATCCAATGATAATTGAGCAAAAACAGAAAAAAAAAGAAAATGGGCTTTAAAGGTTGCGACTATAATCCTGGATAGGAAAGAAGAATGTTCTTGTATTATAATAAAAATATCATTTATTTTGATCACATTAAAAACACATAATGGGAAAAAAAGGGCTATATATACACACAAATGAACATATCTGAAAGGGTACACTGTCTCATACAAGAAAACAGATAAGGAAGCTGAAACAAGTTAGTCGCATGGATGGCCTGTGGGACTAGGAAGCCAGGTAGTCCTAGATGATTCCTTCTGGCTTTGAGGCCAAAACATACAAAACTTCAATATCAGCACCAATGGCTAGCTATGCGTTCGCCTTTCGCTTCTTCAGGAGATCCTATTAGTGCTAAGAACTATATTATAATCACTATTGAGTTCATATATAAATGTGTCATACTGGATTGTTAAGAATCATTCCAAAGATATATTCAGAGACCATTGTCTAAATATAATTTTTACAGTTGTATATTACGCAAAAGTAAAGCATATTATATATATATATATATATATAATATATATATATATATATATATATATATATATATATATATATATATATATATATATAGTATTTTTTTATGCAACAGTATAGAAAACATACAATAAAGCAGAACAAAAAAAATAAAATAAAAATTGCAAAATCACAGAAAGAAAAACCTCATAATAGATGTACATACCAGCACAAAAAGGGAGGGAGAGAAGGGGCCCAATTCATATTGCAGTACAACAACATGAAGCAGGAAAACAGGGAAATAACCAGATAAGGCAAAAAGGAGAGCTCAAAGGATAGACGAAAACAGCCTCTATTGAGTAACCTGAATCCAAGTAAATGGCAGCCTGCCAGACAAGATAACTATTATAAAGAAAATAAAGACATTTTTTATCATTATCATTCCATATTTATTTATTTTATTCTAATTTATTAAGAGATTCAAATTAGTAGGAGAAAAAAGCTTGAGCAGCCTATATTGTACTTGCAATTTAAATAACATATTAATTCAATTTAATTTAATATATCAATTTTATTTTTCTTCTATACTTTGAGCTCTCCTTTTTGCCTTATCTGGTTATTTCCCTGCTTACTGTGATTTTGCGATTTTTGTCCTGCTTTACGGCATGTGTTTTATGTTTTCTATACTGTTTTTATTTTTCTATACTGTACATATATACACACTCTTTATTTTTGAGTAATATACAACTGTAAAAATTTAATATTTTCTATTTAGACGATGGTCTCTGAATATTTCTTTTGAATGATGCTTAACAATCCAGTATGACACATTTATATATGAATTCAATAGTGATTATGATATATTTCTCAGTACCAAAACGATCTCCTGAAGAAGGTTAAGGCGAAACATGTAGCGATCCATTAGTGCTGATATTGAAGTTTTGTATGCTTGGCCTCGAAGCCAGAAGGAATCTTCTAGGACTACCTGGCTTCCCAGTCCCACGGGCCATCCATTCTACTTCCCCGTTTCAGCTTCCTTATCTGTTTTCTTGTATGAGACAGTGTACCCTTTCAGATATGTTCATATATACACACACACACACACACACACACACACACACACATCACATATACCCCTTTTTCCCCATTATATGTGTTTTTAATGTGATCAAAATAAATTATACTATTTTTTTGGGATTATAGTGGCAACCTTTAAAGTTCGTCTTTTTTTTCTGTTTTTGCTCAAAAACTGAAATATCAGTTTTGGTTGGATTGACCTCTTCGTACATTGACAGATGACTTTGCAAGATAGCTAGTTAATACTTAAGCTGCATGTAAAAATGGCAGCATTATATAGGAGAAAAGAAAAAGAGGAAGGGCCACCCATAGCAACCAGAGCTGACTACCATTTTGCTAAAGTAGATCTGACAAAAAGACAGAGAAATCTGATTGGGTCCCACAGTTCTACCTTTTTGAAGAAAGCTCTTATGGAACATAGCATGATCATAGAAAAAAAATTGCAATCACAACTTAACACCATCTTAACCACTCATTTGACAGTCAACATTTTAATGACAAGTTAGCGTTTACTTATGTTCTGAATAAGAGTGTGCAAATTCTCCATGCTAACGTATCAGTAAACTTGAGTTTTTTGTTTTAGTTCCACACATTAAAACAGCAGCTTTTATTCAACCACACTATGGCAGGAGTGGTATTTTGGCCAGCGTCCTTAAAAAATAAAATTATAATAGTCAATTGTATAAAAATGCCTTCAGTTCCACCATTCGAAGTTTAGGAGGCAAATTTTCACAGCATTGTAACATCCTGAAAGTAGAGAATGAGGCGAGTCCAGATGAAAGACAAGTTTTTACCAATGTCCTGCAATACAAAGACAGTCCCAGTCCACCAACCACTACAGAGGAACAAGAATTAATGGGATGCCAATGGTGTAATGACAATGTGCATTTACATATTAACAGTTTCTGAAACTGACACATAGATGGCCTCAAAAGAGGAATACTATCTTATTTAATTTTCCAACATTTTCCCAAACCAAATGATTCAACATTTTGATTAAAAAAAAAGAAGCTTATATAAAATAAAGTAGAGATAACACACAAGTGCTTATATCTGATAGTGGCTGATGGAATAGAGACATTGGGTGTTACGAATCATTAGTATGGGATATCTTCTTCCATAAAAGGGCTTTTAGGTTGTTTAAAATTAATGAATGTTGCATCTCCATGTTATTTGTAGCAGCTTTTAGGGCAATGCATGAGTAGATCTGTTTCTCGAGTTCATCTTGGATTTCGGAAGGGGTACCCCGAAGCAGGTAGTCTTTTACCAACAGGCATATTTTTGCTAAATTTGGTTGGGTTATGTCTGCAGTGCATCTCTTTTTGCTTTGGTCACACACAGTGCTGCAGTCAGTACCATAAACACAGTCAGCATCAACTTCACAAGGTCGGTCTTTGATTAATTCTTTCAAGTTCATTTCTGGGACGATGTTTCTCATATCAACCACTTTCAAGTCATATTTCTCATTGTAACCAAAGTTTTTGGCACTTATGTCACACATAAGAAAATTTCCATAGGGTCCATGGAAAATGTCTTCTACAAACTCTAGAAGACCTATGACTATCTTAGCTTTCCTTGGCCATGATGGAGTGAACCACTGATCCATGCGTTTTCGTAGTCCTTGTGGAACAAATACTTCGATGATCCATGGTAGACTTATTCCATAGAGTGAGGTGTAGTGCACACGCTCTGTTATGTACAAATCACCACAGAAACCAAGTAGCTTTGGCGTGTGCTCCTTGTCCTTCAAAATCACCATCAGTAGAAATTCATTTAGCTGTAGAAGTGCCCAGGCAGACTTGGCCTCTGGTAGCGACACATGTCCATCTTTATTACCATCTGCTGCTGCTAAGATTAGGTTTACTAGGTCACTGAGATTTCCTTGGTCACCTAATTTAGTCTAAAAATAAAACAAAAACTGTATTACTTTTGTTGGCATAGGATGACATTCTGAATGCAATAGAAACTTTCAAATTTTGAAGCCTGCACAACCCAACTAATAAATGTACACTCCAGTGAAATTTAATAATTTTGTCTATTTGTGATGCAGAAGAGTGTTACTCCAACAAACCCTCTGTAGGCTCCTTGCTGTCTCACATATGGTGGGTTTGGTGCATACAAGTATCAGTGCTCACCGATACCAATTAGATTCAAAACTATCTGATTGGTGAAATAACATGCAGAAAAAAATGCACGTTTCGTCTGCATTAAAGCGCCTGTCTGCTCACAGGTTTTTTTTATCTTAGTCTTCAGTTCCACTTGAAGACATTAAAAATAGTTTTAGCAAGGGGTTTATGGACATTAAGGCAGGGGGGAATTCATTATAAAAAAAATTGTTGCAGTTAGTCACAGTTTGCTGAATTAGCCAGCCTTTAAATTGATATCTTTTTCTTACAGGTTAAATGCTATTTTTTTTCTTTACTTTCTCCTATTCAAGAACTTGGCGTCACACAGACTTGTAACTATAAAAGGCAGGGTTGCATTCATCACTACAGGATCCCCTGGATCTTTATCCTTTATTTTAAAGTGGATCCATCACTAAAATTCACACTCCACACAAATACATAGCACACATGCCACCATTAGTAATTGTTCACCTCATTGTTTTGGTTACAATATGTATCATGGTCTTGCCATAAATACAAAAACTGCTGCTCCTCAAACTCCCCAATGTAATCTACAGGCATCCTAGAAGATCAAATATTGTCTAGATATTGGGATCATTTGGAATGCTTAATGATATTAAAGCAGCCTTTCTCAACCTTTTTAGCACAGAGGAACCCTGGAAATAATTATCCGGTCTTGGGGAACCCCTGCTAAAAATGAAAAATCTACAACTCATCATACATTAGTGTGATGGTCAATGAGAAGAATGCTTCTTACACTTGTGGTTATTGGGAAGAATTACCCCCTTACAGATAACTACAAAGATCAATGGTGTCCTTGAGAACTTACCTGAGAGGCAGAAATTTACCATTGTTCAGGGAACCCCTAGCAACCTCTAGAAGAACCCAAGGGTTCCACAGAACCCTGGTTGAGAAAACACTTTTCGGCCGCTAGCTGGACGCTTTTTACCCCCAAATTTTTTTAAAAATGCTTGTTTTGCAGCGCTTTCAAATCGTGCTTTGGAGGCGCTGCTCATTCATTGCAATGGGCAGGGCATTTTGGGAGCGCTATTTACAGTGCTCCCAAACCACCCCAAAGATGCTGCTCGCAGGACTTTTCGAAATGTCCCACGAGCGCACCGCCCCAGTGTGAAGAGAGACACTGCAATGAATGTGACACGGTTTTCAGGCACTTTGCAGAGGCTATTTCTAGCGCTAAAGCGCCTAAAAACCACCTCAGTGTGAAAGGGGTCTAATGGTTCTGCACAGAGCAGCCCAGATCCTCCTCTTCTCCCCCACCAGCTCTCCTGGTCCCTCCCTTCTCCTATGGGGGCACCCAAGCTGAGCCGCTGCTCTGTGTGTCCATTCAGACATGTAGCCACGGCTCAGGCCCGCTCCCCCTCTCTCTTCTCATTGGCTCACTGACTTTGATTGACAGAAGCGGGAGCCAATGTTGCCCCGCTACGGTCTCAGCCAATGATGGATAATCACTGGACAGGCTTTTTGTGCAACATCGCTGGATTGAGATGGGGCTCAGGTAAGGCTGCTGTACACAAGTTTTTTTTTTTTAGCATAGAATGCATTAAGATAAAAAAACCTGCCTTTAGAACCACTTTACCATAACCCTGTCTGGTAGACCTTTAATATAGAATAAGTCTTAGCAAGGCAAACAATTCTGCAGCACAACTAGACAGAAAGCAAAATGTACATATGTAATTAGCAAATATGGCTACATTTATCAACATAATTACAAACTATACATAAAAACAAGGTTTTTAATACATTAGAAGACACTAATAGGGACTTACACAATCTTTTTCACACCAACACATTTAAAAGATTATAGTTCACTTCTAAAAGCAATCAGTTTGCTATGCCATTCTAAAACAACAAAATTAGCACTGTTGCATACAAATTAATTTACAGCATTCTAAAATGGGTGCTTAAACATTCATTTTATGATAATATGCTAAACACCTTTAATGCCCGTGGTTAAAGCATTATACAGCCAGCTATACTGGTCTCATCAGCTGTTTTTTCTATTGCTGCAAGCCTACAAAACCTATACAAACATCACCTACTTAAAAAAAAAAAATGGTAAGGATTTTGCCCAATAAAGAACAGTATAATAATACTTGATATTTTTAATACACTGATTAACCTGCCCTTCGTTAAAATGCATACCATAATTAGCTGTCAAACTATCTGTTTATATCATTGTCTCTGTGAATCACGTTAGTGTTTTCTGCATACATACATCTCTACACAGTAAGCTCAGGACACAGAATAGCTAAGGACTGAGCTAAATGGAAGTACTATAGTCTTTCTGAAAATCACATTATTGATGACATAGATTTCTGTCAGTCTGATTACGAAACAGTTCTAAAGATGGAACAAGTCAATAGATTTCTGCACTGCCAACTGCTTTCCGTAGAGAGAATGAAGCTGGCTTGCTACAGAAGCTCATGTTTTCAATACAAAAGATTTTAACTGAAGGGAAGGACATGCTTTTACAGAGATATTATACAAAAAATTGGCAAAAAAGAACAGAAAACAGAGGTACTTTACTCTGTCATACTACAACATCCAACTACTGAATAAATATTCCAAAATGATGGAAAATTCTAAGACATGAATGCAAATATGGCTGGAGAAAGGTTGCGAATGTCAGTCATTATTCTGTAGGTGTGGTTCTCTCTCATGCTTCACAAAAAGTTAGCTTAAATTACAAACACAACAGAATGAGTGGCCCACATCCTTACCTGCCTGCGTTGTTTAGATAAGAGTGTACGCAGTTTCAATCAGAGAGAGAGAGTCTGAAGACGAACAGCTTCTGCAGTACTCTCTCTTTAGAAAACAAACTGCGTCAAGGGCACACTCTACATTAAATGTTTACAAGCAAAAAAAAAAAAGTTTTAATACACTTGAGAAAAACATTGTAAAAATGAGGATGCTTTTGAAAATATTCATGAAATTGTTATTCTTCATCGGTTAATAACATACAAAGTGCATAAACAGAGAAAAAACGAATTAAAATCAAAATAAAATAAAATATTTGGTGTGTCCATTCATAGCATCAATTCTCCTAGGCATATGGTTCAGTGCCATAATTTAACAAACATACAATACAGGTGCTAATGATCTACAAGATAATAAATAGGTTTCAATACAGAATCAGCTGTGCAGAAGGGATGATAATGGATGAGGAAAAGCCATGATCTTCCAAGCTAAGAGCACTGAAGACAGTCCAATGTAAAACAATGAATGTTTGAACACAGCACGATACAGGATGATCTTGCTGCATCAACAAAGTGTCTTACATGCAGACATTTCCAGGAACTCTTCTCCTGCAATCCAGGCATCACCCGATGCTGATTTCAGGAAGTATATTTAACCACTTACAGACCGGAAGATTTTCCCTCTTAATGACCAGGCCATTTTTTGCAATAAGGCATTGCGTCATATCAACTGACAATTGTGCGGTCATGCGATGCTGTACCTAAACAAAAATCGACATCCTTTTTTCCGCACAAATAGAGCTTTCTTTTGGTGGTATTTGATCTCTGCATTTTTTTCAAATCTTTCTTAAAATCAGTTTAGGCCAATATGTATTCTTCTACATATTTTTGGTAAAAAATTAAAATTAAATAAAAAAAAAAATCACAATAGGCGTTGATTGTTTGCGCAAAAGTTATAGCATCTACAAAATAGGGGATATATTTATGCCATTTTTATTATTATATTTTTTTTTTACTAGCAATGGCAGTGACCTGCGACATATCGACAGATCGAACGCTTTTGACACTTTTTTTGGGACCACTGACATTTATACAGTGATCAGAGCTAAAAATAGACACGGATTACTGTATAAATGTCACTGGCAGGAAAGGAGTTAAACACTAGGGGGCTATCAAGGGGTTAAGTGTGTTTCCTGGGGAGTGTTTCTAACTGTATGGGGGCTGGGCTGACTGGAGAAGGAGAGAGATTGCTGTTCCTAATCACTAGGAACAGCAGATCTCGAACTCCCCTGTCAGAACGGGGATCTGTCTGTTTACATTGACAGAGCCCCGTTCTGGCTTTCATTCCCACAATCGCGTGTGGCCGGCGGATATTGCGGCCGCTGGCCATGCTCATTGGGTCCCACGCCATACAGCGGGCGTGCGTGCCTGCTACGACTCCTTAAAGGAGCCAACGCACACTAAGGGTGATTTGGGGGAACGTGCCGACCTGCTACTGTATAACAACCGTGGCTGGTCAGCAAGTGGTTAAACCTGGTACATGCTGTTACTTATTGCCTTGGTATTTTCTTCATGTGCACCTGATCTGTGGTCCAGAAGCCTGCATCTCGTCTCCTGTTCCTGAACCTTGATCCCAAACCTGCAGCCTGATCCCTTCCTATCCGCTCATTCCGTCTCCTGGTTCCCTCTCCCTGTCCTGTCTTGTTCCCAGCTCCCTCTGTTATGATTACAATCTGGTTATTCCAATCTCTGTATATATTTGATTTAGGCTGTCGTTTATTGTGTGTTCAGTTTGTTTGGTTCGCTGGTTGTGTTACACTGTTTGCTTTATTGGAAGTGTGTTTTCTTTGTGTTATCCAGTTATCTTTTATTAAATTATATTATTTACACTTTACCTGTGCTGGGTATACTCTGTGGCAGTCCACACATATTTCTGGTCACGCCAATTCCTGACATAATACCAGAAGTGGCTGCACAGGAAGCCATCTTGGTTCTGCCGTTTGAAGTAAGATGCATCCAGAGGAGGTTATATATTTTTCTTTGCTGGTGATAGAGGAAAATGAATACTGCCGCCATATACTGAAGGAGTGGGCCAGAGATCAGCTATTAGAATGTATGCGTCTTGTTCATTCCCTAGTTGATCAGGGCAGTATGTTTGGAGATGTTCAGCCTTTGATTCAAGTCTGTGCAGAATTGGCTTTCCAATACTACTAAAAGGCAGTTATGACTTTTCTCCCCCTTCAATATAGCTCAGGTAGAATCACAGGTATGGTTATTGGAGGATGACTTGGCTTATTTCCTTGAGCACTATTCAGCATGTTCTCAACAGGTGTTAGTGGAGTGCATTAACGCAGTGCAGTCTCTTGTCAGACAGGCATCATGTAAACTGAACTTTGTGCAACCTTTACTACAGACATGGTCAGATATATTGCACTCAGCCTCCGTCAGCGTGCAATAACCCACTCTTGCTGCTAGACACCTTCTTGCTCAACTGTCTCTCTCTCCACCACCCACAGCAACCACAGTTGCAGCCCAATATACCCTGCTACCAACTGTGTCAGTACCACGTTTCCACCTGCTGCACATACCCTGCCTTCAACCCATTAAAGATAACCTCTTCTCTGCCAGTCTCACAAAAATCCTCCTTAGCAACTGGTCTCTCTTTCACCATCCCAAAGATCTTCTCTTCCATCACTTATACTTATAGAACTCCCTGGCACCAGGGACTGGCCTCAGCGGCCAAAACCCCTCCACGGACTGGGGAAGGTTGGCGGGAGGAAACTGGGATGGTGTGTGTGCTGCCTGTCACCTGGGGGGGGCAGGTGTTGCTGGGGGTTCGGGGGCTGGGGTGGTGTGTGCTGCCTGTCACCTCCCTTGTTTGAGTGCCTCCTGTCACCTGGGGAGAGGGTAGTGTGCTGGGGTTTAGGGGGCTGGGGTGGTGTGTGTGCTACCTGTCACAATGGGAGGGCTGGGGTGGTGTGTATGCTGCCTGTCACCTCCCTTGTGTGAATACTGCCTGTCACCTCTGAGTAGTGGGGACGTGTGCAGCCTGTCATATCTAGGCTGGCACACCTTTTTCTCCCTCTTTTCTCTTCGTAGGTAAGTTGACCACAGAGAGGGAAGGAAGTAGTAGTGCTGGGAGAAAGGGAGCAGGCACCCTCTGGTGGTGGGAGGATGGCAGTGCAGGTTATGCTGGCTCGCCTGGTGGCCACCCACTGCCGCACGGCCTGGCCCCCAACAAGACACGGACCGGCATCGGTCCGCAGCCCAGGGGTTGGGGACCCCTGCTCTAGACTGCCTCCAAATCTGAAATATCTGGCTGTAACATAAGGTAGTTTGTTTACTAAAGGCCTGGAGTGGTACAGTGTTAATTTAATGTGTACTGTGAGTGTCTACAGACAACAGTAAGCACGTGGTGGTTTAGTGCAGCTTTGGGGCTGCATTTCTGCACATTGAGTTGAAGATTTGATCAGAATTAATGGTCTCCTCAGTGTGGAAATCCATCAGGCAACACCATCATTTGGGCGTCTGGTCGGTCCCAAATTCATTCTGAAGCGGGACAATACCCTCAAACAAGGAAGAAGAAAGAAGAAGAAAGAAGAAGAAGAAGAAGAAAGAAGAAAGAAAGAAGAAGAAAGAAAGAAATAAGAAGAAATAATTGTATGGTCCCCACAGAACCCTAATCTCACAGGGTAACTCCACGTTCGTGGAAGACAAAATAGGAAATAAAAAAATAATAAAGCATATACAGCTGCAACACAGGCCATATTGTAATTGCATGTTATGAAAAATTGCCTTTGCGTTTTAATCTGCAGCACTGTCATTGTCTGTAAAATGCAATGCTATATGGCAACCTGGAGGAGTTCCATACACCACTAGTGTATAAAACACTTTCAGAAATGTAATTTCCTGCTTGTGTTATTGGCTCACTGATTTTCCCAGAAGTCTGCACAAAGATACAAGTGAGATTTTAGGCATCCTCTGCAACAAATTTTTTTTTTTTTGCTGAGTTACTCCCAACGGGTTAATCCCTTCTAAAATGAATAAATGAATGAATGAATAATTTGTATAGCGCTACAATGCGAACTGAATCGCCTCAAGGCGCTGTATCCGTGTTTTGTTGTCAAGCTTCTTGGAAGAGGTAGGTCTTGAGTTTTTTCCCTGAAGGCCTGATGGTTTTCTTCCATGCAGATGTAGGTTGGTAGAGCGTAGGTTGGTTAGAACAGTGCAAGTGCATCAGTTGATTAATAATGAAAACGTTACTCCCATTCAGATTAATCCTGAACATTTTTTCCTTTAGAGCTGCAATCCCGGCAATGTACATTGATAACTCAGAGAGGATTGCTTTTTGTGATCCTGCACTTCCGTGCAAACAAGGCAGATCGCAGTTTTGTCAGTAGGGAAGCCATTAATCCTGTGTTTCTGTAATCAGGAACATGGATCAATGCCTTCCCCTAGTAAAAACACCTCCCATACAGTACACAAGCATTGGCTAGCCACACAGGTTAACCCTTTGATCACTCCTGATGTTAACCCCTTCCCAGCCAGTGTCATTACAGTGACAGTGCATATTTTAACACTGATCACTGTATTAGTGTCACTGGTCCCCAAAAAGTGTCAAAAAAATATCAGTTAGTGTCCGATTCGTCCGCCGCAATATCACAGTCCCGCTATAAATCTCTGATCGCCACCATTACTAGTAAAAATAAAAAAGAAATTAAATAAATATATCCCATAGTTTGTAGATGCTATACCTTTTGCTCAAACCAATCGATATACGCTTATTGGAATTTTTTTTAACAAGGGGACCCCCAGATCCAGGCCCCCCATGTGTGAAATGGTAACGGGGTACAAGTTCCCGCCCCCTCTGATGCCACGGGGACTTCCCTATGGCTTCCCCGTGGAGTCAGAGGGGGCGGGGTCACCCGTTTACTTCACTGGGTGGCCCTGCCCTCTCTGACACCACGGAGACTTCCCTATGGCTTCCCCCTGGCATCAGTGGGGGGTGGGGTCACCCAGGTACCTCACTGGGTGGCCCCACCCTCAGTTATATAAGAACTTTCAAGGGCGATGAAGCGTCACACGGCGGGAGCCTCCCAAGGAGGATCGGTTGCGTATTTTTTTTTGGTCTGTCGCGGCGTGAAGAAGATGAATAGACATCGTGGGACATTTATTTTTTAATAAAGGACTTGTCCCCAAGCTGTGTCTTGTCGTTTTTAAAATTTTGACACTTTCACACGGTGCTTTGGAGGACTACCCCAAAGCACCCTCCCAATGTTGAGGGCATGTGGCCTGGTAAGGTTCAGGAGGGGGGAGGCACTCTCTTGTCCCCCCTCTTTCTGTGGCCTGCCAGGTTGCGTGCTCGGATAAGGGTCTGGTATGGATTTTGGGGGGGACCCCTACACCATTTTTATTTTATTTTGGCGCAGGGTTCCCCTTACTTTCCATATCAGACCCGAAGGGCCTGGTATGGATTTTAGGGGGACCCCCACGCAATATTTTTTTTACATTTTGGTTCGGGGTTCCCCTTAATATACATACCAGACCCAAAGGGCCTGGTAATGGACTGGGGGGGACCCCATGCTCTTTTTTCAATGATTTTTATCCATATTTCCGAGACCTGACAATTCAATACAGCCGCGATCAGTTTTAAATGGCAATTTTTCCTTTAGAAATTTCATTTTGCAGTGGTACTGTTCTAAACACAGGAAAAATGCGCCACTTTACAGGCATAGTATAGACACCCCCCAGGCACGATATTTAAAAGAATATTTAATTTTTATTGTTTCACTTTAAGCATTAAAAAAATCACTGCTCCCAAAAAAACGTCAGTTTTAAAAAAAAAATGTTGCATTGATACATGTCCCCTGGGGCAGGACCCGGGTCCCCAAACACTTTTTAGGACAATAACTTGCATACAAGCCTTTAAAATTAGCACTTTTGATCATTCATGTTCGTGTCCCATAGACTTTAACAGTGTTCGTGTGGTCTGCCAAATTTTTTGCCTGTTCGGTATGTTCTGGTGCAAACCGAACCGGGGGGTATTCGGCTCATTTCAAGCTGTTGGTATCCCCCAGAAAGGACTTAAAGCCCAACTCTGAGCAAAAGATAGTTTGCTTGCACTAAAAGGATTAACGGCCGCTAAAAGGATTAACTGCCAAAACTCACCTGATCCAGTGATGGAATGTTCCTGGCATCCTCACATTCAGAGCAGGTCTGTGGGGCCTGCTATGGGCTTGATGAAGTCAGAAACAGTCCACCACTCAAGGCTGCTAGAGCATGGGTGTGCAGGAGCAGCAGAGACTGGTTTTAAGCCGGCCATAGACAGTTCGAATCTTGGCCAGTTCAAGCAGGGATCAGCCGAGATTTAAACCATGTCTGGGCAGGCTGATTGTACCCAAATTGATCCATCGGCCGACTTGGGTACAACCAGCATGTGAAATTTTTAGGATGTGATTATTGCCAGTGGCTATGGCTGCTAACAATAATCACGTGTTTGCCTGGCAGAGACGGCTTGCCCCGCCGGAGAACACAATAGCCCAGCTGGAGTCATTTGAATCAAGCGATTTTCTTTCCTGAAAATAATCTATGGTTGGCTTTTAGGCAGGATCGAACAATCAGGTGGGTATATATTTTTTCTTCTCTCCCCTAGACATATCTAAGTTCATCACAGATGGTCAAAAATTATTCTAAACTGATAAGAATTGCTAGTAGGATATGAGAAAGGTGAATTACTTACTTTAAAGAGACTATGCACCATCTCTTTGAATTTTTGCACAGTGGTTCCTCTTGTTGGCTTGTCAAACAGTACAATTTCTTTCCTAGGTTCCAGCTCAGATCCAAAATCAACATGCTCAGCATCCTCCATTTGACACTTTATCACACCTTCTAGATTTCCCCAGATTCCCAGATACTTCTAAAACAGAGCATTTCAACAATGTATAATCAGAGCCTGCACTTCAATGTTGGACATCATGCCTGTAACTGTCTTTTAGGACTGGATGAGCAAAGTGACATTTAGTATAAGGCCTTATGCACCTGAGTGCACTTTGTGCTAGGGTGGGTCCAATGTGCTACACATACACATGCAGTCCTGTTAACATAACATGCATCTTTAGACCCGACTACTGTACCAGTTTATATAACTGATCCTTTGATTGAGGAGTCTCTTTTATAGGAGACTCAATTCACATGAGATTGTATACAAGGACTTTATATATCATTATTTTTTGCTGGCTGCTTGTATGTATTCGCACAGATCTATTTAGTTTGCATAGTGTAAATGTCTGTGCTGATGCTCCTGTTATACCAGGGCTACGGTTTAGTTGTAAACAGGAAGTTTGGTTTTTATTACTGGCACTGTTGGAGTACTGATACCATTGTTGGAAAATGCAACTTCCTGCATAATTTGCATGTTTGGCATCATTATTTGTTCTTCCTATCAGCAAATTTTTGATTATATTGAGACCAATAAAGGTTTTGAGAAAAAAAATTGAAGTCTCAGTATAAGGTACTGTAGCTTACCGCCATTATAATGGAACAGTCTTGCCGCTGTACAGCTCTACCTCAAGTTTGGATTATGCTTTGGACACAACCAGTAAAATAAGGAAACACCAAACCGATACGGCACCAATCATTTAGTTTTGCAAATCACTCCTTTAATATCATGCACAGTCCAATAATAAAATATTGGGCCAAAAAGGACTGAATATACCAAATAAGCATCATATATAATGCAGTCTTTATAGAGAACACTGGGACTCTAGTGGCTGAGTAAAGATGTGATCCAAACATTTCATGATGCCCAAGGAACAAAAAACACTGCGTTTGCAATATGAGAAAATATGGTTGGTTGCTGTGGGGCAAACATTCAGTTCGTCTTAGATATTTATATAAATGTTATCAGTAATATTATTGTATTATGTGGCTCTACTGCTAAAAATAAAAAAGGCTAGCCATACTCTCCAGAGAAGGGTCACTGACGCACTTCTCAGAATGTTAAGTAGAAGTGAGAGCCCTGCATTATCTTCTCTTATGAGCATACACAAGGGAAGATGTTCCAGATGTTGCAGAACTACAGCTCCCCAAGCATCATATGAGACTTTAACAGATGGAGTGCTGAAGACTGCTTATCCCTGACATGCATCGTCTCTGCTATTCTCCCTAGTAATGCGCAAAGAATTCAAATATTACCTGATTGTTCGGTCTGGTTGACAAACATTTTCCAAAATAGAGATTTTCCTTGGAGCAAAGACCTTCACAGGCTGATCCGTCAATAATGCCTTTTCTATACTTATCACACTAGAAGCAGAAGAGAAAAAAAAAAACCCGTCAATAGTGAAACGATTAAACTAGATAAACAAACGTTCTCGCTGCAGGTTTTATTTACTCTGAAAACATTTCCTATGGGATTCTGTATCTTCACTGTGACCACTTGTCCTAGCAATAACCAGTTTCTTTTCATGTTACTTGAAAAAAAAAAAAATTGAATTTTCTTCTTACAATCCTCTTTTTGTATGTTGTATTGGTAGATAAGTCACAATACATAAGTCATCATCTCACTTTACAGATTTCATCACCAAGCACAATACAACATTTTTTGGAGCAACTGTGATACAATATCATTGTGTATGTTATGTGGGCGACCTTATCCGTGGTCCTCAAATAACCATGCAGGGTTAAGAGATTTGATTTTCCATTCTTCACTCCTGGTACATCAAAGATATATAGAGGTCTGTGTGCCCATTACTTTTTCAAAAACTATGGAAAATAATTGTTCCAAAAGCATTTAAAAGTAGCCGTGTATGTTGGCTGAAGGGGGTTCATCTGAGAGTCTTCTCATTATATCTAAAGATGAAATTCCTCTTTATATGGGCACCCTGTACCCTATCTGCAACAAGTGTTAGTCAGTTTTTGTAACTTTTTAACTATCAACCTTTTGGTCACTACCGGAAATGAGGCTGTTCTCTGCTTGTGCACCCAAGTGTAAGGTCCACTGACCAGTAACTGACAATATACACTCACTGGCCACTTTAGTAGGTACACCTTGCTAATACCGGGTTGGATCCCCCTTGGCCTTCAGAACTGCCTTAATTCTTCATGACATAGATTCAACAAGGTGTTGGTAACATTTTGCAGAGATTTGGGTCCATATTGACACGATAGACAGATAGCTGCAGATTTGTCAGCTGCACATACATTATGAAAAATTTTACCACATTCCAAAGTTGCTCTTTTGGATTGAGATCTAGTAACTGTGGAGGCCATTGGAGTACAGTGAACTCATTGTCATGTTCAAGAAACCAGTTTTTAGAGGATTTGAGCTTTGTAACATGGTGCATTGTCCTGTTGGAAGTAGCCATCAGAAGATGAGTACACTGTAGTTATAAAGGGATGGACATGATCAGCAACAATACTCAGGTAGGGCATAGCATTTAAACAAAGGGGCCCAAAGTGTTCCAAGAAAATATCCCCCACACCATTACACCACCAGCCTGAACCATTGAAAGGCAGGATATATCCATGCTTTAATGTTTAAGCCAAATTCTGACCCCTGCCATCTGAATGTTGCAGCCAAAATCGAGACGCATCAAACCAGGCAACAATTTTCCAATCTTCTATTGTCCAATTATGGTGAGCCTGTGCCAATTGTAGCCTCAGTTTCCTGTTCTTTGCTGACAGGAGTGGCACCTGATGTGGTCTTCTGTTGCTGTAGCCCATCTGCTTCAAGGTTCAATGTGTTGTGCGTTCACAGATAGTATTCTGCATACTTTGGTTGTAACAAGCTGTTATTTGAGTTACTGTTGCCTTTCTATCATCTTGAACCAGTATGCCCATTATCCTCTGACACTCGCAAGGCATTTTCGTCCACACAACTGCCGCTCACTGGATATTTTCACTTTTTATCATTCTCTGTAAACCCTACAGATGGTTGTGTGAAAATCCCAGTAGATGAGCATTTTTCAGCAAATCATCTTCACTACATCTAGATGCCTAAATGCATTGAGTTGCTGCCATGTGATTAGCCAAGTAGCAATTTATGTTACCACGCAATTGAACAGGTGTACCCAATAAAGTGGCCAGTGCAGAAGGATTTGCAGAACTGCCAGATATAAGAGACACTAAAGAATGTAGTTATATGACTTGTGTGTTTATTAATTCAAGTAATAAATTACTTAGATTTGCCTTTGTATCAACCTCTTGCGGTTCCTGGATTTTTGAAAAAATTTGTAATTCTGTTCAGCCAGTCTTGTGATCCAGGCCCTTTTGCCCAATGGAAGAGCAGCAGCACACTTAAAATCAGTCATCCCTGTGCTCATTCTACTTTCAGAATCCTCCTTCTATTAGCACACAAGCCTTGCAGAAGACTCTGATTTGTTTTTCGGCTTGTCCTCCCACAAGTCCCTGATAAGAGTTTGAAGTGATGAGATGTGCTAGGCAGATAACGTCATTACGCACATGTGTGCTGGGTATAAAGTGTAATTTCAAAATGCTTTGATGCATTTTTTAAATGCGAGCCCCTTTCTTCATTTCTTTTCTCTTTGGTAATAATTGTACAAGATTCAATGGGTGTGTAAATAAGTGTTTTCCTACCGGTCTCATTAACGGTCATTAAGGAGATGAAATCAATTGAGCAGTGAAAGCGATAATCTAGTGCAGGGATATGCAATTAGCGGACCTCCAGCTGTTGCAAAACTACAAGTCCCATCATCCCTCTGACTCTGGGTGTCATGCTTGTGGCTGTCAGGGTCCTACTATGTCTCATGGAAGTTGTAGTTCTTCAACAGCTGGAGGTCCGCTAATTGCATATCCCTGATCTAGTGGAATGTATAGCATAGTAGTCAATCTATGACCTTCTTTGTATAAAGGGGTCAGAATAGTTGGGAAGTTCTGAATCCGCTAGAATGGTTGGCACATACAATATTGATGGTGGATTTACATGTTTAGAATATACATTACTAGATAGAAAAATATATTGTGGATAGAGATTTCAGAATATGGACACTTTATGGAACATGAGACTTTTAAGAGACTTATGATTACATGTTATACATTATACATGTTATTGATTTGTCCTTGACACGCATTTGATACATTATTTAAATGGTAATGCAACATTTAATTGATTCATGTCATTTCACTATAAAGGTTTGTAAGTTTATAACATTGTGTATCTAGTTTTTGTGAAGAATAAATTATCACTTAAAAGCTAAACATTAGGCACAAATAAAATCGAAAAGATAATATATTCCTGTATTCATTAATATTAACCTAATATTGTTGTTGGCAATAATATTAGGTTAATTTAATGTTATTGAGCATTAGTATTTTTCATGCTTTTTGAGTGCATATGTGCAAATTTGGTGTTTGATATTTTTTAGCACGGGTGCAGTTTTTAAATAGTCGCATTGCTGTATTCATTAATACATCATTACATTTATATTTTTCAGGCAGAGTAAGTACCTGAATTAGATTTTTATAAACTTATTCCACTCCCTGTAGCGTAGCAGTTGAGGAGGAAGAACCAGCACAAGGAGCATGCTAAAGGGAAGCATAGCAGATGGGCAGAGTGAGCCTCGTAAACTGAGCTGCTTCTGCTCCCCTGAAAGCCTGGATCAGACAAAATGAGTTAAATGATGCTGGCTGTCAGTCAACCTAGAAAACGGAGTTTCCACAACTAATGGTGGAAAAGAAATACTGTGGGCATAGCGCTGAATTGAGCATGAGTATTACAGCAAATGCTGCTTTTTATTTAATGTTTTAACTGTATATTTATTTGAAACATTTTTGCTGGAGTTCTACAACATACCTTAAGGCCTCATGCACACTGGACGTTTTTACTGCGGCTGTCTTTGGCTTCAGGCCTTCTACAGCCAGTAAACTCCCCAGCATGTTATTCTGTGTCCATGCACACATAGGCTGTTATCAGCGTTTTTTTGGCAGGGGCGTTTTCTGTCTGGAAACCCCTCCCCAGAACTAGTGGGTTTTACAAGTTTTTCAGCTGTAAAAACACCAACTCTAATCATAGCTTAAATGCGCCAAAAACGCTGAAAAATGCAGCTATTTGGCATTTATCAGCATTTTTGAGCCATAAGCTTTGTGTGGGAGTATAATTTTGCTAAAATAAAAAACGCAAAAAAAAAAAAAGGCTACTGCAAAAACGCTGAAAAACTCATTCTACAGCAAGGGTCTTCAAACTACTGCCCTCCAGTTGTTCAGGAACTACAATTCCCATCATGCCTAGTCATGTCTGTGAATGTCAGAGTTTTACAATGCCTCATGGGATGTGTAGTTCTGCAACAGCTGGAGGGCCATAGTTTGAGGGTCCCTGGTTCTACAGCTACAGCTAATGCTACTGGTGTTTTTATAGCGTCCAGTGTGCATAAGGCCTAAAGATTTACCAATATTATTACTTCAATTCGCATGTGCTGAAGACCCTGGGGCAGATAGGATGCTGGTTGGCCCCATCTTCCTTCCCTGCTGGAGATAGTTGCAATCAGAGATCCATAGAGACAAGCAACATTTCCCAGTAAGAGCAACTGATACTTTAAAAGCATTTACAAGGAAAATGGTAGAAAAAAGATAAATACTTGCAGTAGAAGAAGCAATAATCCCATGCATGGATAATGTTTGATTCAAACAGTATAGAAAATTAAATATACATACAAATGTTATATATATACACACACACACACACACACACACGTGTAAATGTAAAGCCCCACAGGAACTCTAGCTTCAGCCTCATACAGAAAATCATTAACATGTTTTGTAATGCCGTTGCTCACTGTTTTGCCTCCTATCACAATGACACTTCTAAACATGTTCCTAATTATACGCCTTAAGAATAATTGGGCTAATTAAAGGCTGTTAAGAGTGAGCACCAAGCTCATATAAAAGCCTTGGGGACAGATTCAGACAGAAATTTGTCACAGATTACAAGGCCCTTATTTTAGTGTCAGGCATCCAGACAGTGAATGCTTTGCATGTATATAAAATGGAAAAGAATTGTTTTCCTACTTTAAAATAAACTTTGGATGAAAAAGGTATCTGTTGGGTTGTCTTTGCAATTATCATATGCATCCTAGCGTTCTGTACAGTTTTACCCATATATGAGTCACAGTCTGTCAGCATCCTAAGGTCTCTTCTGTGACCTCACCACTTATTGCAAGTTCAAATTGGGCCATCATTATGATGGGCAATTTTTTTATTACATTTTTTTTTAACAGGAACCTGCAGGAGATGGGAGGGAATGATTAGCTTTGCCGTTTACAGCAGCCAAGGATTTGGGTACCCCAGATTGCAGAAGATTAGATGGCCCCAGGAGGGTGCCTGAGTGCGCTAGAGCTCCGCAAATCCTCCTGGAACTCTCAAACAGCTGCCACCGCATGTCATTTTGTTAAGCACTTTGTGCTGCTGTACCTCTCCCCCAAATAATCCACTTGTCATGTTGATTGTGGACAGCCCCGGATTCCTGGCGTGGGCAGTGCTCCCACCCCAAGCTTGTCCCAATATGTAATCAATGGCAGGAACATCCGGGCAGTAAACCAGCACTTCTACAACCCACATCACCATCAGCCTTCCTGCCTGCCTGCTGTCCCCATCTCCACCAATATTTTAGGTATGCTGCTGCTGATTGTGAGGAGGTGGACACCCAGGGTAAAATTCAACTTCAAAGCTCACCACCAATGTAAGGAGGCACACTGCACTGGCTGCTAATTTAAGGGGACACACTGACCACCATTGTAAATGGGCACACTGAGCACTGGCCAGTAACCAGGATATTTGATCAAATCCTGTTTATTAATTTTAAAAGTATAGTGCAAGGTAAAAAGGAAAAGAACCTACATTTCACAGTAAGAAACCAGTAAACAAACGCAGGTTGTGGTTTATCCCGATAACACCACACATTATCAAAACTAATGAAATAGAACAGAGCATTACCAACAGATGAAATATACTTTGAACATCTAAGACCAGAGGAGAACTTATACAAGCTGTAACTCTCACATACCATCATCTAGGTCCTACATAAGGTACTGTATAGACAACAGAAGAGGATGCACCACAAAGAAAAAAAAGTCTGTAAACATTAAGTGCCGAAGGAGGAAAGATTGGTTAAACCCTCTAAGAGTGTGTGATGTGCATAGCCACACTGCAGCAAAGGTTCTCCAAAGGAACCCATATTAGCCCTGGCATGGCGTATCTGAATTTTACACCCAAGGGGACAACATTTTTTCAGATGGAGTAGAACATCCTCTGCTGTTGTAGGGAAGAACAGAATTTATAAGGGTTTCCACTTATGAAGAGTCTGAGGACAGCTATAGTAGCACAATCGCCTTTCAGGAATAAAAGAGTAGCAGACCAAGTAGCGTTTTTTGTGGGCCAAGGGTTCAACAAAATAAAGAGATATTCAATTCTAAGTGTTAAATCTAAATGTTGGTAACAGCTGCAATGAATTGCAAGACCTGTTGCCAATATTGGCTTATCATGGGACAGGTCCAAAAGATGTGGAGGAAGTTTGCATTTACACTGTTACATCCCCAGCACATGGTGGAGTGATTGGCTAAGAACTTGCCCACTCAGTCTGATGAGAGGAAATAATGAATGATTTTAAATTGCACAAGCTTATCTCTGGTGGAAATCAATTTCTGTGAATGATAATCTCAGATATCCCAATCATCACTTTCCAAATTGGAAGTGGATAAACTGGTAGAAAATAAAGTAAATTGTGTGAGACAGTCATGATAAAGGTGGATATAAATGGAAAAGTACCAATTAGGGAGAAAATACACTCTGAAGGAAGGAAGTATCAAACAAGTTATAGAAAACCTTAACTCTCCTCGATACCCACATGGCTGGCTCTAGGTAACTGAAAAAGTTGAGGACGATTTGGATTGCTCCACAAAAAGGTACATATGGTGACCACTGACCCAAAACATCTGTACGGAGATCGCCAATCCTATTCCAAGCTTTAATAGTTGCTCTCATGGTGCAAGTGAGAGGGTATGAGGCCTGACAGCTCCTGTATAAGAGAGACTACAATGCCTCATATGTACCAAGGATGGCAGCTTCTACCACAACTACAGCTTTATCTCGGATAACAGTAAGCCAGTTGTGGGCAAGCACATGCTGCCCAGCCAAAAAGTATTGAAAAAAGGTCAGGAGTGCCAACTCACTAGAGGCTAAGGACTGTCTCAATGTAAATAAGCTGAGTCACGAGGGCCCATTACTCCATAAAAAGGAGGACATATGTACATTTATTTGCTTAAAGAGAGACAGCCAGACATAGTAACTTCCTCTTAATTAAATTTATCTTGCGAATGAGAGATAAGGGTAGGGACTTCCAACAAGCAAACCTGGAAGGTCAGAAGAGGCAAAAAATTTAGGGTGACAATACTCTGCCAAGTATTTAATTTCAGTTATCCATTGGAGAGGCAACGAGAAGTCCCAGGCCACATCTGGTATGGGGTCAAGCTGGGTTCAGCAGCAAAATTCGCTATAGGAACCACAAAACGGAGTGTCTTTATCTGAAATGTTTGCGCCTGGTACAGGGATTCAGGGAGGGCCCCCTAATCATGAAACTGTGCGTAGCGATTACAAAGAGTAGAGGGGAGCTCCGCACTTTATCATTTATACCACTCTGGGGGAAATGGCATCTGGGCTAGGGGCTTTGCCATTGGGAAGGACAAAATAGCTATCTGAATCTCTTCTACAAATAAAGGAACACCTATAAAAGGCCTTATTCTGAGATGCTAGGGATGGAATTGATGCAGCTCATCATATAATGTATAACAAAATCAGTGCAGCGCAACAGTATATAATAATTTAATCCAAGTCCCAATATGAGAGATAGTCCTCCTCCATGTGCAAAGTGCTGGTTTACAAACAAGACGGTGATGAGGGTGAATGCAGCCTGTCCACCACAGATAGTCATAGCCGCTCACCTCAAAAATTTGACCTGAAAAAGGTCACATATCATGTATCCCATACCATGGGGAATCGACATCCAGCACTCAAGCAACGTATGAGACAATCCCACCATGGGTCAGTATGTAAACATAAGAAAGAGATCTAATGCTCTCCACTTGATACATTTATTTCAGCAAAAAAAAGGTATAAAATCCACTTACAAGTATAGCACTTCAAACCAAGTGCATGCGTGATGGCAATGGTATTGTTTCAAACCAAGAAGATGGCCAAGGGTGACATCATACATAACTCCTCCCCACGTACATGTTACGTCCTATGGGCGGGACTTCCTCAGCAGGTTCAGCGTAACGTAAACACCCCACTCAGTTATATAATGAATGCCATAGCAACCTGACACCAATTAAACCAATTTCTCAGGACAGAACGACACAGCCGCACAATTTATCCTGCCTATCATATAAGCTTTAAGAGAACCAGTACAATTTTAACATGAAAAGTTACAAACAAATAATTTTGAATTTAAAAAAGGATTCTATCCATTATATTCAGCCTGACCATGTGCTAAAAATATATATACATTGGGGATATAAAATTCCCACTTACCACGATATATAATAACTCCCATACTACATTAAAGGGGCACTTCACCAATCAGCGCGAACTTGGGAATCAATAACTGAATAAAATATAAAACAATGACGTCACACCACAGCCATCCCCTTAACATGTTTGTCAGGCAGTCTCCAACACCTGTGTGACTGCATTAGAGTTGTATCAGATGTGCTTAAGAATAGAGATGTACTGTATCCTGAGTGAAGCCTTAAAGGTTATCCATTCTTCCTGTGTCACTGCTTCTCTATTAATCTTCGAATAGTTAGTCATATACTTCCTAATCTGAACCTCCATCTCAAAAGTTTTGGAGCCAGTCAGACTGAAGGCTCCAAGAAGGGTGAGTGCTACAGCCATCAACCACAAGTGTAATCTACAATAGAGTATGGTCAGAGATGCTACCCGAGGGGGGAGAGCAGCTGCAACAACCTGGGAGAATATAGTCAGACACCCAAACGCCATATCAATACAGATGCCAAACCATGTGTGGAAGAATAGTACAAATATTCTTTTTCACACTATATATCAGTTAATATTCAGGGCCTCGAACCAGGATTTTAGGCCAGGGCCAGGGGTCCTGTTGCTTTTAGTGGAGTCCAAGGCAGTGTCTATAATAGTATCAAAATCTCCACAAAGCACCAATGTTATGTTATCGCAGCTGTTTACATACCACCCCGGTTTTCTGACACACTGTTATATACTGTGCTGGAGAAAGTAACTTTGTACTCCCCTGCTTAATTGTTAATCACAGGTGATTTTAATGCCATTCTCTCCATAGACTTAGACAGATCTACACCAGGGCAGTCTACGTCAGGCCAATTGGCGTCCTGGGCGCTGGCAGCAGACCTTACCCAAGTTAGACAATGGCTGCATCTCGCTTGTAAAGTTTACTCCCGTTTCTCTATGTCCCACCAAACGTCATCTCGTATTGACTTGGCATTCGCCAATTGTACTCTGCTGGCAGATGTCCAGGATGTTAAATATGTCCCTAGGGGCCTTATTTGGAGCTTACCCCACGAGTAAGTCAAGCACGCAACGCTTCCCTGTGGCGCCTAGGTGCCCAATGACTCTAACACACTGATATCTTCGAGGAAATTCCTCACTTGTTGGAGAATTATTGACTTAGTAATGAGGGCTCCTCAACTACTGCTATCATGTGGGATGCCTTTAAAGCATATTCAAGTGGATAATATATTTCAGCTATTGTGGCAGTTTGGAAAGACCAGGCTTCTAGCACTCAAGCCCTCCAAGATCACATTACAGCTCAGGCCCAGGATTATTCTACAGATCCATCTCCCGTCAATTTGATGACCTTATAGCCACCAGGAGGGATCTCCATTTACATATGTCCGAGGTCACGACACTGGATCTCCATTTTTAAAAAGGGGACAGTAATGGGAGATTCCTGGCCCTATTGTCTCAGCAGGACACACCACTCACCATTATCCCAGAGATAAAAACTGATGGATGGGTAATCACCTCCTCGGATGGTATTATAAGGGAGTTCAGGAACTACTATAGCCACCTATATTCCTCTTTCTTGCCTTAAGTCAATGTTACAGATAGATGTGATCTTTGCACACCAAACGCTCGCCATGGCATGCTGTGTGCCACAAGACTGTTTTTTCTTAGTGTGCCCAAGGTCTTTCATAATCCTTGAAATAGCCCTGTGACATAGGTTTCCTTGGTTTTATTTGACATGCATTTGCCCTTCCAGTGCTCCTTGTTGTGAAGACCAGTTATAGGTGGGGGCAGTGACCCTTTTTTTGTATTGTTGACATATTGGTCAGGCAACGCACGGATACCTTTGCTGCCATAGTGCAATGTACTGGGTGTTCAGTGTGTTCCTGCGCCTTCAAGAAGGGGTGGGCTCCCTCCAGTCACCTGCCCTTCATCTATCCATCAGAATACATGCGCTCACACTGTGGAGACTCTTAAAAGTTAGAAGGTAGGGTCTGCAGGATACAGGGTGCCTTGCCAGGGGCCTGCAGCTTACACATTTATTTGCAGATGTGTGCAACTAAACTCCTGTTTTTAATGCATACTGTTAGACAGGTCAAGTCGGTTGGTCGCAGGCTGGTTGGTAAGTTGAGCTTGAAAATTCCTGTTTTATTTTTTTATTTTTTTTTAAATGCATTTGCCCTTCCAGTGCTCCTTGCTGTGAAGACCAGTTATAGGTGGGGGCAGTGACCCCCTTTTTTTTTTGTACTGTGACATAATCTGCATTTAACTTTGCCTAGCTAAAAAGCGATAGTAAGGGGAGCAAGGGACTTATCTTAGGAGTAACTCCAAGACTCCCTGTGGTTCCTGACACTTGTAAAGGTTAATTTTTTTTAACCACTTCAGCCCTGGAAGGATTTACCCCCTTCCCGACCAGAGCATTTTTTGCGATTCGGCACTGCGTCGCTTTAACTGACAATTGCGCGGTCGTGCGATGTGGCTCCCAAACAAGGTTGGCATCCTCTTTTTTCCCCACAAATAGTTCTTTCTTTTGGTGGTATTTGATCAGGTCATAGAATGCATTAAGGTGAAAAACCATGAGACTTTACAACACCTTTATTTGATCATGCCAGCAGGCTGTTAGGGCTCAGGGCTATAAATTCTCAGAGAATTATTATGCCCTCCCTAGAGAAGAGAGGAGTGGTTGCTTCAGGTGCGACGGGAAAGTGATTTGGAAAAGCTTGCAGTTGACATGAGTGCCTGACTACCTGTTTACTTTTCAGTGTGCGAGTAATTTTAGAAGGATCTCTGGCTTTCCTATGGCCTTTAAAGGGATACTAAAGTCAAATTTTTTTATCTTTAAAACATCGCTGGACATAGATGGGGCTCAGGTAAGTATTAGGGGGGCTTCTGCACACAGAAGGTTTTTTTATCTTAATGCGTTAAAATAAAAAACCTTCTGCCTTTACAACCACTTTAAGCTAGTAAACTTATACTACCGAACCAACACCAATGATTGGTGTTAACGATTGAGGGTTATTTATTGCCTGGTGATATTGTGCTAGCTGGGGGTTATGGCTTGCCCTGACTGTCTGGGGGTTTTCATTGCTGGCCTTAGCATTTGCTAGGGGGGATACCGTCGCTAGTCCAGATAGATGCTTGGGTTATTTCTGAATTGATCATTGTTGGACTTGACACATACTGGGAGATTATTGCTCCTGGAAAAGGGGGCATGCTACATGCCATACACAGTAAAGCAAGACCCACGTTACAGATCACATCCAATTTTTGGTTATGCCCACAAGTCAGTGGCCAGAATTTTACGCTATATCCCTTGAAGGCAGGTGGCCCACCCTTCAAGGTGTCACTATTTCTTTTCATATCTTTGAAACTATGTTTTTTTTTTTAAGGTCTAACACCAATTATAGAATTGAGTTTTGAAATAGCTAACTAGCAATGTAAAGGACACAGAATGATATACTTCTGACCAGTACACTCTGTAAGATACAGTGTGCCTAAAAGTAGTAGCTTGTGTTGTGTTCTTATTACGCTTTAAATGGTTTCTTTATTAAAAAAATAAAATAATGGCATCTTTTATTTTCTGACTAAGCATTGTTCATTATGTTGTGTCATCTTTTATTGCAACACAATTCAGGGATTCAGGGTTGGAGACTTGGAGCCTCCACTTATCTTCCCAGCACAGCATCCCCCCAAAAATAATTCTCTGGAGGAGCCCTGGCAGATCATCTACAGATTTGTGCATCCATTAATAATACAGTACTGGAGCCCATCCTGTACATATAGGGACAGTACTTAAAAAGTTTACAACTATGCAGCTGGAATTCTTTTTGGGGGGTTCTGGGCTACAATGAATGTGTCACAGTCAAGATGGAATCACATGATTATTGGAACTGCAATTTATTTTTCTACATGCTAATTTGGAAGACAAACAGTTCATCTAATATCACTTAACAGACCTACCCATCTAGTGGCAACTGGCAGCAGGCCTAAGTGCCTCTGATTAACACCAAATAAAGTTCAGCTGTTCTAGTAGGTCTTTCCTGACCTTTAATATGATCGTCATTGAATCCCTACTAAAACAAGTAGATGATCTACCTACAAAAACTACCATCACTAACACTGGATCAGTGTTAAAGAAGAGATCAGACATGTATCCGGCCCCTAGCTCCAACCATGGAATTGCCACCTTCTTCAAATTGACTTGCCAAGAGATTAAAGCTTTGAACACTTCGTCCAACCATCAAGGGAATCTCACTGTGAGCGAAAGGACAGCCCTAAAAAGCCCATCTAACAACCATAATATAACCATTAAGCCTTCAGATAAAGGGGGCCATGGACAATGAAAAATATGCACTAATGTGCACAAAAATCTTGAGTAATGCTGATTGGTAATGACCAATAAAGTGATTATTGACACCATCAATAAGGATTTTTATTTGTTTGTTGATAGTGCTTTCTATAACAATTTTATTTCCAAACAACTATGGAATTTTGTTCGTACGACCTTTCCCAAAATAGCTACGTTCTATTCGCTCCCTAAGATTCATAAAAATGACGGTGACCCTCCCGGCAGTCCCATTATATCGGGAAACGGTGCTATCACAGAGAATCTATCCAAAGTGGTGGATGAACATCTGAGACCCTTTGTCCTTGCCCTACCCTCCTATGTCCGTGACACAATTCATCTTTTGCAAATAATTGATGGCATCCATGTGTCTGGTGGCTATATCTTGGCCACCATAGGTGTGGAGGCACTTTATATTTCTATACCACACGCCAAGGGACTTACTATCCCAAAACCAGTCACCATAAAGTCACCAAAGAATCTTTTAATGAGTTCATATTACTTTCACTTGAATGCATACTCAAGAATAATGTTTTTTCCTTTGATGGCCGACACTTCCTCCAAGTGCAGGGGGTGGCCATGGGCACCTGCTGTGCCCCGACTATGCCAACCTGTACCTGGGGGAGTGGGACCGGACCATATTTCAGGATGAGGATCTCTCCATGTACCTGTGCCACATCATCATGTGGCACAGGTACATAGATGACATCTTCATCTTGTGTGATGGTCCAGAGGACCTACTACATGAGTGTTTGGCTGCTCTTAACTATAACGAGTTTAACCTCAAATTTACCATGTCATCAAGTTCCTCTAGAGTTACCTTCTTGGATGTTGAAATTTACAAAGATCCTGATAACGTGCTATCTTGCAAGTTGTTCAGGAAGCCAACTGCAGGGAATGCCATCCTACACTCCTCCAGTTCTAACCCTAGACCTCTAGTTAACTTGATTCCCTACAGCCTGTACTTGCGAGTAAAACGCAACTGCTCTAGTGATGAGGACTACAAGTATGAGGCTATGCGTCTAAAACGACGCCTGTTAGAGAGGGGTTACAGTCACAAATTCCTCAAAAAGGCATGTAACCGTGTAGCCAATATGAAGAGACATGATCTTTTATTTTCCAATAAAAAGAACAAACCTATTAGGAATGAATGTACAAGAATAATCACCACATATTCCAATGAACATTTGAAAGTGAAACAAATCTTCAGTATATACTGGCATCTTAACTACTGACCCCAGTATAGGATCTTTTGTGCCACCAGCCCCTTTAGTCACCTACAGACGAGCCACCTCTGTGGGTGACATTCTAGTCCAAAGTGAAATTCGGGGCCCCCACAGGAATGTTCCCCAATTGTTTGTCACATTCCCGTGCGGTTCTTGTGTCCACTGTCGATAAATGGACACCTGGAAAAATATACGACTGCCCAATGGCTGGAACTTTACCCCTAGACACTTTGCTAGCTGCCAAACTATGAGAGTCGTGCATCTTCTGCAGTGTGGTTGCGGTTGCTACTATATAGGCAAAACTATACAAAAATGATGGCAAAGAATTTATTGCCACATCTTGGCCATGCAGACTAGCAACCCTGATCTACCTTTAGGGGACATGTGGCACAACTCCACAGCAGCCACTTTCCTGAAGTGACCACTTTGGTGTTTGACCGAATACATCCAGGCTCACGGGGAGGTGACCTCAACAAGCTCCTCCTACAGTGCAAGTTAAGATGGTTTTCGGACTTGAATGCTACCTCGCCACCTGGTTTAAACAAGGCCCTCAATTTTAAGCCCTTTTTGAAGGGCTTTTCTTCTGGAGGCTTCGAGAGAGACATGCAAGTTATGTTCTTCTGTTACATGTCACACTCTCATATGCTCATCAATATGCTCATCAATCTATACACTTTGACTAGAATTGGACCAAAGCTCTAGTGGGGAGGGGTGACCGTGTTTGCTCCTGCCTATTTGTTTATCCATCTCTGTCAATTTCATCTTCATCACTCCTTAGGGAGTCTTCCGTTGTTACCATGCTTTCTCTTCACCCTTTGTGGCTTCACAATTCTTGTTCTATATTCTTGAGTTTCATATGCACAATGTATAGTATAAGTGATTGTCTAATATGCTTATGTAAATTATGTCTAGGTTTTGCTCTATCTCCCCATGTCCTCTCACACAGCCTTTGGAAAAAAAATTTGTGACGCAAGCTCTGCAATCTTTTCTTCACCGGAGCTCCCCGGCATGCAGGGGCCCCCTGGTGCCATCACGCTGCATGCGCTGTGAAGCCGCTTGTACCGAGGGATCGTCGGATAGACAAGCCCCTGGACACTCCAGGTGCTCGGAGAGGCTAATCAAATTTCACTGTGGGCCCTCCGGTCATCTGAAACTCACCTGTTTCAGGCATTGGATCCCATCTGCTCTGTTAGTATGGATCAATGACTCCCTTACCTATACAACCAATACAATATTCTACCTATCACGGTGACATCTGAATCACCTGTTTTTGGGGACATATATATACTCCCCACTTATGTTCCAGAATATTCCAATGTGCGATGGGACAGTAAGGAGATGCAAAACCTGACAACCTGTGAATCCTGGTGTGTACTGTGATTCACCAAAGATAGTCACTACGTGTATTGTCAGGGTCAAAGTGCCTGCCCTATTTGTATACCATGCTGTCATCTACTGTGTTTATACATTTACATGCTTTTATATTGTATGTTCTATACATTTTTCAGATTTTCTGCTGTTATCCTAAATCAGCCCTTGGAGAAGGAATTCAGTATCTAAGCATATATTCTAAAACATGTTAGGACTTCTGTGTACATTCGTTTGGCCTCCCACAATGAGATCAATCATTTCATATCTGGTTTTCATCTTCTGCCCATAAAATCCCAGGGGCAACCCCTCTGCTTGTTTCCTGACATTTTTTTAGTCGCATCCTACAGCAAAATCCATGGTCTGGAGAGAGCTTCCAAAGCATCAGAGGGATCTCACTGTTAAAAGGTATCAGTCAGGAGAAGGGTACAAAAAGAATTTCCAAGGAACACAGTGAAGACAGTCATCAAGTGGAGAAAATATGGCACAGTGACATTACCAAGCCAAGAACTGGACATCCCTCCAAAATTAAATAATTGTGTGGCCTCAACGGAAATTTGAAGTAAAGAAATATACCTATTGTACCATCATCCAAGTTAAATGGAATAGAGGTTTGGGAGTCTGGTCCCCAACCAGACCCAAACAAAAAATGGGGGAGCATGTGGACTATCTTGGTACAGGTAAAATATGTAAACAAATATATATACAGCAAATACGTAAAAAATATAAAATTATATATATATATATATATATATATATATATATATATATATATATATATATATATATATATATACACACACACACACACACACACATATACATATACACACATGCGTATTTTCTGTATATATATTTGTTTGTTTACATATTTTAGCTGTTCCATCCCTCCAAAATTGATGAAAAGATGAGAAGAAAACTAGTCAGGGAGGCTGCCAAGAGGCCTACAGCAACATTAAAGGATCTGCAGGAATATCTGGCAAGTACTGCCTGTGTGGTAAATGTGACAACAATCTCCCGTATTTTTCATATGTCTGGGCTATGGGGTAGAGTGGCAAGGCGGAAGCCTTTTTTTACAAGAAAAACATCCAAGCCTGGCTAAATTTTTCAAAGACACATCTGAAGTCTCCCAAAAGCATGTGGGAAAATGTGTTATGGTCTGATGAAACCAAGGTTGAACCTTTTGGCTATAATTCCAAAAGATATGTTTGGTACAAAAACAACACTGTACATCACCAAAAGAACACCATACCCACAGTGAAGCATGGTGGTGGCAGCATCACGCTTTGGGGCTGTTTTACTTTAGCTGGAAGAGGGGCCTTAGTCAAGGTAGAGGGAATTATGAACAGTTCCAAATACCAGTCAATATTGGCACAAAACCTTTAGGCTTCTGCTAGAAAGCTGAAGATGAAGAGGAACTTCATCTTTCAGGATGACAGTGACCCAAAGCATACAGCCAAATCAACAAAGGAATGGCTTCACAAGAATAAGAATAACGGTTTGGAATGGCCCAGTCAGAGCCCAGATCTGTATCCGATTGAAAATCTGCGGGGTGATCTGAAGAGGACTATGCACAGGGGATGCCCTTGCAAATTTAACAGATTTGGAGTGTCTTTGCAAAGAAGAGTGGGCAAATATTGCCATGTCAAGTCGTGCCATGCAGATAGACTCATATCCAAAAAGACTGAGTGCTGTAATAAAATCAAAAGGTGCTTCAACAAAGTATTAGTTTAAGGGTGTGCACACTTATGCAACCTTATTATTTTATTTTTTTATTTTTACTTCCCTCCCCCTAAAAGATTTCAGTTTGTTTGTACTGAGTTGTACAGTTTATAGGTCACAACAAAGGTGTAAAAAGTTCTGAATTTATCTTTGTCTCGTTTTATTACATCAGAGAAACCTGGCATTTTAACAGGGGTGTGTAGACTTTTTATATCCACTGTATGTTGGATGAATCTTTGCCCAACAATCTACATTTTGTTTTTAAATGTAAATACAAGATAACATATTGTTATTCAGATATAGTTCATGCAATATCCTCCAGGAAAGAGTATAAACAAATCAAACCAAACTTTGTAAAAAATATGAATATGGTAATATGATAAAAAAAAAAAAAAAAGATATAAAAGATGAACATCTGTACTGCACATTTACAGTAGGTTTTGCATGATCTGAGCCACTGCTTATGGCAATGTCCAGTGGAAAGAGGTAACCTTATTATTCATGTGACTTTCCCTTTATACTTAGGTGCAGGAATCTCAAAGTGTTACTAAACCCAGGGCCCTGCAATCATATTTGGTCTCCCACAGTACACAAAACATGGAAATGCAGTTCATTTTAGTAAATATTAACTGCTTCAGCCCCAGATGATTTTACCTCCTTCATGACCAGAGCACTTTTTACAGTTTGGCACTGCGGCGCTTTAACTGACAACTGTGCGGCCGTTTGACACTGTACCCAAACTAAATTTGCGTCTTTTCCCCACAAATAGAGCTTTCTTTTGGTGGTATTTGATCACCTCTGCGGTTTTTATTTTTTGCGCTATAAACAAAAAAATAGCGAAAAATGAAGAAAAAAAAAAAACAATATTTTTGACTTTTTGCTATAATAAATATCCCCAAAATTAAAAAAAATCACAATAAGCTTATATTAAAAAAAGATACTAAAGCGCTGGTATGTATAAAAAGACCATAAAACCTGATAAAATCAAATAAGATGGCTAAATGAAATGCAGCTCCCAACAAAAAGTGTTCCCACACTTAAAAAGATATAGTAAAATATACAAAGTTTGTATAAATGGTGCACAAAATCAACCTTATTGATGTAATGGATCGAAATTATAAGTATGACGATGTTAATGCATCCAATGCATACTGTGCATATACACAATTGCCAGCAGGTCCAAAGTGGTCAATAATATATGAAGAAAATATATATAGTCTAATCAGGGGTCTCCAAACTATGGCCCTCCAGTTGTTCAGGAAATACATTTCCCATCATGCCTAGTCATGTCTGTGAATGTCAGAGTTTTGCAATGCCTCATGGGATGTGTAGTTCCACAACAGCTGGAGGGCCATAGTTTGGAGATCCCTGGTCTAAGTGGATAGGTGATCCAAGTGACTGATAGGAATCCCTTGAAAAAGTCACGTGTCCTGTGATGCAACATGTCGGGAGGAGGAGCCTAAAGTGACCCCGTGTAAGACACGGATCTCAGCTAGGAGGAGAAGGGCGGACAGCCCCAGCTAAGAAGCCTGACCATTGAATACAGTTAACCGCGATCTGATTTCTTGGGTACACGTGAGTGCAACAACATACACAGGCACTTCATGTTTTATTCAGTTCAGGGAGGCTGCGCAATGTTTTTTTGTATTTTCTTTTTTTCAGCACTTGAAAAATAATAATTTTTTCAGAAGAACATACCCACAACAAAAATCAGGAAAAGTAAAGGGAAGTTTTAACGGTTTCCTTTTTATTTATCCCTATTTAGATGTATAGCAGCAATTTAACATTCCCCACTGCTTGCATTAACTGCATAAATGATACATAGTAACATCGTGGGAATTAATGTGATACATATAATTGTTTTTGTTACTAAGTATATGTTTAGCTGATTGTCTACAGACTACACATCAGCGGTTTTTACTCACTAATTGTTTTAAGGAAGTAACAGGGCCTTTTGTTACTAATCACCAGCTGCTCTTCATTCACGGAGCACACACACACATCCAATCCTTTATCGTTTAAAGGAAGTAACCAATATTGATTGATCAATTTATTTATTAGTGTATCAAACATTTTAATACTGGTTTGTTCACCACACATATTAATGACATTAAGCTGCCTAGTGTCATTTTTTGGAGTATTTTCTATCTGCACGTTCGAGATATTTTATTTATTTATTCACCGTTTTTATACGCCTATTTTATTCATCAGTCACTTGGATCACCTATCCACTTAGACTATATATATTTTCTTCATATATTATTGACCACTTTGGACCTGCTGGCCATTGTGTATATGCACAGTATGCATTGGATGCATTAACATTGTCAAGCTTATAATTTCGATCTATTACATCAATAAAGGTTGATTTTGCGCACCATCTATACAAACTTTGTATATATTACAATAAGCGTATATTGATTGGTTTGTGCAAAATTTATAGCATCTGCAAACTATGGGAAAGATTTATGGCATTTTTATTATTTTTTACTAGTTATGGCTAGTGATCTGTGATTTTTAGCAGTACAGCGACATTGCGATGGACAAATTGGAGACTTTTGACACGTTTTTGGGACCATTGGCATTTATACAGCGATTAGTGCTAAAAAAGTGCACTGATTACTCTGTAAATGTCACTGGCAGGGAAGGGGTTAACACTAGGGGGCAATCAAGGGGTTAATTGTGTGTTCCCTCACTGTATGGGGATAGGATTGACTAGGAGAGGAGCCATATCATTGTTCCTACTTAGTAGGAACAAACGATATGGCTCCTCTCTGACAGCACAGGGATTTGTGTGTTTACACACACAAATTCCCATGCTGCTGCTCATGCACGCCCTCTGGTGGCCGAAAAAGGGTAGGACGTACATGCACAGTATTTCACCCAGGAGAGCCATTGTGCCGCAGTATATCTGTGTGACATGGTCGGCAAGTGGTTAACTGCTAAATACAATTTCTCATCAGCAGTTAGTGTCTTTTGACTTCTATAAGTATCCTTCAAGAACTGGTTAAAGCTTGTAGGAGGAGTTTTCTGACTGACCTACGAGACTGCAAGACCCCTGACCCTCTGTCTGGACAGTACCTATTGGTCCTGTGCTGGTCACATAAACCCTCTCAATAAAAAACCTCTCTAGCAATACACACCAAACTGAGCATGTGCAGCCTGACTTCATAGACTCTGTGTTATCAGTAAATTATTAGAAGTCAGTGGAAGGAGGGGAGGATCAGAAGTGTCAGGATCAAACAGCCTTTTTACACAATGCACAGGATTAAACCCTTAGGTTCCACAGTAAGTATAACAAGCATAATTTACTGCATATACAGACTGATTTTACTGTTGTGGGTTTAGTAACACTTTACGTAAGTTAAAGCAATTCCAATAATATATCTTTCAGGAGCAACAAAGCACATGCATCTACAGTTTCAAAGACCTGTATTTCAAATCATAATTACACTAAATACAATGTTAAAATATCTTTATTTAGCTGCACTTTTCAAATAAAGAGCAATTCAGGGTAACCAATTAGCTTCATGCAAATCCATTGATGGAGGAGAAAAAAAAAGCCATTTAATCTGCATATAACATAACAGTCATTTAAAAATAAAGGTTACCAGTTAAGTTGTTTCAGCATGTATGGGCAGGCTGGTGGTACACAAGCCAAGCAATTGATTTGTGTATAACCAGCCTGTTGGATATTTTTCTCTCGATCAGTGCCGCCGGCGCAGAGCAGTGTATTCTGACGATGGAGAAATCACTCTGCTGTCAGAATACAATAGCCCAGTAGGAGCGACAACCCGATCCACATTGAATCATTTTCTTTCATTTAACCGCTTGGTTAAATAATAAAAAAAAAAAAGGGAATTCATGTATGGCTAGTCTTACTATCGTGGATAACCTGCAATCTATGCCTGGGGCAGTGATACAATGGAACAGATCTAGAGGTGAAAAAAGAGAAGCTGCAGCCAGACACTGCAGTCTATGTATAGGAACAAATGACACAGCAACCAAGCAGTATTGTGCAAGTAGCAGGGAAACGGCTTTAACAAAAAAAAGAAAAAAGGTACCATAGTGTAAGCAATCATATTATACAACACATGGCCATTAGGAGTCATACAAGCGCCATCTTCATTACTAATGTTTGAGATCCAAATACCGTTACAATTATTTCTGTCATTTGAAAATACTTACGATGTTAGCTTTGCACTCATGTCCTCTGCAGAGCTCTGTGTACGAGCTGTAACGTACATATATGACCCAACTGCTTATGAACACCGCCAGCCATGAGAAAAAGAGGTATTTAATCCTCATATAAGACAAGCGAGCCTGAAAAATGCAAAGAGGGCTTTGGTTACAATAGTTACATCAAATATACAATATAAATAAAGTAAGCATGTTCAAGAAGACTATTTTCAGTATTTTTAACCACTTCAGCCCTGGAAGGATTTACCCTCTTCCTGACCAAGCTTTTTTTTGCGATACGCCACTGCGCCGCTTTAACTGACAACTGCGCGGTCGTGCGACGTGTTACCCAAACAAAACTGTCCTTTTTTTTCCCCCACAGAGCTTTCTTTTGGTGGTATTTGATCACCTCTGTAGTTTTTAATTTTTTGCGCTATCAACAAAAATTTATTTTTGCTATAATAAATATCCCCAAAAAATAACCAATT
>CM053032.1:182261950-182268881 GCA_028564925.1 Lithobates sylvaticus
GGTTTTTTCGGCCGCGCCTCGGTTTTTTTCGGCGGCGCTCGCTATTTATATATACAGTAGAAGAGGAGGTCCCCCCTCCTGCTCATTTATTCTAACAATACAACTGTAGCCAGAAACAGAATTAACCTGAGCTAATTATCTAAATCAACACTCGGACTAGTTGACGAAGAGATAAGACTTTTCAGGGTAAGACTTTACGGCTCCTAGCTCACTAACTTTTCAATACACATTACCATAAACATCAACACAGGGTTGTACCTGAAATTTTTTTTTTAAAAGCCAGCAGCTACAAATACGGCAGCTGCTGACTTTTAAAAAATGGACACTTACCTGTCTCCCAGTTCCAGCGATGTCGGCAGCAGAGGCCGATCGATCGATCGGCTCTCTGCTGTTGCCAGCGCCATTCTCGGTGAGGGAATCAGGAAGTAAAGCCTGCGGCTTCACTTCCCGGTTCCCTACTGCGCATGCGTGAGTCACGCGGCGCAATGAGAATCTTCAGCGCTGTCTGCCGGGACACGTGTGTGTCCCGGCAGACAGCGCTCCGGGACAGGAAGCTGCGTAAACTCCCGTGGGAGTTTATGCCCGGAAGTGGGTGCAGATACCTGTCTTAGACAGGTATCTGCACCCCCTCCCCTGAAAGGTGCCAAATGTGACACCGGAGGGGGGGGGAGGGTTCCAAAAAGCGGAAGTTCCACTTTAGGGTGGAATCTCGCTTTAAGTAGCACAAACAACAATGTGTGGAATACTCTTACAAGCCAGGCTAGACTCATTTACATTATACAAGACAACAGACAGGTGGCTGGAGTTCATGAAATTAGCATCTGACAGTATGTGTCCCAACAGCATGAGACAACACACATTATATATACACATATATACAGCATTGAATCTGACTAGCACAGATTATAGTGGGGTTCTAATTCACCCTGTGCCCCTTAAAATCCAGGGCCCATAATCAGTCGGCAAGAGGCTCGCATTCAGTACTCTCAAAAAGCCTGTGTCCCAGCTAGGTCTGTCACAGGGTGTATTCATTTTTGCAACATGGTCTTGAATGAATTTGTTAGGAAAAATACTTTGTGTGCGCAAATTAACAAATCTTGGTTGCAATCAATGACCCGCATTTGTGGGAGTACTTTGTAGTATAGTGTCCAATAAAAAATGTTGATTCTGAAAGGAAAGTAAAGGTTTTCTGACAAACCTGTTGGGGTGTACTCATTTATGTGGAGCACTGTAGGTACACTTTAAATTCTACAAGGCAACACTTCACATGCATTTGGGAGCTGGCGGCATATTGCAGTGATTAAAATAATAGGCAATCAGATAAAATAACAAAACTTTTCTTTATGTCAAACCACTTAACTCCTGGCTTTTACTGTTTATTTGTCAGTGTCCGGGATGCTATGATCCCTTGCGTGTTCCATGTAAAAAATGTAATCTGCTTGAAAACAGTTACAGCTGGTCAGCGATGATGAGCATTATAAAGGAAAGTCTGGAGTGGAGCTAGCAGGGAGAGGCTGTTTAGAACTGAGCCAGCTAGCTACTTGATGAACTGCAGATGATGTAACAAGCAAGATTTTTTTAAATGAGAACACTGAGCCAACAAGGGATGAAGAAACTAAAGGGTAAGGCACGAGTTATGTTCTTAAAGCAGAACTACACTGCATCTGAGCGCCACAAACCAAAACCGCTATTTAATTAATTTTTAATATTCAAAGCCAACTCACCCATCAATGTCTCCATGCTTTATTTTGCTGAGAACTCACTTTGAAAAAAAAAACCTAGCTTTTCTGACTGTGGCCATCTTGAGTAAGGGCAGATATTTCATGCATCATTTACTTCCTGGAATTCATCTGCCCTTAGATCAGGCATGATGGTGTGCTTAGTAGAAAACCCCTTCTCCCCTCTCGAAGACACCTAGGATGTATGACACCATTTGCCTAGGCCTGAAAACCAGGAAGTAACTGAAGAAATGTAACAAAGAAGATTTAAAAAAGTAAATATGATATACTTTCCTATATATCTATTTACTAATGCTAGCAGCATAAGGATTAAAAATAGTTGTGTTGATTGAGAGTTACGTTCTGCTTTAGCATAATTCAAACATTTTCAATTAAATTAAAAAGGGACAGCTAGTAAATACACTATATTGTCAAAAGTATTGGGACATCTGCTTTACACGCCAATGCCCTTTAATGGCATCCCAGTCTTAGTCCGTAGGGTTCAATATTGAGTTGGCCCACCCTTTGCAGCTATAACAGCTTCAATTCTTCTGGGAAGGCTGTCCACAAGGTTTATAAGTGTGTGTATGGGAATGTTTGACAATTCTTCCAGAAGTGTATTTGTGAGGTCAAGAAATGATGTGGATGAGAAGGCCTGGATTACAGTCTCCACTCCAATTCATTCCAAAGGTGTTCTATCGGGTTGAGGTCAGGACTCTGTGCAGGCCAGTCAAGTTGGGGAAGGGATCACCGCTCCAGGTGGATGTGTGGAAATGGCACTCTCCTCAAGGTGGAAGCATCAGGTGCAGGCTAAGCATATACCAATTAGAAGAAGGAAGGTCTGGACAGCCGCACTCCAATAAAAACACCTTTATTGTGCAAAATAACAAAAGTACAAAGGATAAAAAACTGATGCGTTTCACACTGTCAACAGTGCTTAGTCATAGCTATGTTCCTTGATCCCAAACTCGGCCATCCATGTCTTTATGGACCTAGCTTTGTGCACTGGTCCAAATCATTTGGTGGGATGGGCATTACGGTGTGGGGTTATTTTCCAGGGGTTGGGTATGGCCTCATAGTTCCAATGAAGGGAACTCTTAAGGCATCAGCATACCAAGACATTTTGGGCAATTTCATGCTCCCACCTTGGTGGGAACAGTTTGGGGAGAGCCCCTTTTTTTTTTTTCAACATGACTGCGCACCAGTGCACAAAGCAAGGTCCATAAACACATGGATGAGCGAGTCTAGGGTGGATGAACTTGACTGGCCTGCACAGAGTCCTGACCTCAACCCAATTAAACACCTTTTGGATGAATTTGAGCGGAGACAGCAAGCCAGGCATTCTCGTCCAACATCAGTGCCTTACCTCACAAATGCACTTCTGGAAGAATGGTCAAACATTCCCATAGACACACTCTTAACTACTTCAGCCCCGGAAGGATTTGCCCCTTAATGACCAGGCCATTTTTTTGCAATATGGCACTGCGTTGCTTTAAAGCGGAGTTCCGCCTTAAAAAATAAAAAAGTCAGCAGCTACAAATACTGCAGCTGCTGACTTTTAAAATAAGGACACTTACCTGTCCAGGGCGCCCTCAATGTCCTCACCCGAAGCCTCAGCTCCGTGTGGAGGCGCCGTCATTGCTAGTAAGGTAATCAGGAAGTGAAGCCTTGCGGCTTCATAGCCTGGTTTCCTACTGCGCATGCACGAGTTGCGCTGCTGAGTGGTCCCTGCTGTCTTTTGGGACCTGTGTCTCCTCCAGAATACATGCGCTATCAACAAAGATTTTTTTTAACTTTTTGCTATAATACATATCCAAAAAATGTATTCATCAGTTTAGGTCCATATATATTCGTCCACATATTTTTGGTAAAAAAAAAAAAAAAAAAAAAAATCGCAATAGGCGTATATTGACTGCTTTGTGCAAAATTAATTGCGCCTACAAACCATGGGATAGATTTAGGGACATTTATTTTTTATTGTTTTTACTGATAATGGCAGTGATCTGATTTTAAGTGGAACTGCGACATTGCGGCGGACAAATCTGACCCCAAATTACACTTTTTAGGGACCAGTGACATTATTACATTGATTAGTGCTATAAAAATGCACTGATCAATGTAAAAATGACACGGCAGGGAAGGGGTTAGCAGTAAGGGGCGATCAAGGGGTTAAATGTGTTTCCTCAGAATGTACTAACTGTAGGGGAGATGGGCTGGCAGGGACATGACAGAGACCACTGTTCCCGATCACCGGGAACAGTAGGTCTTTGTCATGTCTCCTGTAAGAATGGGGAATCGCCTTGTTTACAAAGGCAGATCCCCATTCTACCTCTGTATACCGCAATCGCAGGTCGCCCGCCCACCATCGCACCTGCCGTACAGCTACAGCGAGTTGCGCAGGAGAGCCGACCTGCCGCAGTATAACGATGGCGGCTGGTTGGCAAGCGGTTAAACCTTGTCGAAAGCCTTCCCATAAGAGTTGAAGCTGCAAAGGGTGGGCCAACTCAATATTGAACCCTACGGACTAAGACTGGGATGCCATTAAAGTGCATGTAAAGGCAGGCGTCCCGTACTGTATGTTATTAGGAACCACTGCTCTGTAAATTATAAAGGATATCTTGCAGTGCTAGTGGTAGGGCTTAATGTAGCTCTATGGAAGGTAGTAAGCCCCTATAATCAACTCCTGTTTCAGGTACAGTTTGTCTGGGGCTTAACCACTTGCCGACCGCCGCGTGCCGATTTACGCTGGCAGAATGGCATGGGCAGGCAAATGGGCGTATGTGCCTTTAAATTTACCGCTTAGCGGGCGTACGCCCATCGCTGGAGCATGCTCGCGGGTCCTGCGATCTTGATGTTCGCCAGCGGCCCACAATTGCGGCGAGGAAAGGCAGAACGAGGAGATGCAAACAAGGCATTACCCTGTTCTGCCTAGCAACATAACAGGGATCTACTGCTCCCTGTCATCGGGAGCTGTGATCTCTGTCATGTTGTAGTGAGCCCATCCCCCCTACAGTTAGAACACATCCAGAAACACACTTAACCCCTTGATCGCCCCCTAGTGTTTAACCCCTTCCCTGCCAGTGTCATTAATACAGTAATCAGTGGCTATTTGTAGCTCTGATCGCTGTAGAAATGTCAATGGTCCCAAAATGGTGTCAAAAATGTCTGATCTGTCCGCCATAATGTTGCAGTTCCGATAAAAATCTCAGATTACCGCCAAAAAAATGCCATAAATCTATCCCCTTTTTTGTGGATGCTATAACTTTTGTGCAAACCAATCAATATACACATTGCGATTTTTTTTACCAAACATATGTAGAAGACTACATATCAGCCTAAACTGTGGAAGAAATTTGTTTTTTTATATATTTTTGGGGGATATTTATTATAGCAAAAAGTATAAAATATTGCTTTTTTTTTCAAAGCGCAAAAAATAAAAACCGCAGAGGTGATTAAATACCACCAAAAGAAAGCTCTATTTGTGGGAAAAAAAGGAAATACATTTTGTTTGGGTGCAACGTCGCACGAAATCGACGCAGTGCCGAATTGCAAAAAATGCTCTGGTCAGGAAGGGGGTAAATCCTTCCGTGCCTGAAGTGGTTAAAGTTTCTCCTGTGCTTGCCTGGACTTTTCCCAAAGAAAAAAAATAGTTACACCCATAAATCATAGGCATGCGCAAGGGGTGTGCCAGGGCACACCCTAATCCTGGAGTTGGCAACCCATCAATAGTGGGCAGATGACAGGTAAGCTACGATCCTTACTTAAGGGACCGATCTGTATTTTTTTTCTGTAGCATCTGAAAGTAGGCTTGTCCTCCTCTTCCTCTTGCTGATATTCAGCTGCCACGGGAGAAAAATACAGGGGATTGGTACCAAATGTATGCCACCCCTCTTGTCCCAGTTCCTTTTCTTTCTGCTGCCCAGGTCCCCCTGTGTGCTCACCTGCTCTCACCCATTGTTTTAGGAGGAGGAGTGGGGAAGAGGCTGGTTAATATGTCACAAAGGCATATGTGTTGGAGCTTTGAGGTGCACACCCTAAAACAATAGGCTGCGCACACCTATGCGCTAAATACAGATATAAAAATACATAAGGCAGCTGGATTTATCTGCCAAAGGATGCGTATGTCTGATCATCCATTATATTAGAGTTGCACAGTCCTGTCATACAACACAGACCAGTTTGGAAGGGCAAGGGACCTGATTTTTATTTCCAGTTGTCATTTAAGAACACTTGCAGGTCTTGTCACTTCCCCAGCCTGTGACTGGACAGTGAAATGAGAAGCAGCATATGGACAAACTTATCGATGTCAGTTTTCTCTTTTTCCTCCAGTCAGCGTGTTCCTTCTTAACACATGCGTACTGTATCACAGCTGACTGACTCCTTGTGCTGCTTTTCCGAGCTCTGCTGTACAGGACTGTAAGGGGCTTAAACACTTTCACCTTTCTTCCCATAATCCAACAAAAATATACTTTTCTAGAGAAGGGTAGGGTTAGAACATTTATTTTATTTATTACAGCTACTTATATAGTGCCATAAATTTATGCAGCACTTTACATATGATATATTGTATATTCACATCAATCCCTGCACTCAAGGGCCTTACAAGCTAAGGGTACCTAACAAATTTTTTTTATACATACATGAATATAAAATGACACTTACAATAAACTACAATACTAGGGCCAATAAACCCACCAGCATGTCTTTGGAATGTGGGAGGAAGCCCATGCAGGCACAGGGTCCTCCTTATCTTGGTGACCAGTAGAGGTAGATGCTGCCTGGCACAATTCCAGCTGGTATGTTTGTAGCTTGATAGAAAGTTGTGGTTATGGGGAAACATGACCGCTAAGTGTTGACAAGCATGTTATACAGGAGCGACTATGAGAACAAAGACAGCCATCATCACTAAACATAGATTGTTGAGATAATAGCCAGTGCAAGATTGCAAAAGATGGTTTTGTGAATGTAGTATGTATTTGTGAGATCTCCCTAAATTACTGTTGTGTCACAGACAGGAAGGAAGGTAGAAATCTCTTCGAAGAACATGGACAGCAAATAAACGACATTTGCAGAACCATCTTTTGCCATCTTACATTGGTTATTTTCTCAATCATCTATGTTTAGTGATGACAGCCGTTTTTGTTCTCATAGTCACTTCTGTATAACATGCTTGTCAACACTTAGCGGTCATGTTTCCCCATAACCACGACTTT